>JACEVL010000248.1:320000-647800 GCA_020284085.1 Aporrectodea caliginosa | reverse complement strand
TGTTACTTCACACTCTAAAATAAGACTGGCCGCCATTTTGTCCGCCATTTTGGTTTTCTGGAAGGGCTACATATGTGTAATTAGTTCCATCGTATTCCTTAACCCCAAAATTTTTAATTTAGACTCTAAAATTATGTTTCCATTGCATACAACGCTTCACTTTTAGGCTATGTTTGAAGATAATTGCCGCCATTTTGTCCGCCATTTTGGTTTCCTGACATTTCTACATATGTGTTTTTAGTTCCATCGCATTCCTTGACCCCGATAATGTTAATTTAGACTCTTAAAATCAGGTTTCCATCACATACATGACTTCAATTATAGTCATCTGAAGATTCTGGCCGCCATTTTGTCCGCCATTTTGTCCGCCATATTGGTTTCCTGGTAGTGCTACATTATGTGTCTTTAGTTTCATCGCATTCCTTGACCCCGAAAATGTTAATTTAGACTCTAAAATCAGGTTACCATCACATACAATACCTCACTTATAGCAATTTGAAGATAATTGCCGCCATTTTGTCCGCCATTTTGGTTTCCTGACACTTCTACATATGTGTTTTTAGTTCCATCGCTTTCCTTGACCCCGATAATGTTAATTTAGACACTAAAATCAGGTTTCCATCACATACATGACTTCAATTATAGTCATCTGAAGATTCTGGCCGCCATTTTGTCCGCCATTTTGTCCGCCATATTGGTTTTCTGGCAGTGCTACATATTTGTCTTTAGTTCCATCGCATTCTTTGACCCTGAAAATGTTAATTTAGACTCTGAAATCAGGTTTCCATCACATACAATACTTCACTTATAGCCATTTGAAGATAATGACCGCCATTTTGTCCGCCATTTTGATTTTCTGTCAGAGCTACTTGTGTTTTTTTTAGTTCCATCACATTCCTTGACCCTGAATATGTTAATTTAGACTCTAAAATCATGTTTCCATCACATACAAAACTTCACTTATAGCAATTTGAAGGTATTGGCCACCATTTTGTCCGCCATCTTGTTTTCCCATGCAACCGCTCAAAATCCAGGTTGCTAACAGCGATTTTCGTTTTCAGCAGGGTCAAATTAGTCTAGAAACACCGGTTAGCAAATTGTTACATGATTTGCTTCTAACAGTGATTTCTAGAGCCCTTTTTAAATTCCAAGCCTAGACTATTTGGGCTGAGGCAAATGTTGAAGCATCAGTGGAAGAGTTGCTCTGTCGGGCAATTGAATGTCTAATAGACAGAGAATGTCCACACTATTTTATTTTATGTCTCAACATCCTGGATTTTTTAGTTGGTATCGATGTTACCAGTGAAGTTGACCAACTGGTGAACTTCAGACATATAGAAGTTTCCAGAATCATGCAAGAATTTCCAAAATTCGATGGAAGTGTGAGTCTGCATATGACGGCTTCTAAGAAAATAATGAAGCATTTATGTGCATTAGCTATTATAGACGAATGTATAAATCCACTTCATCCAACGTTCGGACGATATAATTTAAGTGACGAGTTTTCAGGTGGCGCTTGGATTTACTCTGAGCTTTGGAATCTTTTTAAAGGGATTATGGCACATGAACAACTACAGTCCTTGGATTCTCATACGCAAAACAAGGTTAATATAACAAATACAATTGAACACTTCAAACGATGTCTTGAAGAGGACAGTGACATCTACTTAGCAAAGATGATTAATCTACAAGATTCATTGCACGTCGTTTTCGGAGGCATTGTGAGCAAAAACACATCAAACAAATTAAGTGAATCGAAGGATTTCATTTGTCCAACTATCTATTCTCATAAAAATTCTGAGCATTGTGAGTTCAACAGAAAACCGTTTTCACTTATATTTAACTTCAAGCTTCACCAGCAAAACTCTCGAGGATCAGTATGTCGGCATGCTAACACTGCGACTACGCATAGGCAATGTAACAGCGTATGCTGTTACGAAAGAGTTTCTGGAAATTTTGGCTGTCAAACGACGTACTACGAATTTGCTTTACTAAAACTAAATGCTCTGAGTACGTTGGTTTCTTCCAAGGTTGACGAATTATGCAGAAATCTATCAACAGTTATTAGCGCTGCATTTGCGCAAATTTTTACTACATGCATCTTCACAATTACCGCCTGGCCTTAGATATGTGCAGAAAATATTTTGAAATATCTGAATATCAAACCAATATATACATATTCAGTAGGACATACTGCATAGAGCTATATCCTGTTGTTTTGAGTAGTGACATGATGCCTTTATTTGACGAAAATATTCAGACTGTTTTTGGATTCATAGCTCTATTCATTTGTATCGGCTATGACAAGGAAGTGAATAATGGTACTCTGATCAAAATCCCTCCTCTGTTCATCAAAGGTTGTTCCACTGGAGAGGAACAGAAGCGTCGTAAAACAAGTTCTTGGCATTCTCGAGTGATTTCTTCTCTCGTCATCCAGCTGTGCCCGGCTGCGTTTATTGTGTACATCGGAGTGCAATGTCAGAAACAGCTGCACTTGAGCTGCGATATCTTTTTCGACATATTTAGAGATCTAAGGGATGATACACGTCTACAGCGACATTCTTTTCTGTTAAGGTGTGCTTCTGCCATTGCACAAGACCGCACGAACCGCAGCAATTCTAGTTCTCATCCTTCGAATTAGCGAATTCCTCGAATGAATTTAAACGTCGTTTAATTGTGGTTGGATAAGCTATACCATGGCCTATCTATCCAGTTAGCGTGCTGGATCCATGACTTAACGGTTGCGAATTGAAACACGCTTATACTTGAAATCAAGCAGTAGAATTAGGTACCAGAGTAGTCTGGAATCTAAACAGTAAGTCCTGTCATGTTCTAGTCTTGAGTCTAAGATTGGTTTGGCTTAATTAGTTTTGTTTTGGTTGTAAGGCTCAATGTAAGAAATGAGTTCATCCTCTGGGCCCTACAGTTATGAACGGGACTTTAATTACTTTACTATCAGTCTATCCAATCGCTCTTTTTCACCGAATACCTTTCTACACCACCTGGAGGTTATACGTAAGATGATAGTAATTTTAATAATTTTATCACATGCAGTAGTGGTAATGATAATAAATAGTAATGACAGATATTCCGCGGAACTTTTGCCGCACCGGGTTTCGAAGGATATGGTCCGCTGAATATATTTTTCATTCTTAATGAATATAATTCATGTCCCATAGGAATCTTATGTACCTTGGGGCAATAATAATTATGATGATAATAATCATATCAGTGTGTTGAATGTCAGCTGTAAGAAAGGTTTTTCATCCGTATGACTGTAGAAAACTTTTGTCTTTCTACGTTTTCTCAAGTTAATTTCACTGTTATTATTGTTTTACTATCGTTTTGTCTTCGGTATTTCTTAAATGTGCGACGCTATATTGCAATATTATAATGTAATGTCTTGCTCTATTTACCCATGTTGGATATTTCAGATTTTTAAAGTAAAGCGAGAGTTTCTACGGAATGATCTGATAAATTCTCTCAATTATATCCTAGATTTATTATGTTATAACTGGATTGGGAAAATTAATGCATTACAGAGAATGAGTCTTCACCATGACCCTAACATTGGTTCTTACTGATTCATCAGCAACATAAATATACACGCAATAACGATATAAGTTACGAATGCTATCTGTTGATGCTAAAAGTATAAGCTAGTAAGCAACCATGAACTCGTTGGGAGCCAGAGTTGTCCCATTGCCATTAGGAGTACTTCAGATGGCCAGCTGACATATTTCTATTTTTAAAACTTTTTCAATATAAATATAGCCCAAAGAAATAGATTGGGACAGAAAATGTTCATAATATTATTAAGTGCATTGGAGGATTCCTCTGCCAATCTTGAGTTGCTTTGATTACCATACCTTGCTTCTTGTTGGTGTCAAAAATCAACATGCTGAAATACCAAAGAGTTCAAAACCCTCTTGCTAAAGCTTTGGCTGAGAAGTCTAACTATGATTATTATAACCTTGTGCTTATATTTTGGTATTGTATCCTCTCCACTGGTCTCCAGCCAATGATTTGTTTCAAATTAGAGCTCATTCTGTAGAAAGCATAGAAGTCTGGCCAACATACGTGAACCGTGATACTTAAACTCCTTTTTATTCTCCAGATGTCCCACAATGCATCCAGATTGTCTCACTGTCTTTCCCTGGTCATACACCAACAATAGAACTCTTCTTGATGAACGAGCATCCTCGGTTGCTGGATCTATCTTTTGGAACATTATCTCTCGCTGCGTCGGTGTTTGTCACGCACAGTGGCTTATGTGATTTCATTCACAAGTTAAGATTTAACTTTTCAAATTTTCATAGGCCTAAATCAGAGGCCGACTGTCTATCTTAGGCATCTCTTCCTTCTATCTTATTGACCCTACTTTTACATGTTGGTTCTCCGCCGTTGGTGGATGCCTTGTGCATTGGACACCGGCGTGATAGAACTGACTAGTTAGCCTAATAGAAATGATGCAGGCAATAACTGGATACTGTTTTCCGCTTGTGGAACGATAGAAAACCACATTCAATTCCGCCATTCAGCGCAGTATTAGATATCAATATTTTACAGCTTTAGCGATGCTGAGGATTTGTGGCCGCTTCCTATCAAACAGCAGTTTCCCATTCATTCCTTCGTGTGCAGGTGAAATTATGCGTTAGATTAAACTATGCCTATTTTATTCAAAATGACAGGCTCCACTGACTTGAGCAGCCAACATTCAAAGGTAATTCATTCATTCATTTATTACGGAGATTTACATAGCGCCCCATCAAGGTTACTCTTCAGGAGAGCTCCCGACCCAACCCAGGCTGAAAAGGACAGTCTTAAGGCTATATTTTAATTCAGATACTGTAGGCATACAACTGACAGTGTAGCTTCTATGCCCAGTAGTGCGATGTTTAATGCAAACGGGTCTCTTTAATATAGCGACAGTTGAGTAAACTGCTCTAAGGATATTGAACAGCCAATTTGAAGCGGCGTTGTCTGTATTAGTCGTTCACTGTTATACTGTTGTCGTTACAGAAATGGGTCATTTCTAAAGACCTGGGCACGAAGCTATTGATATGCATGACTTACCTTTAAATGAGCGAACTAAGAAGTGCGAGTTATAACCTAGTCTTGCTCATTCAAAGGTAAACACAGTGTGTGATGTTAACTTGATGATCTCGCTATAATAAATCACGCTGAGGGAGTTTTGTGAGGATGAAAAACAACCGACAAGCAAAAGACGAACAAGGAAGAGAAGTCTGGTTTTTGAGATTCCGGAACTTAACTGGAAAGATCCCTTTCTAAAGATATCACAGACGCAATCAAGCCTGCATTAGACAATACATGCATCCATGCATTCAGTTATAATTTTGGTATGAACCTTAGCCAATAATAATAAACTCGATATCTATTTATTACCTTATAGTTTGAATATATTTGAACGAAATGCTAAATATATATACTGTATATATATTATATTTGTGTTATATATTTATGTGTATAAGGTGATATCAATTCTTAAGGTGCCAAGTAGAGAATAGCTGAGATAGATTATGCAAGAAACATCATAGTTACCTGATCTTCGTGGACCAGGATCGCAGTGAGGTGACAGCCTATGAGGCAGGCAGAGCATTCGTTGCACGTAGGCCTATATATGAGAAGTACGCAGTCGGTTTCGGTTCAGATCGGTTTTGATACAGGTCTTAAATAGAGACGATTCGAATAGCCATTGTAATCGTCAACTGAACGAACAGTAATTGTTCTACATCTGTCGAATAGTCGGACAACTGTGAAAAATCAAAATGGTAACTTTCTTCGCGAAATCGTGAATATTCATTAGTCTATAAAATAGTCAAATTATAGAGCATTAATATAGGGCCCAGACATTTTTGCTACAGCTATATAATTATATATATAATGGATTTCACAAAGTCATGAACTTGCTTTAGTCTCACTGCGACCCATGAGTAACCGGTTTTGAAAGATTTTTGAATTTCTATAATGCGCCTGGTTACAGAAAACAGAAAAATGATGAGCAGGGAAGCTGTCTGGGTAATTTAAAATAACCTTACACCAATGGAATCGTTAGAAACTTCTTAGGTTACGGATATTGGGAAACCCAGTCATTTTGCAACATGCCATGTGAAACCATATAACATTTTAACGGGTAGCCAGCATATAGCCTAAGTAAGCGGCCTGGCCACCTTTGGAAGAAGGGAGATATAAAATGCAGTTGTATTGTATTATATTTCTTGTTCGCTGATTCAGGCACTAAAGCGGGTCGAGAACGCTATTGATTTTGAGCGACGCTATGTACATATAAATGTTCGGTTGCAATTACAATGGCAATTAAGTGAAATCTAGTTCTAGCATGTATGAAAGATATATACTTATTCAAATGGTAGGAAAATGAAACTGAGTCTCTGCATAATGACGGCGATAGCAATGTTCAGAATAAAAGTGCATGTTCTAGGATTCAGATAAGGACATTTGCGATGATTCCGACAAGTATCGCTCGTATCTTCAACGTCTTCTATGGAAGCCCACATCCAGCCATATTTTGTTTTCTGGGAGTTCCTTTGAACTTCCTCTGTGCTACGCAATGACGAATCTTACAGACCTTGACTGTATGATAATCAACCCGAATATCATTGCAATTCCTCGTGATGCAGCATTTGCCAGGAACTTAGGAGAAGAAATCCTGATCATTGATACACGGGATACTCAAACGGGATTCGTACGATTGCTGAAGGAACATGCAAACAATGTCAGCTTTTTCAACATCGATCGAAGCAACCTTCATGGGCCCGCGCATACGTTTTCAATTGGAGGACTTGATATGAATGAACAGATAAATGAGCTTCTTCAGATTGAACCGAGTCGCAAATTTTTCAACGAAATGACACAAGATGAAGTCGTCGCAATTGTCTGTCCATACTGGCCCAGTCAGAGGCGCGTTTACCAGTAGGCGCAATAGGCGCGCGCCTAGGGCCCCCAAATCTTGGAGGGGCCCCCAAACGAATTGAAATATTTTTTCAATAATAAAAAATAACATTTTAAACTTTAGAATTATTTTTTTTTAATCTTTACAGCTTGGCATTCACTTAAGAGAATAATAGGCCTATACTTTTATTATTATTGTAATTGTAAAAGAATATTTTTTCTAATTAATAATTGCTTTGTTCATTTAAACAGCAATTTGGCTAATAATTCATTTTTGTGTGAAATAACATCAAACTTGTTAGCAACAAGCAGCAACGGGCGTCTGCTGCAGTTTAGGCCTACGTGTCCAGAGGTTTCGAAACTGGGATGCACGCACCCCCAGGGGTTGCGATATGTCATTTCAAAGGGTGCGACAAAAAGGGAAGGTATGAATTATAAGAATGCATTGATAATATATTATAATTTTTGTTTAGCTATCATAGGATAAGCACGGGTAAGACCGTGAGATTAGAAGTTTATTTCTGTGTAACATTATAAGCCTATAAACAAAAGTTACAGTAGTACCAATTTCGTGTAGGCCTATGCGTCTTCAGATGTGATAATACTTTTGTATGGGGTGCAAACATTTGTGAAACAATTTCCAGGGGTGCGGGGCATAGAAAAGATTGGGAACCCCTGCTTTAGTCTGATTATTCCGTCAGTTTATATAGAGTTTTCAAAACTTTTATTAGTATTGATAACCAGTAAGTAAAAGTAACACGGGTCAACAAATAAAAACTTTTTTTCGTAACATTGGTCGAATGGCTGTTTTTATACTAATTTTGGGGTGCTGAATCCAAATACGGCCATTAAAATCCTGCAGCACGTACCGTTTTATGTCATAGCCCTTATGGTACAGCTGTTAAGAATAAAAATATGGGTTTCCAAAGAGTTACAATCATTATGATTGTTCTCATAAAATTGCATTTTTTTCATGATTTGTTTTACAAACATCATGTTTACCGACTATTTTAAAGTTGATATATACACATTTTCAATAATAATAATGAAAAACATGAAAAAAGATTACTCTTTTGCACAGTTACACCTGCCAGCTGTTCATATCTTCCTTTTATGTTGTTGTATTCTTAACAGCGATATCATAAGTCCTATAACCAAAATACGGTACGTGCTGCAGGATTTTAATGGCCGTATTTGAATTCAGCACCCCAAAATTAGCATAGAAACAGCCATTTGTCCAATGTTACGAAAAAAGTTTCTATTTGTTGACCAGTGAATTATGAGCAATTAAAGAATCTCTACAAAAATGACAGTTATTTGACAAAAAATGACCTATAACATAAAAATGTGAGATGATGGAATTTTTTACAGCCCAGATCTGAAATCAGCAGCCAAAAATCAATTAAAGGCAGCCAACACAGTTCATGTTATAAAACCTTTCTATAATAATTATAAGCAATTAACGAATCTCTACAAAAATTACATTTATTTGACTAAAAATTACCTATAACATAAAAATTTGACCTGATGGAATTTTTTACAGCCCAGATCTGAAACCAGCAGCCAGAAATTAATGAAAGGCAGCCCACACAGTTCATGTTATAAAAACTTTCTATGATAATTATGAACAATTAACGAATCTGTACAAAATGACATTTATTTGACTAAAAATGACCTATAACATAAAAATTTGACCTGATGGAATTTTTTACAGCCCAGATCTGAAACCAGCAGCCAGAAATTAATGAAAGGTAGCCCACACAGTTCATGTTATAAAAACTTTCTATGATAATTATGAACAATTAACGAATCTCTACAAAAATGACATTTATTTGACTAAAAATTACCTATAACATAAAAATTTGACCTGATGGAATGTTTTACAGCCCAGATCTGAAATCAGCAGCCCAAAATGAGTAAAAGGCAGCCACCACAGTTAATGTTATAGAAACGTTCTATAATAATTAAGAGCAATTAAAGAATCTCTAGAAAAATGACATTATTTTATTTTACTAAAAATGACCTATAACAAAAAAATGTGATGTTCTGGCCATTTTTACAGCCCAGATCTGAAATCAGCAGCCACAAATGAATAAAAGGCAGCCAACACAGTTCATGTTAGAAAAATCCTTTTATAATATGACCAATTAAACATCTCTAAAAAATGACATTTATTTGACTAAAAATTACCTATAACAAAAAACTGTGACGTGGTGGACTTTTTTGCAGCCCAGATCTGAAATCAGCATACAAAAATGAGTAAAAAGCAGCCAACATAGTTCATGTTGCCAAAACCTTGTTGACTTGTGTAATTAAAATTTTAATAGTATTAAGTATTGATTACAATCTGACGCAGCGGAATGTTGCTAATATTCTGGAGCTGCAAAACGAAATAAGATAGCTCTAATGACAATATTGTGGAATTCGCTGAAATCAATCAATAAATCAATTTTCCTTTATCAAAATAAGTTGACAACAACGCAACTTATGCGAAGAATAAATGCTGAAAAGAGTAAATGCCACTAGCAAATCTCCGCAGGATCAAACACTATGTTTGTCTAATTAGTTAATTCTTGAATTATTTAACAATTTTGCTCAAAACGTCCGTGAAAATCTCCCCAAAATAGAGACAGAGGTAAAACCTAAACTTGGTATTGAAAGCGATTTTGACATTGCATATGAGGACGAACAGCCTCAGAAAATTTAAAAGAAAAAGTAGGCCTACTTTGTGTTTGGAAAAAAACTACCAAGAATGAGCTAGGTCATATTAAGGACGAGAACAATTCACTGTTGGATCCTTAAACGTCGTGTGTGACAAAAAAGGCTTCAAGTTCAAGTTTGTAGGTGTTTTGCACATGATAGGCTAAACACCACCAGAGTTTCAGACTCTTCAAAGTTCAGAAGGGCCCAAAAAATGTTTGCGCCTAGAGCCCCGTTTTCTGTAAACGCGCCTCTGGGCCCAGTGAAGCTCAGAATTGGATTACAAGAACTACTTTGAGCGGATGGCCAGAAAAAGGAACAAAGGATCACATTGTACGAGGTGGTTGCCACTTCGTTGCAAAGTCTCATCACACAGAGCTCAACGATAGTACTCAGTGGAGATATTCCTTTTCTCAAGCAGAGATTGTTTTGATTAACAGCTGGAGTGACGTTCAGAAGTACATTTATCACATACTCCGTGTTATCAAACGACGTATTACGAAGACATGCCAAACGGAAGAGAAAAGTGTCTTCCACAGCTACTTTATCAAGACGTTGATGCTGTGGGCTTGTGAAAAGAATCCTGCAGAGTTTTGGGCTGAGGAAAACGTTGAAGCATCGATAGAAAAGTTGCTCTGTCAAACAATTGAATGTCTAATAGACAGAGAATGTCCACACTATTTTATAACAGGTCTCAACATCCAGGACAGTTCCGTTGGAACCGATTTTACCAGAGAAGTTTTCCTACTAGAGCAGTTCATCTGTGATGGTGTTTCGAGAATCATTGCCCATTTTCCCAAATTTAATGTGAAGACGAATGTGCAGGTGGAAATTTCTACAAAAGTAATAAAACATTTATCTTCTCTTCCTGACGCATGTATAAATCCATTGGATCCAACGTTCGAACGATATAATTTTAGCGGCGAGTTTTCAGGTGTCGCTCTCTTTTACTCGGAACTCGAAAATCTTTTTAAAGGGATTATGTCACACAATCAACTACAGTCTTTGAATTTTCAGATGCAAAGCAGGGTCATTACTATAATTAGGTCTACAATGGAACGCTTCAGACGCTGCCTTAACGAGAACAGTGATAGCAACAGAGCATGGATGCTTAATTTACATGAGTCTTTGCATGTCAATATCGGAAGATTTGTGAACAGATACATTTCGAAAGGTATAAGTGGACCTGGGATTTACACTTGTTCAAAAGATAGTCCTATGTCGGAAGATAAGATTGCTCATAAACTGCTTGATCGTGTATGTTGTTACGAAAGTGTTTCGAGGAATTTAAACTGTCAAGCGACTCGGTTCGAATTTGCATTACTAAAAATTAATTTCATAAGTAAGTTACTTTTTGAACAGTTCAGCAAGTTCTGCAGAAACCCATCAAAGGTTATCAGCGGTTTATTTTGTGCAAATTTTTACTGCACATATCTTCACAATTACGAAGTGGCTTTGGACATATGCAGACAAACGCTTCAAATGTTAAAATCTAATTACACAACGCTATTAATCTGCAAGATGTACATCGCAGACAATTTTCCTGTATTTTTGAGTTGCGACTTGATGCCTTTATTCGACGAAAATATTCAGATTGTTTTTGGATTCTTGGGTCTATTCATTTGTGTTGGATATGACAAGGAAGTGAATCGTGGTAATCTGATCAAAATCCCTCCTCTGTTCGTCGAAAGTCCTTCCACTGGAGAGGAACAGAATCATCTGACGAAAAGTTCTCGGCATTCTCGAATAATTTCTTCTCTCGTCGTTCAGCTGTGTCCGGCAGCGTTTATTCAATACATCGGAATGCAATGTCAGAACAAATTGAACTTGAGTTACGATGACCTTTTCGACATATACGGTGGACCACAGTATAATACACGTCTACGGCATCATGCTCTTCTGCTGTTAAAGTGTGCTTATTCCATTGCACAGAACTGAGCGTACGCTTATGACCCTGGTTCTTATCTGTCGAACTAGAATATGTTTTGAAACATATCTCATATTATGTGTTTTGTGGTTGTAATTATTGATTGCGACACCATGATCTATTCAGTCACCACTCTGCGTCTGAGACCTTATAGTTACTGATTGATTTCGGTGTAACCAAGTGTGAAGTTGCTCACGGACATAATTATGTCTTTGTAATAAAGCTTTATAAATTTGTACCTGCGTAATCTGTGATGTGAGCGACAAGTCCTCCTAAAAATGTCCCTATTGCTGACGAAATAGATATTCGTTTTTGTCTGCTCAAGCGTCAAAGACTGCGTCGTTATTTATGAAATATATTGATTTCATTTCGCTGATTTGATCAGAATGTAATTGATGTTTGAAGTGCTATAAATACTGATCGTCTGCGGCTGATACTGATGTATACGCGGTATAATTATTGGCTGGCAACACGCCAGTCGAGGTCAAAAACTGACTTACGGAAGCACAATAAAACTGCAATTCCTTTACTAGAAGCAACAGCTTATTGTCCGCATTCTGAGTGTGCTCTGGACGGAAACCTAACGATGGAGGATCAAGTGATTTTTCCATCTACTATACCAGCAGCGTAGGTAACGAGTCACATGGCTCAATATATCATTCATTCATTCATTCATTCATTCATTCATTCATTCATTCATTCATTCCAAAGATTTATATAGCGCCCCTTCAAGGTTACTACTCAGGAGCGCTCCCGACCCAACCCCGGCTGAAAAGGATGGTTTTAAGGCTAGAGTAAAACGCATCTAAATGAACTCTAGGAATAAGGCGCAATGTTAATGGGAGCCCATTCCAAACCATGGGGCCAGCAACAGAGAAGGCGCGATGCTGTCTAAGAGCAGTGTTATGATATTCCTGTGACGTCACTTAGGGGCCGTCCATAAAGTACGTCACGCTATTTTTGACCATTTTACCCCTCCCCCAGTCACAAACTGTCACAAAACTCGAACCCCCTAAAGTACGTCACACTTTCGTACAGTGATTAAATAATAAAAAGGAATTAAATTCAGAATTTATCGCTTAGTGACATAATTATGCAGCGGACAACATAGAAATAATAATACTTTCGAAAGCAAGGCTAATACATAAACAAGGCTTCGCAACAGCATTATTACTAGCGCTCCTAGCGAGAGGAATCGTGAAAAACACATTCAGGAGATATGCATTTCATGCTATTTTGACATAAATCTAATTAAAATGTTTCAGAAAATTTTTGAAAATTATTTGTAAAGCTATGAAATTCTACTAAAAAATAAAAAATAAATTATAAATAAAATAAAAATAAATAAATGTGTGACGTGACACATGGCCTGACCCCCTCCCCTGTCACAAACTGTCACACTTTCTTAGACCCCTCTCCCCTGGAGCGTGACGTACTTTATGGACGGCCCCTTACTAAGGTAGACTCTTGCAATGTATATATGTTTAGGCTAGGATCACGAGTTTGTTTTATAGCACTTCAGTTCTTTCTAGTTCGAGGTTTAGAGAATAAAAGTCATGAAGCTATGAAAGTTTATCTTAATAAAACATGGTGGCAGCGGTCACTACTTGCTTAAATCGATTCGAACGCTCGTTTTATTGAGTACTGTCCACTTTGAAACGTCAGCTGATAATCGAACATGACTTCTGCAACTACGAATGCGACCACGAATGTGACTGCAACACTCCCTCCTCTGCCAAGAGTCGACCCTCCACGTCCTCTACATTTACGCGACGGTCCTGAAGACCAGCTCGACTGGCGACTGTGGAGACAAGAATGGACGAACTACAGTCGAATAACGAAACTTGAACAGCACCCAGCGGATATACAGGTATCTCTCTTTCTGCATTGCGCGGGTAGGGAAGTTTTAAAAATTTACAATACGTTGGAATATGCTGACAATGAAGACAAAAATGACCTAGCTACAATAATTTCAAAGCTGGACACCTTCTTAATCGGAGAACTAAATGAAACCAGAGCTTCTCATTTGAAAATAGAAGGCGATTTGAAAATCGATCGCGCTGGGTTGCGTAGGCGATCGGTGCGCGATCGACCTCGAGAGCTTTGTGTACAGCGTATTTTGTGTATCGTATTCGTATGGCTGCATATTATTTAGTAGCCTACTAATCTAGTAGGCCTATCTCAGTTCAGTTCCGTGATTATTACTATTGATTGTATTATTAATTAGTTTTCATATAGCCTAGCGCCCCTTCAAGGTGATCGACTGATCAGAAGCGCTCCTAGTCCAGCCATGGCTAAATAAGACAGTCGTTTAGTTATTAAAGAATAATGGTAGCCTATAATACATGACCGTGTGAACTCTATTCACTAGGCGGAGCGCAACAGGAAGCTCAGCTCATTCCTAGGGTCAGCAACTGAAAACGAGCGCAGTTGCTAACCTATACATTATTATTCCACTTCTGCACCGTCGCCGCCATTGTTGCTTTCAATAATTTCCGAAATTAGTGTCGCTACGAACTTACAAATGACGTTACGCGGGAGGTGTCCACCGTGTTGTTATGACCAATCATATTGCACGAAATTGGAGTGATCACACAGAAGTCATTAGGTCACGAAACGCTGTTTCCCGAACGCATTCACCGCTGCCGCAAGGAAGCAAAAATTAAAGCAATGTAAATTCGGTAAATAAAATAATAGCTCTAGTTTCCTCTTGGAGTAAATCGATCGCGCTCGATTTGCGCGATCGATTTACCGATCCACCAGACCCTCGCTAGGCGATCGACCAAGGAGATCGATCGATCGATCGCCTTAAATGAGAAGCTCTGAATGAAACCTTCGAACGTTTTACTTTTAACAAGCGAGACCAGCTCCCGGGAGAAACCATGGAAACTTATATCTCCAGTTTAAAATCCCTTGCAAAACAGTGCAATTTCTGTGATAAATGCAGAGACAGTCTGATACGTGACCGCATTATCCTAGGAATACGTTTTGAGGGACATGAGGAAGCCAGACAAGATTTGTTGAAGGAACGTAATCTAAGCTTAAAGAAATGTGTGGACATATGTAGAAGTGCTGAATCCGCAAAGACGCACCTCAAAGCCATGGATGCTATGGGGTTCACTAAGGAAATTCAGGAAATTCATAAGATCTCACAGAGACCACCTGCAGAAAGCAAGTCACAGGACCGAGGCACTCGGACGTGCAGATATTGTAATCGCATTCATCCCTTTAGAAAAGCTGAATGTCCGGCATGGGGACAGAAATGCACCAGCTGCAAAGGCCGAAACCATTTCGCAGTCTGCTGCTCCAGAATCACAGATGTCATGAGGCACCAGAAGCAAAAGAAGATCCATGGAATCAATACAATCGATTCATCGGATGAAGATTTACAACATGTCAGCACTATTTGGGCCACAACCAATGCCATCCAAGACACCAAGGCAGCCAAACCCATATATACTGAAATGGAATTAAAAAGCCAAAGAATTGCTTTCCAAATTGACAGTGGCGCAACTGTAAACATTCTTCCTCGAAAATATCTAAACACTGAGGAGATAAAACCTACTAACATCCAGTTGCGCATGTGGAACAACTCTGTACAGGTACCTGTTGGCACTTGTCGCACTGCAATTAAAAATGTGAAAAATGGGAAGAAATATTCAGTTGATTTCGTTATTGTGGAGAGTGATTTTACCCCTTTGATTGGACGGAGGGCTACTATACCAGCAGCGTAGGAAACGAGTTACATGGCTCAATATATCATTCATTCATTCATTCCAAAGATTTATATAGCGCCCCTTCACGTTCCCGACCCAACCCCGGCTGAAAAGGATGGTTTTAAGGCTAGAGTAAAACGCATCTAAATGAACTCTAGGAATAAGGCGCAATGTTAATGGGAGCCCATTCCAAACCATGGGGCCAGCAACAGAGAAGGCGCGATGCTGTCTAAGAGCAGTTCGCGCAGGGGGAACAAGAAGTTCACCATGTGTGGAGGAGCGGAGAGCTCCACGTCCTTGCACATCCAAAGTAGAGCGACAGAGCTCTTGTAGATACACAGGAGCGGAACCATTCAGTGCGCAGCGAACCGTAAACCTCGTTTATCTTAGTGCGTCTAGATTAGGCCTACTGCAGTTCAAACCTGAGGGTTGGGAGGGCGCGCGGACTTACTGGGTTCCTCTTTGCCACAGTTCCAAACCTTGGCGTCTGTGCCGTAGCTAACAAGGACGCTACACTTTTTTCATGTTGCCAAGTGTGCTCCGTTTAGATCATCTAGATCATCCTCAAATGTCAGCATTGCCCCGGCATACACCAGGGAACTTTATGCTCCAGTCTTAAGTCAACCGGTTTGGAGATTGTTGCGCTTTGTTACACGTGGAGATACGCAGATCCCGCGCTTCCGCACTTCAACTCGCGCCCGTCGTGCACTTTTCGTATAATGGACTATCCTTTTGGAACAGGCTTTAGTTGAATTTACTACTGTTCATTTGGCTCAGTGCAGTAAACATGTTCAAACTGTCTTAAAACGTTACTGTTTAGATTGGCTAGATAACCATGTTTGCAGCGTGTTTGTAACGTACTTCAAAGGCACTATATTAATATTATTTGCCTGAGAAATATACAAATACCCACCGAAAACAAGATGGTGGCCCAGTATTTGATCCCAAATCTTAGAGTCCAGAAGTTAACAGTAACTGAAGAACATTGCTGTCACAGTGCCAATTCTCGTATCACAAGACTTTATCAGGTGGAAGCCTATGTCGCATTCAGCTTCTCGTTCTTTCTATCTCCAAATCAAAAATCAAACTCATTTATTTGGTAACCAGTCTAACAAAATTTACAAAAATACACAGACATATTAGACCAAATACATATGCAGTGGCAACACATAAAATTGAATCAAATCAGAACATTTTCAAAGGCAATCAATCAAGAGGAATTTGCAAGAATTTACAGTCTGGTTAAACCAATACGCATGCAATGGCCATACATTGGGTTGCACAGGGGACCCGAAAGGGGTCTTATAACCCAGCTAGGCTGGGTCACGTGGGCTGTAGTACCGTTAGAAGAGGATAGACATTCCTGTGCTAATGAGTGGTCATGGCATAATTATATAGAATTTAGATAGAAAACGAAAAAGAAAGGAAAACAAAAACAACTTAACTACAGACACAGCATCACACTCGAGTATTAGAACCAATTAAGTAAATTTTGTAGGCAGAGTTGTATAGTATACAGCGAGACCCTACACGAGAGATGGTAGGCTACTGATTACGAAAAGTCAGCAATGTATATTGAGTGCAAGTCTGGTTAAACAGGGAAAGAACAAATAGTCCCGATACAATATTTAATCTTGTTCTTTCCCGAACCACCTGCTTCTTTTAGGCCAATGATAGGGTCGAATAAAAGATTAAAACTGAAGTTCAGTTTGTAATGCTACTGAGTTCCACAGATCAAAGTACGCACCGAGTTACGGTAACTGCATGTTTACACTGAGAAAGGAATAACTATACTAACGCCATCTTCTAAATACATGTAGAGGCTATCCGGTGCGTAACCTCATCGGAGTGTACAAATGGCCTATTCAGCCTTGCGTGATCTGTACAGGGGAATTATCATAGCGTGGCATCCATTCAACAAAAGGACATCGGTTGCTAAGGATCCAGGCGATGTGCTCACTATAGAAATATTTCGTGTTACTCCAACGTACTCCTTCTCCGCCGGTCGTATTATATCTAAACATCTGCCACTCAACCACTCATTGCGTCAGTGAATTCAAAGTTATGTAGCTCTAGCGTTAATCCAATTGTGTGCCCAACTTCCACCGAACAATTGAGTTTCACATTCTTTCATCGACGTGCGAAAGAAATTACTAACATCGATACGTGAGCTAACGCAGGCAACCATGCACGTATTTTATCAGAATGGCAGACTCCACTAACTTCCGAAACTAGCCATTAAAGTTAATTAATGCCGCTTCCTAAATACTTATGAGTGTGATGCAAAAGTCCCAGTGTTAAGCCCAAGAGTAACGTAAATTTTTAAGTAATGTATACGCCTACATGGGCCCTAGGGTGTCCCAGAAAAAACTTTTTGTCGAAAATCTTGAGTCTCACCAGCCAAAAAGTTTCCTTTGTAGATGACAATGTCTGTGGAAAATTTTCAATTTTTTCGGATGCTATTTAGGGGTCCCCCAAAGGGTCCTAACTTTAGTCTTCATTTCTATCGTAAAATGCTCGTTATTTGCACGTGTTTCAATCTAGAATGTTGCCAGGCTGTTAGGGATGTCCAGAAAAATGATACATCGCAGAAACCAACCATTCCTTATTTTTTTCCCATTATTCTATTCATATATTGTCTAGAAATAGTTTTAAAGAATTTTAATATGTTATCCTGAGATCCATCAAAGCCCCCAAACATACCCTACTTAAACTCCCAGCGCTCATGCTTGGGTCTTGGAATGTCGGTCCATTGTTGATTTACTCTTATTATCACACAAAATTAAAAAAGAGTACGATGTGGATGAACTTTTTATGGTTTGTTTGTCTCGACGAGAGCTACATCCACGAAAAAAAATAGAATAAATTCAGGGTCATTCAAGGTCATTTCAAGGTCATAAAAACGAAATCTATAAAAAAACAAAGAAAAATGATCAGATCTCGGTCAATCTTTGTTGAAATTGGTTAACTCTTTCTTGCGTTTCTCGTCGTGATAAGGGCTACCTGTGACAAGAAACAAGGATACCAAATGTAAGACGATCGAAAGTTATTTTAAGGACCAAAAGGTCAAGTTCAGAGAAAAATTTGAGGAAATTGCCTTAACTCTGTAAAATGTTGCTCTATTTAAGTTATTCTTTTGCCTGTTTGCTCAGACCGATCAGGGCTAAATTCCAGAAGACAGAGTACTAAAAGCCTAACACAATCCAAGGTTATTTCAAGGTCAAAACGTCAAAATCAAGGAAATATGACCGTAGGTCAGCCAAATGTTGTTTCGGTAAAGTGGTTCTGAGTTATGAGCATTTGACCTTGATTTTTAAGTTTTGACCTTTAAATTACCTTTTTTGTGTTAGTCTTCCAGAAGACAGAGTACTAAAAGACTAATACAATCCAAGGTTATTTAAAGGTCGAAACTTAAAAATCAAGGTCAGATGACCTTAACTCAGAACCCCTTTAACGAAACAACACTTGGCTGATCTACGATCATATTTATTTGATTTTGACGTTTTGACCTTGAAATTTCCTCAGATTTTTCTCTGAACTTGACCTTTTTTGGTCCTTAAAATAACTTTCAATCGTCTTACATTTGGTGTCCTTGTTTCTTATCACAGGTAGCCCTTATCATGTCGAGAAACGCAAGAAAGAGTTAACCAATTTCAACAATGATTGGCCGAGATCTGATCATTTTGTTGTTGTTGATAGATTTCGTTTTTATGACCTTGAAATGACCTTGAATGACCCTGAATTTAATCTATATTATTTTCGTGGATGTAGCTCTCGTCGAGACAAACAAACCATAAAAGTTCATCCACATCGTACTCTTTTTTAATTTTTTGTGATAATAAGAGTAAATCATCAATGGACCGACATTCCAAGACCCAAGCATGAGCGCTGGGAGTTTAAGTAGGGTATGTTTGGGGGCTTTGATGGATCTCAGGATAACATATTAAAATTCTGTAACAAATATTTCTAGACAATATATGAATAGAATAATGGGGGGAAAATAAGGAATGGTTGGTTTCTGCGATGTATCATTTTTCTGGACATCCCTAACAGCCTGGCAATATTCTAGATTGAAACACGTGCAAATAACGAGCATTTTACGATAGAAATAAAAACTAAAGTTAGGACCCTTTGGGGGACCCCTAAATAGCATCCGAAAAAATTGAAAATTTTCCACAGACATTGTCATCTACAAAGGAAACTTTTTGGCTGGTGAGACTCAAGATTTTCGACAAAAAGCTTTTTCTGGGACACCCTAATGGGCCCCCTGGATTTTGCGCATACATTTATTTAAAAAAATTACTCATCATCTTAGTTTTTAACAATGAATGGCTGTGATTTTTCTACAGTATTTTATTTTATCGAAACTAGTCAATATAACCCGAAAACTTAAAATATATAAAAACATTGACACTTTTAACAGTTTTGTGTTTGAAATATACATGTACGTTCAGATATAGCCGAAAACAGATCCCAGAAAGCTTACAAAAGGTTCCATTTCATGTCAAATGCTTCCAAAAGCGCTGGCGGCTGTTCCCCGTACCAACATTGTAATTGTAATTGTAGTTGTAATTGTAATTACGACGATTTATATAGCGTTGTTGGTGGCAAGCTACTTCTAGAACGCTTAACAAAACTGTCTACTGTCAGCGCAAATGTTAGTGTACGTGATTAAGTAATAAATGCATTTTAAACTGTTTTTTGAAAAGCGATAGAGTTCAATACTCTATCAATACAATTCAAAACTTTTCACGCTTACAATTTTTTGAACCGTCCCAAAAAGGGACGCCCATGAATGTATACTGTAATATGATTTTAATTAAGCGATATTTGAGGAAGAGCTTTAAGGCTACTTAACAGGTTATATTTGAATGTCGTTGGTGTTTGTATTAGGCGATTCACTGTATTTGAGGAAGAGCTTTATGGGTACTGAACAGCTTACATTTAAGTGTCGTTGGTGTTCGTATTACTCGATTCACTGTCATGCTGATGTAGGCTACTTACAGAAAATGGGTAATTCCAAAGTCCTGGACGCCAAGCAAGTGACGTAATGCATGACCTAACTTTTTATGGATGAACTAAGAAGTGCAGTTCGTTGGATACTGTTGCATAAACGCAATGTAGCAATGTTCAGTCGTAATATATCACGCATGAGGGAGATTTTTGAAGATTAATAATTAATCAAGGTGATCGGAAAATGAGGAACAGGTGAGAGTCTTCTTGTTCCGTTTTTTAATCTTAGAAACTTAGCTTGAAAAGTGGCTGTTCTAAAGATTCTATGGATGCGGTGTAACCTGTATCTACGTTTTAAATTATTTATTATGCAAACAGGTAAACACTTTAGTATCAACTTCATAGATGTATACTATGTTTATATTGAACGTTTTTAATATATGTAAGAATATATATAGGCTATAATATTTATTAGATGTGTCTTGTATTAAGTTAATATTCAATGTATGAACCACGATACAACGGAATATCGGACAACCACAGTTCCATATAAAAGCATCAGTTAAGTTATTAGCTGGAGAGGGGTCGTGTCTTTCAAGCTTTGTTTATCCTGTGCAGTGTGCTTTTCAAATGGAATTTCACTTGCACCAAACATCAACTGATGTCTTGGCCAATATGATACCAGAGCTATTATGTACAAGCCATGCATCAAGGAAACACAACATAAGCTTATTGTGAGATATTATATATACGTTACAAAAATAGATTATATAAAAGTGATATTTAATCTTAAGACCTCTAACAGCTAAGAAACTCGATTTTCAAGCAAATCACTTATGCTGTTTGTTGTTTGAGAGCATATTATGTAAAATAATGGTGGCAGCCTATTTAATACGTTATTAAGCGGGAAGCAGGCTGTTGTATTCAGTTGAGAAGGGTTTAGATGTAGATTGAAATGCAAGCGAGTCGTTTAAGTTTTGTAATCAACATCTCCAATCTTTCCCTTCTATCTAAATTAACTGAACGAATTAACTGAATCGCCTACCTATCGTCTAGCTCACAACTCAAGCCCCACCAATCTGGCTTCACTAAATACCACTCTACAGAAACTCTAATTGCCTCTCTGTACAATAACTGGTCTCTGCCGTCAGCCATCAGCAAGTCTCCTGCCTCTGTCTCCTTGACATCTCCGCGGCATTCGACACCATCGACCACAACCTCATTCTTCATCGACTATTTCTTGGCTTGGCGTCTTTGGCACTGCTCTATTATGGTTCCAGCAGTGCATATTTTAACTGTATTACTACTGGGACAAATGTCCTAATAGTTTTAAGATTTGTCCCAGTAGTTTTAAGATTTGTCCCAGTAGTTTTAAGATTTGCCCCAGGAGTTTAGGATTTGTCCCAGTAGTTTTAAGATTTGTCCCAGGAGTTGTAGGATTTGTCCCAGTAGTTTTAAGATTTGCCCCAGGAGTTTAGGATTTGTCCCAGTAGTTTGGGTGATTTGTCCCAGGTAATGCTCTACTTTTAATGTTAGTTTACAGTATTAACCATATAAATTCCTCCCTAATAGTAGCCTAGTAGTAGGGATGAGCTGAATGGCATTTTTTTACCAATTTCCGAATAGCCTGCTATTTTCGTCGAATCCGGATCCGAACCGAATAGTTGGCGGTAATCATTTTTCTTTGCATACATATACATGTATATACATACATACATACATACATACATACATACATACATATAGACCTATATAAATTATATAGGCCTATATAATTAAAGATAAACCTGTCCGCCATTTTGTTGACACGTCGAGTAACAATTTTCTTATTTACACGGTCTTTCAATTATAATTAAAGATTAAAGATTTCCGCAGAAGGTCACCAAAAACAGGTTACTATTTCTTTAGTAATAAAGAAGAAATTGTTTTTGGTACAAAATATTGCTTCTTTTGTTATTCGGATATTAACCCATTAGTGCCTAGCGTCCCCAAAAATGGGACACTATTTCAAAAATGTACATTAAATTAAATCTGCATTAAACAAACAATTTATTGTAATAGCTATCACGTCAAGATGCTGATCAAACTATTTTGACAAAAAATGCGCACCAAAAATGGTTTCTTGGCTGAAAATTGTGCTTCGATCAGCCCTATGACCTAGTTTCAGCTAGGCCTAATGTAAACATTTCGGACATTTCGCGTCTAATTTAAAAAAAGTTGTGTGCATTTCTATAGGTCTGTCTTAGGTTTCACAAAGGTTGGTATACAATATTGCAAAAATAATTGCACTGGTTCATTTTTATCAAATATAACGTTTGCAATTAATAATTAAGTCACTGTCCCATTTTTGAGGACGCTAGGCACGAAAGGGTAGGCTATTTCGAGTTCAAGACACACAGTTTTGCATAGTCCGAAGGTTCGATAGTCCGAAGGTTTCATGGTAAACATATATGTATATGTACATACTTATATATGTATATGTACATTATATGTATATGTATCTATATATAATTATATATATGTTTGTATATATATATATGTGTGTTTGCATATATATGTATTTATATCAATACATATGCACATTATGGATATATAATTATATGGATATATATGTATATGTATAGAATACATATGTTTGTATATATGTATTTATATATGTATATGCACATATGTATATATGTATATAGATATAAATACATATATATACAAACATATAAATGTATATAATTATGTGTGTGTATATGTATATATATATACATATATATGTGTATATATATGTATATATATGTATATACATATATGTATGTACCTATATGTATATATATTTATATTGATATACCATTTATGTATATTGATGTATTTGTATATGTATACATGTAAATATATGTATATATTTATGTGTATATATATATTATATGTATATACACATATATGTATATGTATATGTGTATTTATTTATGTATAGGTATGTGCAAGTATATGTATGTATATGTGTAAGTATATATAGTTATATATATGTATTTGTATATATATACATATGTTAAACGATAATCGGAATTCCGATTATCGGTTTCGAAAACCATTATCGGTTTTCATTATTGACAAAACGATTATCGAATTCTGCCTCTCATATATAAAGCGGAGCCTTCCACAGCCAACGAGGTAATAGTAGAACCCCCATAGCGACGTATTATGGCCTATTATATATAAAGCGGACGCTTCCACAGCCAACGAGGTAATAGTAGAACCCCACAGCGACGTATTATTGCCTCTTATATATAAAGCGGAGTCTTCACGTTACGGTAAGCAGCGATTATCGGTTTTCAGTAACTTGCATTATATGATAATATATAAAAATTTCTGTGAAGGCCAATAAAAACCGATAATCGGTGTAAAATCGGATTTGTAAAACCGATAATCGGTTTGCCCAAAAAACGACATTAACAACCCTAATATATATATACATATATATTAAAGTTTCAGTTTGACTCAGCTGTAAAAACAGTCTTGAGTTAAATAACATGTACATATTGACATGTCATAGTTGACCCACCCACTCGTGCCTAGCGTTCCCAAAAATGCGACGCTTGAAAAACTGGCTCCAAAAACATCAAAAGCTACATTTTTGCAGAAATTGTGTTAGGTATTGTCCAAACTCATCATTTACAATAAAGTTTTTACACTTTGAGAAGATTTTGAAAAATCAGGCACTAATGGGTTAAGGCCTGAGATCACCGATTTCCGGATAATACCGAATAGTGCAAAATCCGGCCCGAACCGATTACCAAACGGATATTCGGCTCATCCTTACCTAGTAGGTTTGAAATTGAACTTAATAATGCCATCCATCGATTCCAGTCACAGATGTTATATATAACAGTGTCTTGTAGGATAATGTAACATTCATAGCATGACAGGGCAATGTAGGCTAATGACTTGGATTTCTATGGTACAATTATTCTGCGCTTATATTGTAAGTGATTCTGTGACATCAGTATAAAATTCAGATTCTTTAGCCTACACTGCTCTGTCATGCACCGCACGTGACATTAATTTTACCATTTTTGTTCAATTGCTAAGATCGTGACTAGTGGACCACTGAATAAACGGCTATGTGAATTCGAGCTTGACTTTGGGTTTGGTGCATCAAAATCTCAGCCCTTCACATTGGAAAATGAAGTTGGTCATGTTTGCTGAAGTTAATGCTATCATTGTTTGCTGTAGCAGTGTAGCTGCAGCTCCTCCATGGTGTGACAGTCATTCAGCCTATCACCGACTTATTTATATAATTTATTTTGTTGGTATGGTTGGACTAATTATGTCATATTTTCAAAATTCTATGCATGTCTTAAATAGGGATATGTGTGATAATTAAAATCCAGTTTGGAAAAATAAAGTGGCTAAAATGGGCTCCAATTGGCAGCAAATACTCTAAATTGCGTTGTCGCCTGGGGTTCTACCCTAGACCCCGCTGGGGAGCATACGACGTTCCCCCAGACCCCTGGTCGTTGCAGACTTTGTCCCAGTAGTCGAAATCTGTTAAAATATGCTCTATGTTGGTATATTGTGTTGTGTTGTATTGTGTTGTATTGTACTCCACGTTTATATTGCGACCGAGCCACCCGCAGTAAAGATCCGAGAAATTAATCTCTGATAAACCGACCGACCGGGAAGCGAACCCGGGCCGCCGGCGTGGCGAGCGGGCTACCAACCCACTCGGCCACTCAGGATCTCGTGGAGTACAATACAACACAATACAACACAACACAATATACTGGGGCGCGGTGGTATAGGGGTATGTTCGGTGCCTTGCAGCTGGAGGGTTGCGGGTTCGAATCCACCTCAAAAGCCGCTGCGTAGGGACCCTGGGCAAGTCCTTCACTCGCAATTGCTCATGCGTCCGCGCAGCAGTCGGGAGCGCCTCTGAATGGGCAATCTGGTAGGGGCGCTATAACAAGTGTTCAAATACAATACAATACAATACATACATATATATATATATATTATAATTATATGTATATACTGTGGCTATAAGGAGAACCTGGAAAATCCACATCTTATAAAATACCAGACCAGAACAGTTTCGTACCTCACGTAGTTTGCCTGATAGCTTCAGAGCGCATGCGTCGAATAGTAGGCCTACTGAGCCAACGGGCCGTCGCTGTTAGGCTGTTAGGCCGACAAGTTGATGAGAACCATTTGACGTCAGGTTCAGTGGGTCTATGGTTAGTCTTCCCCATTTATTTTTTCGTGTTCCTTTTCTTTATTGAGTTAAAATCTTCACTCTCAAGAAGCACTAAGACTTTTAAATCAGCATTCTAATTGAAGTAGTATTGGCAAAGATCTTGAATGTAAACATAGTGACTCCAGTAACATCGCAGAATCTTTCATAGTTTACATTAGTTTTATATTTACGAGAAAACTAAGGTCGGCTTTCCCGCATGGAGCTTCAGCGTACTTTGTAAAGCTTAACGAGGTAGGCCTACATCACTTGTTTGACTCTTCCATCGTCAGCCATACAACAAACATAATATTATGCCCCATGGACTTCTCTTTCTAATGACGTTTTCTATATTTTCTTGTCCCGTCCTCTCTCTGATAGTTTTGTTTGGTATCTTATCGCGCCATGATGCATGTTGAATTCATCTCAGCCACCCAGAGGCGCGTTTACCAGTAGGCGCAATAGGCGCGCGCCTAGGGCCCCCAAATCTTGGAGGGGCCCCCAAACGAATTGAAATATTTTTTCAATAATAAAAAATAACATTTTAAACTTTAGAATTATTTTTTTTATATTCTTTACAGCTTGGCATTCACTTAAGAGAATAATAGGCCTATACTTTTATTATTATTGTAATTGTAAAAGAATATTTTTTCTAATTAATAATTGCTTTGTTCATTTGGACAGCAATTTGGCTAATAATTCATTTTTGTGTGAAATAACATCAAACTTGTTAGCAACAAGCAGCAACGGGCGTCTGCTGCAGTTTAGGCCTACGTGTCCAGAGGTTTCGAAACTGGGATGCACGCACCCCCAGGGGTTGCGATATGTCATTTCAAAGGGTGCGACAAAAAGGGAAAGTATGAATTATAAGAATGCATTGATAATATATTATAATTTTTGTTTAGCTATCATAGGATAAGCACGGGTAAGACCGTGAGATTAGAAGTTTATTTCTATGTAACATTATAAGCCTATAAACAAAAGTTACAGTAGTACCAATTTCGTGTAGGCCTATGCGTCTTCAGATGTGATAATACTTTTGTATGGGGTGCAAACATTTGTGAAACAATTCCCAGGGGTGCGGGGCATAGAAAAGATTGGGAACCCCTGCTTTAGTCTGATTATTCCGTCAGTTTATATATAGTGTTCAAAACTTTTATTAGTATTGATAACCAGTAAGTAAAAGTAACACGGATCAACAAATAAAAACTTTTTTTCGTAACATTGGTCGAATGGCTGTTTTTATACTAATTTTCGGGTGCTGAATCCAAATACGGCCATTAAAATCCTGCAGCACGTACCGTTTTATGTTATAGCCCTTATGGTACAGCTGTTAAGAATAAAAATATGGGTTTCCAAAGAGTTACAATCATTATGATTGTTCTCATAAAATTGCATTTTTTCATGATTTGTTTTACAAACATCATGTTTACCGACTATTTTAAAGTTGATATATACACATTTTCAATAATAATAATGAAAAACATGAAAAAGATTACTCTTTTGCACAGTTACACCTGCCAGCTGTTCATATCTTCCTTTTATGTTGTTGTATTCTTAACAGCGATATCATAAGTCCTATAACCAAAATACGGTACGTGCTGCAGGATTTTAATGGCCGTATTTGGATTCAGCACCCCAAAATTAGCATAGAAACAGCCATTTGTCCAATGTTACGAAAAAAAGTTTCTATTTGTTGACCAGTGAATTATGAGCAATTAAAGAATCTCTACAAAAATGACAGTTATTTGACTAAAAATTACCTATAACATAAAAATTTGACATGATGGAATTTTTTACAGCCCAGATCTGTAATTAACAGCAGCCAAAAATCAATGAAAGGCAGCCAACACAGATCAATGATGTTATAAAACCTTTCTATAATAATTATAAGCATTGCAATTAACGAATCTCTACAAAAATTACATTTATTTGACTAAAAATTACCTATAACATAAAAATATGACATGATGGAATTTTATACAGCCCAGATCTGAAATCAGCAGCCAGAAATTAATGAAAGGCAGCCCACACAGTTCATGTTATAAAAACTTTCTATGATAATTATGAACAATTAACGAATCTCTACAAAATGACATTTATTTGACTAAAAATTACCTATAACATAAAAATTTGACCTGATGGAATGTTTTACAGCCCAGATCTGAAATCAGCAGCCCAAAATGAGTAAAAGGCAGCCACCACAGTTAATGTTATAGAAACGTTCTATAATAATTAAGAGCAATTAAAGAATCTCTACAAAAATGACATTTATTTTACTAAAAATGACCTATAACAAAAAAATGTGATGTGCTGGCCATTTTTACAGCCCAGATCTGAAATCAGCAGCCACAAATGAATAAAAGGCAGCCAACACAGTTCATGTTAGAAAAATCCTTTTATAATATGACCAATTAAACATCTCTAAAAAATGACATTTATTTGACTAAAAATTACCTATAACAAAAAACTGTGACGTGGTGGACTTTTTTGCAGCCCAGATCTGAAATCAGCATACAAAAATGAGTAAAAAGCAGCCAACATAGTTCATGTTGCCAAAACCTTGTTGACTTGTGTAATTAAAATTTTAATAGTATTAAGTATTGATTACAATCTGACGCAGCGGAATGTTGCTAATATTCTGGAGCTGCAAAACGAAATAAGATAGCTCTAATGACAATAGTGTGGAATTCGCTGAAATCAATCAATAAATCAATTTTCCTTTATCAAAATAAGTTGACAACAACGCAACTTATGCGAAGAATAAATGCTGAAAAGAGTAAATGCCACTAGCAAATCTCTGCAGGATCAAACACTATGTTTGTCTAATTAGTTAATTCTTGAATTCTTTAACAATTTTGCTCAAAACGTCAGTGAAAATCTCCCCAAAATAGAGACAGAGGTAAAACCTAAACTTGGTATTGAAAGCGATTTTGACATTGCATATGAGGACGAACAGCCTCAGAAAATTTAAAAGAAAAAGTAGGCCTACTTTGTGTTTGGAAAAAAACTACCAAGAATGAGCTAGGTCATATTAAGGACGAGAACAATTCACTGTTGGCACCTTAAACGTCGTGTGTGACAAAAAAGGCTTCAAGTTCAACTTTGTAGGTGTTTTGCACATGATGGGCAACACCACCAGAGTTTCAGACTCTTCAAAGTTCAGAAGGGCCCAAAAAATGTTTGCGCCTAGAGCCCCGTTTTCTGTAAACGCGCCTCTGCAGCCACCTATGATGTGTTACTTGTAATCTTTTCCTGTTTGCCACTATCATTTGCCACGTCTCAGATCCATACCGCAGCGTTCTCAAAACTATGGTATTTTTACAGGCGAATCTTACTCCTGATGCTAAATCACTTTTTAATCCAGATCTCCCCAACTCCCTTGTTCCTTTGGCATTATTCCCACTTCCCCTGAAGAGATAGAAAAACTTAAGTCATTCTGTTCATAATATTCACAGCAGGGACGTTGGCAAATAATGTTTTATCAACTTGAGCTTCGAGAAACGTTTCATTTTGACCTTCAAACTCTTCTTCGACTTCTGAAACTGTTGACTCATCCGCTTTGGTGACTGCTTCTGTTTTATCATCTAATCGTTGTCTATCTTCGTCTCTGTGCAGTGGACATAGATACTTGAAAAAAGAATCTCAATTCAGAGATCGGTTGAAACCGGAACGCACCGGAACGGCGTTCCTGGTCCTTTTTGACGACCGGAACGCCGCACTGGTAAAAATATCCATTGTGCACCAGACAATCTTTTTCTCTCTGCCACTGTCAATCTTAGTTAAAGTAGTCACTCGGTACGGAATCGGTAGACAACTATAAGGCAAGCCACACGTATAAATATTCTTATGTCTGATTTTAGTAGTATAAGGTAACTGTGGGTAATAAGGCCCACCTAAGGAATTTTACCAAAAACGGCTACTGGTATGGAACTGTAACTATACAGAATAGCCATATGAAGAGTGTATGGAAGTAGTCACATAGTGGATTAAATTATTTTTATGAAATAAAATTTCACATAGTAGCAAATAATTTGTTTTGTAAAAGTCGTGAAGTGGGCCTTATTACCCAACACCGAGGGTAATAAGGCCCATGTTTAAAAGTGTCTTTTGTCGTCGTTTAAATGTCCGCTTTACAGTGTCAAGGATGAGTTTTACACTATTTCTTATGAGATGGACAGCTATTGATTCATTATAGCCCTCCGGAATAAAATAAATGTGATGAAAATGTGTAATAATTAATTCAGGCATTTTCCTGAAATTATTATTTTATTATTCGTCACAATATGGGCAAACGAATGTTTCTGCTTCTACTACTGAATCTAAAACAATACATCCATCATGTAACCACTGCAAACTGTCTTAAGACGTTATTGTTTAGATCGGCTAGATAGCCATGTTTGCAGCGTGTTTGTAACGTACTTCAAAGGCACTATTTTAATATTATTTGACTGAGAAATATACAAATACCCACCGAAAACAAGATGGTGGCCCAGTATTTGATCCCAAATCTTAGAGTCCAGAAGTTAACAGTAACTGAAGAACATTGCTGTCACAGTGCCAATTCTCGTATCACAAGACTTTATCAGGTGGAAGCCTATGTCGCATTCAGCTTCTCGTTCTTTCTATCTAGAAATCAAAAATCAAACTCATTTATTTGGTAACCAGTCTAACAAAATTTACAAAAATATACACACATATTAGACCAAAACATATGCAGTGGCAACACATTAAATTGGATCAAATCAGAACATTCTTACAGGCAATCAATCAAGGGGAATTTGCAAGAATTTACAGTCTGGTTAAACCAATACGCATGCAATGGCCATACATTGGGTTGCACAGGGGACCCGAAAGGGGTCTTATAACCCCGCTAGGCTGGGTCACGTGGGTTGTAGTACCATTAGAAGAGGATAGACATTCCTGTGCTAATGAGTGGTCATGGCATAATTATATAGAATTTAGATAGAAAACGAAAAAGAAAGATAAACAATAAATACTTAACTACAGACACAGCATCGAGAATAAGAAACCAATGAAGTAAATGTTGTAGGCACAGTTGTATAGTATACAGTGAGAACCTGCACAAGGAATGATAGCCTACTGATTACGAAAACTCAGCAATGTATATTGAGTGCAAGTCTGGTTAAACAGGGAAAGAATGATCAGTCCCGATCCAATTTTTAATCTTGTTCTTTCCCGAACCACCTGCTTCTTTAGGCCAATCATAGTGTCGAATAAAAGATTAAAAATTAAATTCAGTTTGTAATGCTATTGAACTCCACAGATTTCTGATCTAAGTGTGAACCCAGTTTAGTGCATGTCTAAACTTCTAAGAATTAAATACGCTAAAGCCATGTTCTAAATACATGTAGAGGCTATCGGATGCGTAACCTCCTCGGAGTGTACAAAATTAATGGCCTATTCATCCGAGCGTGGTTTGTACACGGGAATTTTCATAGCGTGGCATCCATTCAACAAAAGGACGCCGGTGATTAAGAATCTAGGCGATGCGCTCACCATAGAAATATATCGTGTTACCCCAACGTACTCCTTCTCCGCCGGTCGTATTATATCGAAACATCTGCCACTCAACCACTCATTGCGTCAGTGAATTCAATGTAGCTCTAGCGATGATCCAGTTGTGTGCCCAACTTCCATCGAACAATTGAGTTTCACATTCTTTCATCGACGTGCGAAAGAAATTACTAACATCGATACGTGAGCTAACGCAGGCAACCATGCACGTATTTTATCAGAATGGCAGACTCCACTAACTTCCGAAACTAGCCATTGAAGTTAAGCAATGCCGCTTCCTAAATACTTATGAGTGTGATGCAAAAGTCCCAGTGTTAAGCCCAGGAGTAACGTAAATTGTTAAATAATGTATAGACCTACATGGGCCCCTGGATTTTGCGCATACATGTATTTAAAAAATTACTCATCATCATAGTTTTTAACAATGAATGGCTGTGATTTTTCTACAGTATTTTCTTTTATCGAAACTAGTCAATATAACCCGAAATTTAAAATATATAAAAACATTGAAACTTTTAACAGTTTTGTGTTTGAAATATACAATGTTATACATGTAGGGGAGAACTGGCACCCTTGATCCTCTTTTTCAATTTTCATGAATTGTGGTGACTATGTAACCCCTAGTAAATATGTAAAGGTATCATTTTATAAAGAATTATGTGATGTATCATTCAAGATATTGCATGCTTCAAACAAATGTCATTTACAAAAGATATAATAAATTTAGTTGAGTGACCCAAAAGAGATCAAGGGTGCCCACAGGTGGGCTCCCTTGATCCCCTATATTGGCACCCTTGATCCCATGTAGGGACCCTTGATCCTCTATATTTGAACATGCTTTTATATTAGATATTTCAATCAAAATAAGAAAAACTAGGCCAGAATTGACAAACAGATTATAATATCTTTCAGCAACTAAACTTTTCAGTGAAACTTTATATAGTTTTTGGTTCAAATAAGCAAACGTAAGATAGGCCTAGAGCTGACAATCTGAATAAAAATCTCCTGGAAGTAAGTAGGCTAAAAATGTGTTTGCGTGAAACGTTGTCCAGTTTTGCACAAACTTTGCCAACTTCTATATCTACAAAATGTTAAGCCAGATTGAATTCTATCAAAGAAACTGGAAAAACCAAGTGAGCACTGGTGCGCTTTGTGCCCCCAGTCATCAATGGGGGACGCAGTTTCTTTATAACGTCCTCAAGTGGAACTTCATATTTCTTGAAGTGCTCTGGTATGACAAATCGTTCCATTTTATTGTCCTCTTTCTGCGTTTTTTTATTCTCGAATCTCGAGATACAAGACTTCAATGCTGAGCTCATCGGAAGGTTGATTTTCAACGCGAGCAATGTAATGAAAGACAGTTTTCAAGCATTGCAGAGTTCTGCACTACAAAAAATATCCGGATTTTTAATTTTCTCGTCTGCTGGAAGACTCGTCACTTTCTATGTCACACCTAATATCATCATCAGATTTGTCAGTTAACATAACCCGAATAGGCTGGCCAGTTACTTCATCGGTTCCCATGTTTGCGACACTGTCACTCTCATCAGTCAGAATAAGTTTTCTTTTTTCGATGCACCTTTTTGTCTTGGCTGGGCCGAGGTTCTTTGATTCTCTTACTGCAACTGTTGGTTTTTAGTTTGGGTTCTCCCTTGTAACAGTGTTCACAGCCTCACCATGCAAAAGAACAGTGACAGCAGCTTTCGTTGTATCTTCTAGAATCAATCCTCCAAGTGGTCTGTCTGTTTTTCTTTTCTTGTGGTAAGGCATTTCTGAAACAAATAATCAGCAACTATAAATATAGCGATAAAACAAATATAGGTCTAAGAAAAATAATAATCAATAGAATAGTGTAAACATGCCTAGGCCCTAATAATGTAAAAAGTGTTAGGGCCTAACTCAGATCCCTCCGGAATTAAATAATTCTCCGGAGAATACAAAAAGCCATTATGGGATGACTAGAACTCATCGTGATCTGGCAGGATTATTTACTTTTTATGCTTTTTAATCTATTATTAATATTATAAGACAAATTAATTTCTTCATAAAACCAACAAAATCATAAGCAGAGGGATTAAATTTACTGTTTGCAGTGACCTGTTAGGCCTAGGGTTAGGGCTATAAAATAATGTCAGGGTTCCATTTAGAGCTTCGGAAATATTAACAAGTAATATTATATGAACACTCTGCCTACAGTAAATTGTACAAATTGTTTATAACAAATTCATATGCAATAGAATGATTCATATTGAGACATGAAGTTAATTGTGTCCGTAATTAATCATCTGCATACATAATTCTTCAGGTAGGCACCGTTGATCTGGGGATCACGGGTGCCCATGCATACTGGGATCAAGGGTGCCTCACCATAGTCTTTTCACAAAATATATCAAAACTTTATACTCACCTCAAATATATCGCTGAAATACACGTGTACGGTAAGTAGACTATTTCTGCCCTCATATATATAACGGAGATGACGAGACTTGAAGATAGGACCGTAATATGAGGTTCGTTAGATGACCAAAAAAATACTTTTGCAGCGCAAAACCACGTGGCGGCCATAAAAGCTTATAAACAAAGAATAAAGTCTAAAATGAAAAGTCCAAAACACAGGAAATGCAAACAATCGATATTTGACATAGTCTGGTGCCCTGCCAAAGGTAAGTAAGTAAGTAATTTCAAAATAAACGGCAAGGGATCACGGGTGCATCGGGATCAAGGGTGCCAGTTCTCCCCTACGTTCAGATATAGCTGAAAGCAGATCCCAGAAAGCTTACAACAGGCTCCATTTCATGTCAAATGCTTCCAAAATCGCTGGCGGCTGTTCCCCGTACCAACAATTCAAAACGTTTCACGCTTACAATTTCTGGAACCGTCCAAAAAAGTTCTGCGGACGTTCATGAATGTATCCTGTAATAGGATTTTAATTAAGCGATATTTGAGGAACAGCTTAAAGGGTACTGAACAGCTTACATTTAAATGGCGTTGGTGTTTGTCTTACTCGATTCACTGTCATGCTGGAGTAGGCTTCTTACAGAAAATGGGTAATTTCCAAAGTCCTGGACGCCAAGCAAGTGACGTAATGCCTGACCTAACTTTTATGGACGAACTAAGAAGTGCGGTTCGTTGGACACTGTTGCAGAAACGCAATGTAGCAATGTTCTGTCGTAATAAATCACGCTGAGGGAGTTTTGTGAGGATTAAGAATTAAACAAGGTGATCGGCAAAATAATGAGGAACAAGTGAGAGTTTTCTTGTTTCGTTTTTGAATCTTAGTAACTTACCTTGAAAAGCGGCTGTTCTAAAGATTTTATATATGTGGCGTCCCTCAAGGCTCCGTCCTGGGTCCACTGCTTTTCATTCTGTAAACAACACCATTAAGCCATCTCACAGAATGAGAATCCTCTTCTATTGACCACCACCTCTACGCAGACGACACCCAACTCTGTATACAGGATCCTTTTTCCAAAGCTCTTTTTCCATCTCCATTGCACAATTGCTCAATGAGGTTAACCTAGTCTCTCTGTGGATGTTGTCCAACCTCCTCTGCCTCAACCCTTCCAAAACAGAATTCATCATCTTAGGTCTTCCTGACGAAATCAACAAAATTTCTGACCTTTCAATATATCTATCCACTAACTCTTCATCTCTTACCTTCACCTCTGATGCCTCTGTCCGAAATCTTGGTGTCACTTTTGATTCACGTATCTCACTCTTTAACCAACCTCTCGCGCACCTGCTTCATGCACATCCCTGACCTCCGCCGCATCCGAATCATGCTCGACTTCAAGACCGCATCCAACATCGCTATCTACATTCTCCACTCAAAGTTCGACTACTGCAATTTCCTTTTTCTCAACCTTGAATCAACACAACGCAAGCGTCTGCAATTCATCCAAAACTCACTAGCCAGAGCTGTCACCAGAACGCCCAAGCATCATCACATCACTCCCATCCTGAAATCACTTCATTGTTTAAAAATCCCAGAGCGAATTCACTTCAAAGTCCTCTCGCTGACCTACAACTCCGTACAACACTCCCAATAATATAATACATTATATATAATCAATCTCATCATCATCAGTTCGTGACGCCAGTCCTCTGGCGGCGATGGGTACGAATGAAAGAGCTCCACTATCCTCGTTGACTCTAAAGTCCAGTGCTTTTTTTAGTGTTAGGCCAAGTGATGTGTGTCCTCATTTATGTTGTCTATCTATCGTTGTCTTGATCTGCCTTTGTTTCTTTTCCATCGAATCTTGAGTGTAGTGCATTCTGTGGGATTTTGTCAGCTAGCATTCTCTCTGCATGTCCATGTTTATTTGGACATATTATTTATGAATGTATACAATACATATATATATATATATATATAATTATATGTATATATAATTATATTATATGTATATACTGTGGCTATATAAGGAGAATCTGGAAAATCCACGTCTTATAAAATACCAGACCAGAAAAGTTTCGTACCTCACGTAGTTTGCCTGATAGCTTCAGAGCGCATGCGTTGAATAGTAGGCACTAGGCCTACTGAGCCTACGGGCCGTCGCTGTTAGGCTGTTAGGCCGACAAGTTGATGAGAACCATTTGACGTCAGATTCAGTGGGTCTATGGTTAGTCTTCCCCATTTATTTTTTCGTGTTCCTGTTCTTTATTGATTTAAAATCTTCACTCTCAAGAAGCACTCAGACTTTTAAATCAGCATTCTAATTGAAGTAGTATTGGCAAAGATCTTGAATGTAAACATAGTGACTCCAGTAACATCGCAGAATCTTTCATAGTTTACATTAGTTTTATATTTACGAGAAAACTAAGGTCGGCTTTCCCGCATGGAGCTTCAGCGTACTTTGTAAAGCTTCACCAGGTAGGCCTACATCACTTGTTTGACTCTTCCATCGTCAGCCATGCAACAAATGTAATTATGCCCCATCGACTTATCTTTCCAATGACGTTTTCTAATTCTTCTTTAGTTAGACGAGAGATAATAGTTGCTATCTCAACCCATTTAATAACTAGCTGTCAGAGCGTAGACAATTTTTCCTATCTGTTACCTGTAATAAGTTGCCACCTGTCAGCTTGGTGTTGTGAATAAACGAAATTGATTGATTGATTGATTCTATATTTTCTTGTCCCGTCTTCTCTGATAGTTTTGTTTGGTAACTTGTCGAGCCATGATGCATGTAGAATTCATCTCAGCCACCAATGATGCGTTACTTGTAGTCTTTTCCTGTTTGACACTATCATTTGCCACGTTTTCAGATCCATGAAGCAGCGTTATCAAAACTATGGCATTTTTACAGGCGAATCTTACTCCTGATGCTAAATCACTTTTTAATCCAGATCTCCCCAACTCCCTTGTTCCATTGGCATTATTCCCACTTCCCCTGAAGAGATAAAAAAAACTTGAGTCATTGTGTTCATAATATTCACAGCAGGGACGTTCGCAAATAATGTTTTATCAACTTGAACTTCGAGAAACTTTTCATTTTGACCTTCAAACTCTTCTTCGACTTCTGAAACTGTTAACTCATTCGCTTTGGTGACTGCTTCTGCTTTATCATCTAATAGTTGTCTATCTTCGTTTCTGTGCAGTGGACATAGATACTTTAAAAAAGAACCTTAATTCAGAGATCGGTTGAAACCGGAACGCACCGGAACGGCGTTCCTGGTCTTTTTTGACGACCGGAACGCCGCACCGGTAAAAATATCTATTGTGAACCAGACAATCTTTTTCTCTCTGCCACTGTCAATCTTACTTGAAGTAGTCACTCGGTACGGAATCGGTAGACAACTATAAGGCAAGCCGCAAGTATAAATATTCTTATGTCTGATTTTAATAGTATAAGGTAACTGTGGGTAATAAGGCCCGCCTAAGGAATTTTACAAAAAAACGGCTACTGGTATGGTACTGTAACTATGCAAAATAGCCATATGAAGAGTGTATGGAAGTAGTCACATAGTGGATTAATTATTTTGAATAAAAAAAATTTCACATAGTAGCAAATAATTTGTTTGTTAAAGTCGTGAAGTGGGCTTTATTACCCAACACCGCGAGTAATAAGACCCATGTTTAAAAGTGTCTTTTAATGGTGGGCTTTATTACATAACACCGCGGGTAATAAGACCCATGTTTAAAAGTCTCTTTTGTCGTCGTTTAAATGTCCGCTTTACAGTGTCAAGCATGAGTTTTACACTATTTCTTATGAGATGAACAGCTATTGATTAATTATAGCCCTCCGGAATAAAATAAACGTGATGAAAATGTGTAGTCATTAATTCAGGCATTTTCCTGAAATTATTATTTTATTATTCGTCACAATATGGGCAAACGAATGTTTCTGCTTCTACTACTGAATCTAAAACAATACATCCACCATGTAACCACTGCCCGCACTGTCCACATTTCGTCATGCTCAACTGTTTATCCTGTCTGCACACAATTCATAGGGCCTTCTTACCCACAGAGAGGTGGGCCTTGTTACCCTCCCTAGCACGCAGTGAACACTTCGACCAATATCCGGGTAATTCTAAAGTGCACAATTAAGTTTTTCAGCCTATATGGGCCTATTTCACAACAGGAGACAAATTATAAAATTTCCGTCTTTTCCTTTGGACGGCTAACACAAAGAGTAAAATTATAATTTAAAATAAATTTTTAAATACATTGTAGGGCATGAATCAGTTATAAAAAAATTATTTCTATTATATTATTTAGATGATTAGTAAGAGAACAAAATTATAAAGTCCAATTTTTACCTGAAATTGCATTGTCCTTTCTCGTTTCAATTCAACGTTACGTTAGGGTAACAGTTGAAGCGCTGAACTGATATTTTATAATTTTTAGATCATTAACTTACATAATTATATCCATTGCTCCATATGGTTTTTATTAACTTATTAACGAACTAAATAATTAAAAAAATTAAACCCTCTGTCTTCAAATATCGGTTACAACACTGTTACGAATGGGTTTCTGCCATCTGTGGAATAAATTGAAAACTCTCGGTTTTGAATTGACATCTTCGATAGCAGGGGGAACTTGTCTGCAGCGATTTTACCAACAAGAAATCAATATTGATGTTTGCTTCTGTAGACAATTTTCGGAAATTTATCCGGTAATGTTACAGTATAAAAAAGATTTACAACTCCGTGACTGTAATTATTGCACTTTGCGTATATATATATAATTTTTTTCTTTCAAAAATAATTTTGAAACTGACAGCCTGGCCACAATAAACTAACTATTTTGTATCTTAACTCGTCCGGTAAGCGTGGAGAGATAATTATGAATATTTTACAACTCCGTTACTACAACTTTGTTACTTTATTTTTCTATTACAATGAATTTATTTAATTATACATGTAGATAATTTATCGTCATAATAACTTAGGCTCCTGTGTAATAATTTAATGAACACTGAATACCAATTAATCACTAATTATTAACAGCGGCGGTATGTTGTACGGTGTACATATTAGGTAACGGAGTTGTAAATAGTTAAGGAATCAAAGTTGTATGTTATTCACGTAGTAAAAAGACTAAAATGAAAAGTTTGGCCAAATCTGTGAAATTTAAGCTCTGCTCAATATTAAGTACGCAGTAAACACTAAACATGTTCAAACTGTCTTAAAACGCTTTTGTTTAGATCGGCTAGACATCCATGTTTTCAGCGCGGTTGTTACGTACTTCATATTAATTTGCCTGTGAAATATACAAATACATGCCGAAGCCAAGGTGGTGACCCAGTATTTGATCTCCAGTCTTAGAGTTCAGAAGTTAACAGTAGGCTAACTGAAGAACATCGGTGTCACAGTGCCAATTCTCGTATCATAAGGCTTCATCAGGTGGAGGCCTATGACTATGTATCGTTTAGTCTTTAGTCCTTCCTATCTCGAATATTTAATCTTGTTCTTTTCCGAGCCACCTGCTTCTTTGGGCCAATGATAGTTTCCAATAAAAGAATAATGTTACTGAGTTCCACAGATATCTGATCAAAGTGTGAACCCAGTTTACTGCATGTTTAAACTTCTAAGGATGAAATACGCTAACGTCATGTTCTAAATACATTATAAAGGCTAACCGATGCGTAACCTCCTCGGAGTGTACGTATAACCTATTCAGCCTAGCGCGGTCTGAACACTTTAATAGCGTGGTACCCATTCAACAAAAGACAGCGGTGGTGAAAGAGCTTATCTAACAAATTTATTAAACGCTGTGCAGAGTCGAGGCATATGCTCGCTATACAAAAAAATCCTGTCAACCCTAACATAGGCCCTACTCATTTCTACTCCGCCGGTCGTACGATATCGAACCACCTTGCACTCAACCACTCATGTAAATGTAATAATTATTATATGGGCGTCCGGAGGGGAGCAAGGGGCATTTGCAACCTGGATTTTGCGAATATTTAAAAAATTATTCGTCATCTTAGTTTTTAACAATGAATGGCTATGATTTTTCCACAGTTTTATTATTTATCCAGACTAGTCGATATTACCCGAAAAAACTACAATATATTAAAACATTGAAACTTTTAACAGTTTTGCGTTTTGAAATAAACTTTCAGATATAGCCTAGCTGAAAACAGATCCCAGAAAGTTGACAACAGGTTCCAAATCATGTCAGATGCTTCTAAAAGCGCTGGCGGCTGTTGGGATCCGCTCCCGACCATTAATCGATGAATCGAGCGCTGAGGGCAACGTGATCGGTTCTTTCGGCACCCTCGTTAGACCCAGTGCCAACAGTTCAAAACTTTTCTCTCTTAAATTTTTTTACACCCCTTAAAAATGTCTGCGGACGCCCAATAATGTATACAGTTATAGTATTTTAATCCAGCGATACTTGAGGAACAACTTTACGGGTAGTGAACAGCTAATAGTTGGGTGTCGTTGGTGTTTGTATTACTCGATTCACTGTCATCAGTGTCATGCTGATGTAGGCTTGTTACAGAAAATGGGTAATTCCAAAGTCCTGTAGGCCAAGCAAGTGACGTATGCATGGCCTGTCTTTTTTGGACGAACTAAGAAGTGAGATTCGTTGGATACTGTTGCATTAACGCTATGTGCAATGTTGTGTCGTAATAAATCACGCTGAGGGAGTTTTATGTGGATTAAGAATTAAATTAAACAAGGTGATCGGCAAATGAGGAACAGGTGAGAGTTTTCTTCTTCCGTTTTTGAATCTTAGAAACTTAGCTTGAAATGCGGCTGTTTTGAAGATTTTATAGATGCGGTGAAACCTGCATCTACATTATAGGTCTAATTATTAAATCATCTATCTGCACACAGGCAAACACCTTAGTATGAACTTCAGGCATATATTCGAGCGCCTCTGAGTAGTTATCTTGAAGGGGCGCTATATAAATTCTATAGATAGATAGATAGATATAGATGTATTATACAATGTCTATATTTATTCTTTTTTATATGTGTTGGATTATATATAGGCTATATAAGATGTATTTTGTATGAATATTCAATGTATGAGCCACAATTATACAACGGAATGTCGGACAACCACAGTTCCATATAAAAGCATCAGTTATGTTATTTATCGTGTGTTTCAGCCTTTGTTTATTCTGAACAGTGTGCTTTTCAACTGAGATTTCACTTGCACCGAATATCACCTGATGTCTCGGCCAAATCACTCATGCTCAGCCGTAGCCGACTTTCGTTATTATAGACAGCACATGTGTTTGAATGTTGGCAGCCTATTTAATACGCGATTTCTACAGATGAAGTAAGAAGCACGCTGTTGTATTCAATTCGGAAGGGTTGCGACATAGATTGAAATGCAAATGAGTCGTTTAAGTTTTGTAATCATCAATAGATGAACGCGTATTAATTCCTTTACTGTAAAAAAGTCGGGTGATAGAGAAAACTCATCTGGCGACGATGGCCCGGGTACGAATGAAAGATCTCCACTATCCTCGTTGACTCTAAAGTCCAGTGCTCCTTTTAGTGTGAGGCCAAGTGATGTATGTCCTCATTTATGTTGTCTATCTATCGTTGTCTTGATCTGCCTTTGTTTCTTTTCCATCGAATCTTGAGTGTAGTGCATTCTGTGGGATTTTGTCAGCTAGCATTCTCTCTGCATGTCCATGTTCATTTGGATATACACTGTGTCCCGATGAAAAGTGGACCCTAGAAAAAGTGTCATAACTCGGTCAACATTTTTAACATTAATTTTGCCTGAAATTCGAAATACATCAACAGTAGCCATATCACCACCAAATCCTAACGTCGTTTGGAAATGTTGGCGAATTTGTCACTTTTATGAACGTTTGAGATGCAGCACTGTAAAATGGAAGTTTCCAACATACAAGAGCCACAAGAAGGTGAAGATAAGCTACATCTGGTGTTCAAAATGTCCTCCTTTTTCACGGACACGCGACCATAGACGTAGAAGCCATGTTTGATGATCAGCATTGATCACGTGGTCAAACAACTGCCACTCTTGAGGAGACGTTCAGTAGGCACCTGTTTCTTGCACGTTCCAGCCGCCGAATAAATGCGATCTCGCATTCGTGCCGCCGATCACCTGATCTCGTCTGATTGAAGAGTGGCAGTTGTTTGACCACGTGATCATCAATAGGGCCATCAAACAGTGGCGTCCACGTCTACGGTCTATGGCTACTGTTTCCGTTTTTAAAATTTCAGTCAAATACTTTGTAAAACTTCACCAGGTAGGCCTACAGCCATCTTCTGGACAACCAAGCATGAACTACCATAATGCAGCTGTGGAGGGAGAGAGAGAAGTAGTGCATTCTGGGCGTGTGGATGCTGAGTGTCTTGTGTCATTACGTAACGTTTTTGCTTTAACATTTAAATAATATTTCCTTACCTCAAAAGCTAAATCTTCTGGCTACATCTGTCACTTTCTCACTACTCATAGCATTCAAGGAAACAGAGTGAAGATGTCTTCCGCATTATAATAATGTCAATAATTATAAGTAAGTAGTAAGTAAGTAAGTATATTCTTTATTAAACCAATTGCATGTATCCGCACTTTGGTGTACATACATTTATACAGAGTATTAGGCCTACATTCTTATTATAAATATAACATTCTTATTATAAACGATCTGCGTGAGAGATTGTCCGCTTGTGGAATAAAACGGTCATGTAATCTCGGGCGTAGGGAGAAGGGGAGCGGCTTTTGGGGAGTAGCCCATGGAGTACATGCCCCGGGTTTTCCAAGACCGCAGAGAAGAGGCGTGAGTCAGCAGTGTGGCTAAGATGTTCAAACGATGGACTGTCCTCTGGCAGGTACCGTAGGCGAATCAGACGACACATCGCTGACTGAAGGCGGTTCTTTTCTTGTTGCCCTGCAAACCCCCATCAAGCCGGAGCAGCATATTTAAAGCATTCGGGCCACCGTATAGCATAGGGCCTGAAAGACCGTGCGCCACGAGGATGCGCAAGGCATACAGCGATTGTCTGGACTGACAACAAATGCGGGTGATGTGTGCCCCGAAATTCAAAGCTTCGTTCATTGTTACGCCCAAGATGACCATGCTGGAGACCCTTGTCAGTCCCGGAGTGGTACTCGGAACCGCGTCACGCCCAGCACGCCCCGTGGCCGACGAATCACCATCTCAAAGGTCTTTTTTGAGTTCAAATTTAAGTTACATGTTGCAGCCCACTCTGTGACGTGGTCTAGTTCTGCTGCGATCGTTGCACTATGCAACTGTATATATGTTGCCGAGGGAAAATTCCTTCATTCGTGCTTGAACGCCCTTGTGTGACCGATCGTATTAGCACCCCTCCATAACCTTGCCTTACGATAACACATGTATCGAGACCGACTTCAGAAAGCTGCTGCTTGACGAGTGTCGCAATAGTTTCGCCAGTGGTGTCACGCGTTGGGATGAAAGTTATAAATTGTTACTTTACCACATGCTGAGAATGATTCGATGTGGCCAGGAAAACATTTTAACTGTGTTGACACTTGAAATAACCCATATAGAAGCTATAGAACAGTGCTGTCCACCTTCTCGACACCGCGGGCCACCGAAGAAGTAATTTTTGAAGCCGAGGGCCGCACCAGTCAACTCAAAAGCAACGACATTGTCACATTTATTGAAAATTATTAACTGTATTAAAGTTAATTATGGAGTTATCATAATGAATGCGTCGTGGGAACTGGATTTTGTGTACACATTGTCAAATGATAAGCCAAGTTACGAACGAATAGTTATGCAAGTAGGCCAGTGACTTTGTCTTTTACTTCATTTTAACAGAAATTGAAAATATTTAGCGAGCTCGGGGGCCACTTAGAATCAGCCCGCGGGTTGGACAGCACTGCTATAGAAGTAATATAAGATTTGAGAATCGTATTGCAAAGTAAGGCAGAAGTAGACCTGAGACCCACTTACTGAACAGAGAGTGTGGCCAGACGAAATGATAATTTGGTTTACAGCAGAGACGAGACAACCCAATACAGCAACCAAGTACTGAAACGGGCAAAGACCTATACAAACACACTGACAAAGGATCGTATGAACACACATACATGTACACAAACACACATAATGATATGAAAAGTAGTGCTAACGATAGCGCTAAGCAGACTGACAGACTACGGGTTTGCCAACCGGCAAAAGAGGCAGTAGGTAGGTCTCTCATAGGTTGGGCTAATGCAGGACGACTGTAGGGCGTAGAGAATGTGAGCGCCTGAAAACTAAGCAGACACGCATACATCGAGGAAGAATGTAACTGAACTATAAAAGACTGGCGTCGTGAAGCGTGAGAAGTCTTTGTACGTCTCGTGGGAGACGTACAGAACTCCAGAGCATAGGGGTGTGGGGGGTAGCCTTGAATATATTTCGAACATGATGCTTGTATGACGCTTCGGAGTGTAAACTGTCACCGAGCCGTATAACTTTGTAAAGAGAAGGCTGGAATGTCGGCGGCAAGTTCTGCGATGCACTGACCCGTGTCTAGAGTCTTGGAATTCGTTCATTGCTGGCTCAGCGATCGAGAGCGCAACAGACACAGATGGTTTAGAACATGGCTAGGTCAACTAGACACGATAGCTGTTCATTCATTCATTTCAGATATTTATATAGCAGGTTCGTTGTTGCTGTCGTTATTATCTCGCTCCCGACTACATAGCGGTACAATGGCTCGGAGTTTCACGCCGCAGCGCATGAGCAATTGCGGGTGAAGGACCACCTCAGGGTCCCTACGCGGCGGCTTGAGGTGGATTCGAACCCGCAACCCTCAGGCTGCAAGGCACCGAACATACCCCTTCACTACCGCGCCCCAGCTGTTCTTTTCGAGAAGATTAGATTAGCAGTGTTCGTTGTTGTTGTCGTAATCATCTTTAGGTCGAGTAAACGTTGGTGTAGAATAGGCTTCGAACACTGCGCATTCGAACTCTGGATCTTGTTATTTCCCGACCAGTTCATATTATTCAACTTTGAATGGTAAGCGCAACGTGCAATGTCAACGTATTGATCCCGTCCTAACAAATCACGGTGAGGAAGTTAATTAGGTGATCAACAAAATGAGGAAAAACCTTAAGTGTTCGAGGCTTCGAAACTTAACTTGAACTGTTCGAGGCTTCGAAACTTAACTAAATAGACAGATCCAGAAACCCCATCATAGGCCTGAATTTTAGGCTAAATCTACGTTTCAGATTATATATGTAGGCCCTATATATATATATATATATATATGTATATATAAGTTTTGAACATCTATGATATATTGTGCATGTAAACCACTCCTCCTATTAACGTTTCTTGTATACTGAGAGCGCTATTTATAATGGTTGCAGTCATCGCAAAAAGCAGCATAGGCCTAAATTTGATGTGCGCAGTCGTATTCAGTTTAGATGACGGTTGATATCGGCTTACAATGCAGGCAAAACGTAGGCCCCTATTTCGTTTGTAATCGTCATTTAGAATAGCCAGACAACAGAGAAAAATGGTGACCTACTTTACGAACTAAAGAAATTTCCTTCTTTCTCATTGGAATGGTAAGTGATATTTTTCTAATTTGCATGTAGAACGTCTGTTGGAAAGAAACGGAGAAATTTGGAAAGCATGATGCTAGTTGAAACAGAATTTTTGAGCAATTTCTAATCACCCCATACCTATTGATTCTGTAGGAAATGTTTCTCAGTTTCTGGGTGTTGGATGACTCAGGTCATTTGCCACCAGCTGCCGAGTCCTCGAGTCCGTTTGAGAGTTTGCCGCTAAATGAGAATGCAACAAGATCCACCTTACACAATGATCGCCTGAATGGAGGCCGAAACCTGTATTGTATTGTATCTAAAGATTTATATATGAGTTACAGTCCGACTGAATACCGTGCTCCAAATTCGAATGGGAGCGCCATTAAATATTCGTGATTCGGCTTAAGGCTCCTGGATAATAAATATAATAAATATAACCTTCCAGTAGTGTACGATATCGTTCTTCATTATGCGTACCAAACAAGTGACATTTAGCTTTTAGCAATAAATTGATAGAAAAAATATAATAGAGTCATTGCACAATGTTCGCGATAGTAATATTCAGAATAAACGTTTTCACTACTAGGAATACGATCAAGACTTTTGCGATCAATCCGAGGAGTTTCAGTCGTATCTTCAGCGTCTTCTATGGAATCCCAGCAGAAGCCATCATTTACTCTGTGGAAGTTTCTCTGAGCTTCCTTTGTGCTACGTAATAACGAATCCTACAGATATTGACTGGTTGGCTATCAACCCGAATATCATTGCAATTCGTTGTGACGTACCTTTTGTCAGAAACTTTGGAGAACAAATTGTTATTATCGATACAGATGATACTAAACTGGGATTTGTGCGATTACTCGAGGAACATTCCAGCAATGTCAGATTCTACACTATCGATCGAAGCACGTTTCATGGAGCGGCGCGAAGAGATTCAGTTCCAGGATTGGGTGTAGTTGAAGAAGCCAATGATGCTGTAAAGATTGATCCGAGTAGAATGGCTTTCGGTAAACTAACAAAGGATGAAGTCCCCGCAATTGTCTGTCCATATTGGCCAAGTGAAGCTCAGGATTGGATTACAAGAATTACTTTGAGCGGATGGCCTGAAAGAATTGTAAAGGATTACATTGTACGAGGTGGTTGCCACTTCGTTGCAAAGTCTCACCACACAGAGCCTGACGATGATACTCAGTGGAGATATTCCTTTTCTCTACCAGAGGTCGTTCTGATTAACAGCTGGAATGGCGTTCAGAAGTACATTTATCACGTAATCCGTATTATCAAAGGACGTATTACAAAGACATGCAGAACGGACGATAAAAGCGGCTTCAACAATTACCTCATCAAGACGTTGATGCTGTGGGCTTGTGAAAAGAATCCTGCAGAGTTTTGGGCTGAGGAAAACGTTGAAGCATCAGTGGAAGAGTTGCTCTGTCAAACAATTGAATGTCTAATAGACAGAGAATGTCCACACTATTTTATATCAGGTCTCAACATCCTGGACTGTTCAGTTGTCATCGATGTTACCAGTGAAATTTTCCTGCTAGAGCAGTTTATGTGTAGGGGTGTTTCGGCAATAGTGACAGAACTTCCTAAATTCGATGGAAAATTTTGTTTGCATATAAAGGCCTCTAAGAAAATAATAAAAATCATAAATGCATTTGCTGCAACTGACATATGTATAAATCCACTTCATCCAACGTTTGGACGATATAAATTAAGTTCCGAGTTTACAGATGGCACTTCGATATACTCGGAACTTGGGAATCTTTTAAAGGGAATTATGTCACACAAACAACTACAGTCTTTGAATTCTCATGAGCGAACTAAGATTAATATTACTACTACGATTGAACACTTCAGACGCTGTCTTGAAGAGGACATTGACAGTCACTCAGAAGGAATGTTTGATCTACAAGAGTCTATTCACGTCAATATCGGAAGCATTGTGGACCGCTGCGTATCAAAGGGTCTAAGTGAATCAGACATTTCTACTTGCTCACGAGAAGGTGCTATGTCATCAGCTAAATATACTCAAACATGCTATGACCATTCTGAATTCAAGAGAAATCCGTGCACACAGCTAGTAAGCTTCACGATTAACTCGCATAATAGCAGTGGATCGGTATTTCGCCATTCTAAAATCGGAACAACTCTTAGACAATCAGAACGTGTATGCTGTTATAAAAGGGTTTCTGGAGATTTGAGCTGTGAATCGACTCACTACAGCTGTGCAGTACTAAATTTAAATACCATAAGTATGTTAATTTTCTCAAAGTTTGGTGAATTCTGCGGAAACCTATCAACAGTTATCAGTGCTGCATTTTGTGCAAATTTTTACTACACATATCTTCACGAGTACCGAGTGGCTTTTGACACGTGCAGAAAAACGCTTCAAAACTTAGAATGCATTGACAATTCACCATTACTTGGTAAGGAATACTACATAGACAGTTTTCCTGTTGTTTTGAGTAGTGACATGATGGCTTTGTTTGACGAAAATATTCAAACTGTTTTTGGATTCGTAGGTCTATTCATTTGTGTCGGATATAAAAAAGAAGTGAATCGTGGTAATCTGATAAAATTTCCTTCTCAGTTCATCAAAATCCCTTCCCCTGGAGAGGAACAGAATCGTCTGAAGAAAAGTTCTCGGCATTCTCGAGTAATTTCTTCTCTCGTCGTTAAGATGTGTCCGGCTATGTTTATTAAGTACATCGGAATGCAATGTCAGAAACAGCTGAACTTGAGTTACGATAGCATATTCGATTTGCCCGCAGAGCTGCAGGAATACACACGTCGAGAGGAATATTCCATTCGTTTATTATTGTGCGCTTATAAATGTAAGTAACTTATACGTGACTGAGCGAACTGTAGAATTGGTGTTGCTAATCCGGCGAAATAGAAGATGCTTCGAAAAACATTTTGTTTTTGTGGTTGGTTAATATTGACTGAGAAACCAGTTATTCTATTCTATTCTATTTACGGACTTATAAAGCGCCTTTCACAATACAACATTATCACGCAGGGTTTGACCTAATCATCCTAATGGTTGCGGGTTCATGTCTGTTGAGGATTTCCCGGGTATCGACCAAATGCAGGTTGTTCACGCAATCTCGTTTCTGTCACAGAGCAGTAGGCCTAAGAATCGGTGCCAAAAATCGATATATATAGAATATTGCAGAGATTTGTACAAGAATAATTAAAAACGCGACGAGGTAGTTAGAGAGTTGGCAGATAGAACACTACCACCAGAATAAGGCGTAAAAGGATGGTCTCCTTTTCGAGGAGGTTGAACCAGTCATAGGTAAATAGAAAAGGAACAAGTCTTCAGAAACGGATGATATACTAATGAGAGCATCAGGACAGGAGGGAAGTACTGGCTCAGCAAAATACACAGTATCAACAATCAAGCCTCTAATAAATGAAGGCTACCATAGTAATGGAATAGTAACAAGAACAAGTATCTAACAGAGTGCAAAAACAATAACAACTCCATAAACAATAGTACATCTTAATCACATGTGCAAGGTGCTCGGATGATATACTGGTGACAGAGGAGCAGGCAGATTTAACAAATGACCGTAACCCGTCCCTATACCCCCAATCCGCCTCCATAGCCGCCGAGCCGCCGAATATTTATCCAAGCCGATCACTATACTAGCCGCAAGAAGTTTTACGGCTTAGCAGAAAATCCGCCGAGAATTTTTTACGGCTAGCTGACTGAAAAAAGTTCAGCTTCAGCTCAAGCACGCATAATTGTGAATGAAGTTTTCCCCATTGGGTTAGTAGTTTGTAGGCTACTTAGTTAGAGCACAATAAGCGACGAGTGCAGTTCATGGCCATCTGTTGTAATGGACATTGTAACTATACTGTTTCGTATGAGTTTCTGTGTGCCACTAATAATTGTTCAGTTTTAAGGCATTGTAACAGTTCTAATGTCTAATCAATTTTGGATTTTTGGAACTCTATAGGCGATACGCGTTTTGAGCGAACTATGTTTCAAGCCGTAATATTTTACGGCTAGTCGAAAAAGGTATTTCACGCCATTTTACTGCTAGTCGAAAGCCGCCGTAAATTTTTCCAAGCCAGCCGTTAGCTCCAAAAATTGCGGCTTTGGGGTATTAATCCTATTGCAGCGATTTTTACCATAATGGATTAAAAACTCGACGAGGTAATTAGTTGAACACATACATAACAACACTACCACCAGAATACAGGGTATATAAGAATTGGTCCTCCTTCTCGAGGAGGTTGAATCAGTCATAGGAAAATAGAAAAAGGGACAAGGCTCTAGAAACGGATGATACCCAAATTCGACCACATCTCCAGCTATATGCGCGAGATTCTTTACTGGCTCTTTTTTTTAGCAGAGAATGGAGTATGGGCTAGCTGCCTTTGTTTCGCGCTGCATGCGCTAGGCCTCGCTTCTGCCTACCTTATCGAACTTTATAGCCCCTCTCTCAGTGCTCGGGGCTGAACATGGTCTTCTGTCTGTACCTTTTGCTCGCACCTCCACCAGGCAGAGCCGTGCCTTCTCTGTCGTTGGCCCCTCGACCTGGAATGGCCTCTCTTTGGCACTCTGTTCCCTTCCTAGAGCCCCTTCTCAGGCATTCCTCTCTCAACTCAAAATGGTCCTATTTGGCCGCGCTGGGGTTGGAAACGCCTCTGAGTTTTCCTTGAAGAGGCGCTATACAAATTCAAGTAAAATGAATGAATAAATGATGAGGTCACCAGGACAGGAGGGAAGTACTGGCTAAGCAAATAGTTAAAGGTATCAGTAGTCAAGCCTGCAATGAGGGGAGAATACCGGAATAATGGAATAGCAACAATTCCAAAGAAGGAAGATCTAACAGAGTGCAACAACTGCAAAAAACAATAGCCCAGCTAAATCACATGTGTAAGGTGCTCACGGTTGTCCCTCTAGGATGGCTGAAAACACAGGCAGAGCCCCATCTGACAGAGGAGCAGGCAGATTTCAGAAAGAGCCGCAACGCGTCACAGAAGATACTAATCCCAAGGCGCATAGCAGAAAAATAAATGGAAATGAAAAACTCGTGGGATACCTCAACGACATACATATCGTCGTAGTTCACAGTATCATATAAATAGAATTAGTCACCACGACCTTTGGGCAAAGTTACGCCCATAACAAAGGTGCTATAGAAAACCGGACGACAGTAGTGTATACAGGTCATGCTGCGATAAAGACTACGCAGTTGTGCGAGCAACATTCGGCAACAAACCTTGGGATAATACCAGAGCTATGGGTGTAACTATTTTACGCATAAAATAGCAAGGGTTTCATATGTATTAGAAATTCGCATTTGGAAAATATCTTCTGTAATAGCCAGCCAGTAACAGCAAAGAAACAGTCTATTGAAGAAAACAACTCAGCCATACCCGATCTTTGTGGGTATGAGAGCACAATGGTGCTAACCTAGTTAATACGTTTGCAAATGCAGTGCAAGGAGGAAGTACGCAGTATTTCTCTGTTCAGAAGAATCGTACAACTTTTAAATAAATGAAGGTTCATTAGTTTTTCTGTAAAATAGACGAACGACAGAGATAAAGAATCATGGTAACTTCCTTCTCAAAATCATAATCTTTACTTTAGTCTAATTGTATCTTTGGAATGGCGAGCAAGTTAAAGATTTTAGACACAATTTAATAGTGCCACTGTTGACTAAAATCAGAGAATAGAGAAAAGTATGATGCTGAGTGAAGCATTCATCAGATTACGGACGTTGAGATTTGATCAAATTAAATTACCTCATGCTCAAGGATTCTCTGAAAACGTTTTTAGTTTATGGATGACCCAATCAGTTTGTAATTATAATTGTAATCGAACATTTGTATAGCGCCGCTCAAGAACACCAGCGCTGTCGACGCTCGCCAGTGCCTGAACCAACGAAGTGAGAAGTCTTAAGGCGCCTCCTGAACGGGGAAGGTGAGAGGGCTAGTAACTCAAGACGAAGAGAATGGGGAAGACAATTCCAAACTGACAGAATGGGACGTAACAGAGCGCATACACGGTACAACCATGATACGTGTAATTAATGCTACTCGTGAATATTCAACTTATAACCTTAACCATAACCATAGCCATTACCATCATTTTATTGTAGCCAAACAGGTATTACATAGATGATATTACATACAAGTATTTCGAGTGGTTACAATAGGGGGACCAGAAGGGACCTTGGTCCCCACTAAGTAGGGCCACCTAATTAACAGTTTCACTATTAGCGATTTGATTAGTTAAACAATAACAATTGCGTTTGCAGTTTTGGTTTAAACCTTTGTTTAGGACTGTAGCAAAATGCATTTTTATGTTAATTTTATGTTAATTGGCATCGGCAATCATATGGCTCTTAGATAGCGAATACTCACACGGTCTCCAATCATCCCCGGCGCCGCCGCCATTCGCCACAACCGCTGTATGACCTGAAGGCGAGACCAGTCACTAAGCTATCGACTGTTAGCGACTTGGTCTACTTAATATTTTGCTTATTGTTTTAATTGCGTTGCTATCCCCGAGTTTGAATTTTGACGATGATAAAGGCAGCGGGACAGAAGAAAACATACTTTTATAAATTACGAATCACAGCTCAATAGACTAACAATCAGTTGATGTCTTTTGGCCAGTTGCAGTCTCTTGGTTACTTACTACCTGCCTGCGTATAGTGCTGCCAAGTGGAATAACGTCACGAAATCGTGACAATTATAAACTGTACTTTAGTAGCCAGTAGCTTGCTGAACACTCTAGGCCCTCTGAAACTAGCCACTAAAGTTAGTCTAGTTTTAGCTTATATGATAGATATATGCATTCAAATGGTATGAAGAAATACAATGGAGTTTCCGCATAATGACAGCGATAGCAATGTTCAGAATAAAAGTGCATTTTCTAGGATTCCGATCACGACATTTGTGATGATCATGAGAAGTATCAGTTATATCTTCAACGTCTTCTATGGAGGCCCACATGCAGCCATACCTTGTTTTCTGGGAGTTTCTTTGAACTTCCTCTGTGCTACGTAGTATCGAATCTTACAGACCTTGACCGTATGATAATCAACCCGAATATCATTGCAATTCCTAGTGACGTAGCAATTGTCAGGAATTTAGGAGAAGAAATCCTAATAATTGATACACGGGATACTCAAACGGGATTCGTGCGATTGCTAAAAGAACACTCTAACAATGGGCCTGCTCATACGTTTCCAGTTGCAGGACTTAATGAAATTGAACTGTTAAATGGCAACAAAATAACACAAGATGACGTCGACGCAATTTTCTGTCCATATTGGCCCAGTGAAGCTCAGGATTGGATTACAAGAACTACTTTGAGCGGATGGCCAGAAAAAGGTGTAAAGGATCACATTGTACGAGGTGGTTGCCACTTCGTTGCTAAGTCTCATCATACAGAGCCAGACGATAGTACTCAGTGGAGATATTCCTTTTCGCAAGCAGAGATTGTTTTGATTCACAGCTGGAATGACGTCCAGAAGTACATTTACCACATACTCCGTGTTATCAAAGGACATATTACAAAGACATGTGGAACGCAGGAGAAAAGTGTCTTCAACAGCTACTTTATCAAGACGCAGATGCTGTGGGCTTGTGAAAAGAAGCCTGCAGAGTTTTGGGCTGAGGCAAACGTTGAAGCATCAGTGGAAGAGTTGCTCTGTCATACAATTGAATGTCTAATAGACAGAGAATGTCCACACTATTTTATATCAGGTCTCAACATCCTGGACTGTTCAGTTGGTATTGATATTAACAGTGAAGTTATGCTTCTAGAGCAGATAATGTGTGAAGGTGTTTCAAGGATCATGGCCGATTTTCCGAAATTTAATGAGAAGATGAATCTGCATGTGGAAATTCCTACGAAACTAATAAAACACTTATCTTTTGTGCATTACGCATGCATAAATCCACTGGATCCTACGTTCGGACGATATAATTTCAGCGGCGAGTTTTCAGGTGTCGCTTTCTTTTACCCGGAACTTGAAAATCTCTTTAAAGGTATTATGACACATAAAAGACTACAGTCTTTGAATTCTCAAATGCGAAGCAGGGTTAATACTACAAATACAAATGAGCACTTCAGACGTTGCCTTGAAGAGGTCAGTGACAGCCACTCATCATGGATGATTAATTTACAAGAGTCTTTGCATGTCAATATCGGAAGATTTGTGAACAGATTCTTTTCAAAGGGTCTAAGTGTATCGGACATTTTTACTTGCTCACGACAAGGTACCATGTCGGAAGATAAATTTTCACATAAACCGTATAATCGTGTATGTTGTTACGAAAGGGTTTCTGGGAATTTAAGCTGTCAGTCGACTCGATACGGTTCTGCCGTAGCAAAAATAAATTTCGTAAGTAAATTTATGTTTACAGAAGTTCAGCAAGTTCTGCAGAAACCCATCACAGTCATCAGCTGTTCAATTTCTGCAAATTTTTACCACACATATCTTCACAACTACCAAGTGGCGTTAGACATATGCAGACAAATGCTTAACATTTTAGATTCTACTTACCATTTGCCATTTATCTGCACAGACCATTTTCCTCTACTTTTGAGTAGTGACTTGATGCCTTTGTATGACGAAAATATTCAGACTGTTTTTGGATTCGTAGGTCTATTCATTTGTGTCGGATATGAAAAAGAAGTGAATCGTGGTAATCTGATCAAAATCCCTCCTCTGTTCATCGAAATCCCTTCCACCGAAGAGGAACAGAGGCATCGGAAGAAAAGTTCTCGGCATTCTCGAGTGATTTCTTCTCTCGTCGTTCAGCTGTGTCCGGCTACGTTTATCAAGTACATCGAAATGCAATGTCAGAAAAAACTGAGCTTGAGCTACGACAGTCAATTCGGCATATACAGAGGACCAGAGAATGAGGCACGCCTACGGCATCATGCTTTTCTGCTGTTACAGTGTGCTTATTCCATTGGATAGAACTGAGCGAACGGTCCCAACACTAAATCTTGTTCTAATTCGTCGAATTAGAATATCGTACCCCTAGAACTATAATGTTCTATGTCCACATTTTGCGAAACTGAGTTAAACGATTTTTTTAGATTTGCTGACGATACTTTGTGCAATTAAATAAAAAAAATGTTGGGCAACACTGTTTTCCCATAGTATGATTATATGTGTAATTCGATCATTATGAAACCGAATATGAGTAATTTGGCTATAATTATAGCAGGGGTGACTATTTTTTGGACATTATTGATTGCAGACAAAGTGAGTGCTGTGGGTTACAAGTCCAGGTCACGTGTTAAGATCTCACACTGGTATTGGCTATGGACATAACACCGTATAATTCTTTTTCAAACGTTACTTGATCGCGGTCATATCTCACATGCACGTGAAACAAAATTAATGATTCTATTGAATAATGGACTTGTACCTCTGTAACTTTGAGGCACTGTCCAAATTTATGGACATAGAACTATATAATTCTCGCAGATAGAGCTTAAGGAAGCGTCTCCAGTTAAGCTTGACTATTCAGGACTTAGCCCATGTAACATCCTGATAACGGAAATAGCTTTAGGTTGATTTTTCAAAAAGTGGACATAGAACCTTAGAATTCTATTAGTACGACATGCTTTGAAATGGATCTCATATGCGTTTTGTGGTTGGTTAATATTAAGTTCGACACCATGATCTATTCAGTCATCACGCTGGCTGTTGTTGTAGTTGTCAAACATGTTGAAGGATCTCCATGTAACGAAATATCAAGTTGTTAACCGCACATTTGTCTTTCTAAGAGAGCGGTATAAATTGATACCCGCGTAATCTGGGATGTGAACGACAAGTCCTCCCAAATATTTGCCTTGGGTTGAGGACCCAGAGATTCTTTTCTGGCCTGCTCATGTGTCCAAGACAGGGAAGTGAACGCCTACTCTAAGTCCCCCAATTTCGAACAGATTGTTGCGCCTTCTACATGTGAAGTCATGCAGTACCCGCGCTTCAATTCGAGCCCGTCGTGCCTTTTCGTGTATTAGGTCATTCTCCAGGAACAGGCTTCAGTTAGATTTACGTACTGTGGCATTTGGCTCTATGCAGTAGGCCTAAACATCTTCAAACTGTCTTTAAAACGCTTTTGTTTAGATCGACTAGATAGTCATGTTTGCAACGTGTTTCTTACGTACTTTAAAGGCTCTATTCTACTTTGCTTGAGAAAAATACAAATATACGCAGAAGTCAAGCAGGTGACCCAGTATTAGCTCCTAAGCCTTAGAGGTCAGATGTTAACAGCAAATGAGCAACAGTGCTGGCACAATGCCTCTTGTCGTGTCATAGGGCTTTATTAGGTGGAGGCCTACATGTAAGTAGCGTTTAGTCTCTCGTCCTTCCTATCTCAAATGTTTAATCTTGTTCTTTCCCAAACCACCTGTTTCTTTAGGCCAATGATAGGGTCGAATAAAAGAATGAAAATTAAATTCAATTTCTAATGTTACTGAGTTCCGCAGATTTCTGATCAAAGTGTGAACTGAGTTTACTGCATGTTTAAACTCCGAGAGTATTGGATACGCTAACGCCATGTTCTAAATACATACAAAGGCTATACGGCGCATAACCTACTCTTAGTGTACATTATGGCCTATTCAGCCTAGCGCGGTCTGTACGCGGAAACTTTCATAGCGTGGCATCCATTCAACAAAAGGACAGCGATGGTTAAGGATCTTCCTACAAATTCATTCAAAACAGTGCAGGGTCGAGGCAGTATTCTCACAATAGAAAAATATCGTGTTACCCCAACATACTCCACCTCCGCCGGTCGTATGATATCGAAGCATGTGACACTCAACCACTCCTATTATTATATAGCGCTAGCGTGATACAGTACCTGTGTGTCCCACTTCTACCAAACAATAATAAGATTCACATCTTTCATCGACGTGCCAAAGAAAGTACTGACATTGATACGACCATAGGCGTGTTTTATCAAAATGGTAGACTCCACTGACTTTCCAAACTAGCCATTAAAGTTAAATAATGCCACTTCCTAATTACGTAGGAGTTCGATTCTAAAGTCTATGTGATATGCCCAGAAGTAACGTAGCCTAAATGTATTGCTTAATGTAATAGGATTTTAATACAGCGATATTTGAAGAACAGCTTTAATCGTAATCGTAAACTCAAGATTTCTACAGCGCCCACAAAAGCGAAGTCGCGGGAAACAGCTTATTCACAGGCGCTCAATCAAAAAAGAATCGTTAGGCAGAGGTTATGATCCGGAGAATCAAGCAGGCAGACAGTCAGATGGCTAAGGCGGATGATGATTAGAGTTGAAATGACGAGGGGTGATGATAAGAGGAGTAATCGGGATAGGATTTGTCTAAAAGCAGCGTTTTCAGTTGTGAGTTAAACACCTGTGAAGGGATAGTAAGAGGTGACGTTTTTGTGAGTTCGTAGGATGAAACAGATATAATATTTTATGTGTAGTAATATTGAGGGAGGAGTTTGTTCCAAAAAGGCGGGAAAGCTATGGCTAGGGAGCGATTTGCAAATTTAAGTGATGAGGTGACGGAAGGGCGGAGCAGCGTTAGGGTGGAAGAGGAATGGGTTGAACGAAGTGGTTGGACGGTGAACAACTGACGGAGGCAGGAGGGCTGGGAGGATTGAAGTGTGTTTTAGGTGAGTGACATGACTCAATATTCAGGTATTTTGAGCCAGTTGAGTGATTTCAGGACAGGAGAGATGTGGTGATGTTTGAGGGTTTTGGTGACTGCACGAGCGAGATCATTCTGGATAGCCTGGAGGCGGCTAATTTGGGTGATGTCTATGTTCAGGAAAAGAGCATTGCAGTAATCTAATTTGGCGTCAACTATAAATGTAGCGATTGTAGATGCAGTTTTGAAGTCGAATATAGGGCGGATTCTACGGAGGTCACGGATGTGCATGAAGCGAAAGCGGGAACGATGGGTGATGCGATCGGAAAAAGTAAGATTCTCGTCCAATCGATACCTAGGTTTCAAACAGGAGAACTTGCAATGAATGTGTGGGTGGATACAGAGTCATGGTTGAGGGAAATAGAGGGATCTGAAATTTTCTTGAGTTGCTCTTGGAGGCCTGTAAGAATGAATTCAGGCACAGCAGATTTGAGGTCATCCAGGTGGAGATTAGTTTGACCACATGCAGAAGATGATCAATGGAGTCCAGCTTGTCTGGAGAGAAGGAGATGTATAATTGAGTGTCGTCAACATGTAGATGAAGGTCGACTGCGGATGCTTTGATGAGTGAGCTGAGTGGAGTTGTGTAGAGGGTCAACAAGAGGTGCCCGAGAAACCTTGCGGAACACCACAGGTGAGAGGGCATGATTGCGTTCGGCAGTGTCAGTAAAACCGAACCACGTAGACAGTATTTGGAGTAATATGTTGTGATCAATAGTATCGAAGGCTGCAGAAATATTAAGATGGCAGAGACAGGAGACTTGTTGATGAGAGATGGCAGAAACAAGTTTATTGTAGAGGGAAGTGAGAAGAGTTTCGGTTGAGTGCCGCTTTAAGGGCACTGAACAGCTAATTTTTGAGCGGTGTTGGTCTTTGTATTAAACGATTTACTCGTTATGCTTAAGTACTTACAGAAATGGGTATTTCCCAAAGTCCTGGACCCTAAACTAGTGATATGCATAATTTGTCTTTTTTATTGACGAACTAAGAAGTGAGATTCGTTAGATCCTCTTGTCCATTGAAAGATAAACACAATGTCCTGGCGTAGTAGGGAGTTTTGTGAAGATTAAAAGTTAAACTAGGCGATTGGCAAATGAGGAACAGGTGAGAGTTTCTGGTTCCGTTTTCGACGCTTTGAAACTTAACTTGAAAAGCGGTTGTTCTAAAGACTTCATAGATGCGATTAGGCCTGCAGCTGGGCAATAAATTATTTATATACAAACAGGCAAACACTTTAGTATGAACTTCAGGCGTGTAATATTATATACTCTTTATATTAAATTTTATAGGCATGCATCAAGGAGACACGACATTTGAGATGCACACACACACACACATGAGACACACACACACACACACACACACACAGATACACACACATAAAGCACTATACAAATATATATATATATATATTGTATTATATATAAAACAACTACTACTACTGATATTAATTCTTGAGGTTCATAATACAGACCAGCTGAGAAACTATCTATTCAATGAAATCACTCAAGCGCAGCCTTACCTGATCCTCGTTGTTAGAGAGCATAATGTGATATAATCGTGGTGGCCTATTTAATACGCTGTACCCACAGCTCATGTAAGAATCACGCTGAAAGCAGATCACAGAGGTCAAAGTCGACGGATAAAAATCGCTGTCACCGTGTTAACCCTGTTGAATCTTAAGATTTTATTAGGTGCATAGGCCTACGCCTCTTTATTCTCTCATTCTTCCTATCTAAAATATTCATATTGTCTCCCATGATCAGCTGTTTGTCTAGATCAGTGATAGGGTTGAAAAGTGAAAACGATCTTCAGGTGATTCTGATAGTGTGTTTCACACATATCAGCTGTGAGCACTTACCAAGTACACTATAAGTTTGCACTCTGAATGAATTAAATACACAGACATCATGCACGAAGTATTTTCAAATGCCTTCCGATGAGTAACCTACTCGGAGTGGACAAGGGATACATGATGTTTGCACACAGCGTCCTTAAAACGCGTGGCACCCATTCAACGGTGAACAATCTTATTCAATGAATTTTCACACGAAACTCTACCGCATTTTGGAACGATCGGAAAGTATCTCGCACTAAGCCATTCACCGCGGTTACTGAAATCAATAATATGCAGATTTAACGTTGGTCGGGTTTTGTGAGCGCTTTCTACCACGCAGCAGAGTTTGCCATTCGTTCTTCCAGATGTAATTAGGCCTACTAATGAGATTAAACTATGCGTATTTAATTTAAATGGCAGGCTCCGCTGACTTTGACAGCCAATCGTCAAAGGTAATTTATTCGGTAGACAATATAAATTAAAAGAGCGTTAACAACTGACAGTCTATGCCCAGTGATGTGCTGCTTATTACAAACGGATCTCTTTAATATAGCGACATTATGTAGAAAATGTTTAAGGATATTGAACTGCTAATTTGAAGTGGCTTTGTTTTTTCATATTAGGCATTCACTGTTATACAGTTGTCGTTACAGAAATGGGTCATTTATAAAGTGCTGGACAAGAAGATGCCATGATGATGATGATGATGATGATGATGATGATGATGATGATGACCTCGATGATGATGATAATGATGATGATGATGAATGATAATAATAATAATAATAATAATAATAATAATATCCGCTGCGAGGACCAGCGCTCTCCAGTCCTCCATGCTGGACGATGCCTGTCCTGACATCGACGTACAGGCGGAGGTGATGGAACAACGATGGCGCATGGAGACTCAAGCGGTGCACCATGACAATCAGTCAACTGGGGTCGATTTGGTCATTACAAGTCCAGTCGAGTCGTTTCTGCTTAGCGCAGCTGACCCCAAGTCGAATTTGTACAGAAAAGTGACTTGAAGTTGTTTTTTCTACAAGTCCACTTAAACCGACTTGAGACACAAACATATCTAAATTTATCACGTCACACTAATGATCGTGAGGCCTGCCATATTATTTTGTATTATAAACGCCGGCGGGGCTAAACAGTTACTTACTTATTTTTTATCGGTGTCGCGCCGACTGTTACTCTATGTTAAAACGTGACAGGGACGTTTCATGAAAACTGGCGAATCGAAATGCTAATAAAAAAATGTTAGCACGTCTGCCTTATCAAGAGCTGATGATGATGATGATGATGATGATGAATACGACAATTTCTACAGCGCCGTAACACGGCACATGCCGTTACAAGGGCGCTTTGACACGATAAAAAACTCAGTCAGGATACGCCAACTTGAAATAATGTGTCTTGAGTCTGGACTTAAATGACTCCAAGGATGTTGCTGAACGGATTGAAGGTGGAAGATTGTTCCAACAACTAGGTCCAGCAACAGAGAATGCGCGGTCTCCGAAACTGGTTTTTGAACGCGCGCAAATCAATCAATTATCAGTGCATTCGATTACTGGCCAAATAATAATGACAACAGAATTAAAATGCTCGAGATACCTGTAGACACAGTGGACTCTAGAGTACATCATCCCAAACATGGGATTAGTAGGCAGGTGGACTCTAGGCACAGTTTGTACTCTAGAGTTCGAGAAACCTGTATTCACGGTGGACTCTGGAGTACATTGTGCCTAGATATGAAATACTCTAGAGTACGTTGTGCCTAGAGTTAATGTACACACCTTACCTACCACACCGGGCTTAAGTTGATATCGCGCGTAAAAGGACACCTAGGCTACATGTGCGTAGGCCGAGGACATGTTTTGAATATGCATGACTTGCCTTTTTATAAGCGAACTAAGATGTGAAAATCATTAGATCGCCTTATTCATTTAAGAGTAAACACAATGCGTTATGTTAACCTACTGATCTTGCTCCACTCTTTTCTTGTGACCCATCCGACAGGGTTCTACAAGTCCCTCAAGTCTCTTTTCTTTAGTCGTGGCTGGGCCGGGAGCGCTCCTGAGTAGCTTCTTGAAGGTGGGCTATGTAAAACTGTAAATGCTCTGAATGAATGAATGAATGAATGAATGAATGAATGAATGAATGAATGAATGAAACATTGTTTGGTTCCTCATCGTACAAAAACCCCTAAGGTTTTTTTGACGATGAGGAACCAAACAATGCGATCGGCAAAGACGTAAAAGGAAGAATGTTCTGGTTCCGTTTCTTGAGACTCCGAAACTGAACTTGAAAGCGGCCGTCTTAAATAATATATTATAGGCGTGATTAGCCCATGCATCTATGCAGTCAATTATTTGTATACAACCCGGCCAATCTTTTAGTACAAACCTCAGGCAATTATAAACTCAATATCTATTTATTGCCTTAGAGTATAAATATACATCAACGTAATGCTACATATTAGATGTATAACATGTATATATATATATTTATGTGTATAAGGTGATGTTAGGCCTAATTCTTAAGGTGTCAACTAGAGAATAGCTAAGATAGATCATACAAGAAATTCGCTCATGATAATTGCCTGGTCTTCGTGGGCCAGGGTAGCAGTGAGGTGACAGCCTATAAGTAAGCAGGGCATTCGTTGAATAATGTGAGAAGTACGCAGTCGTTTTCAGTTCATATGGGTTTTGATTAATTCTAAAACAGATACGATTCGAATAACTTCTGTAATAGTCAAATGAACGATTAGTAATAATAGTTTTACGTCTGTCGAATAGTCGGACAATTTGTGAAAAATCAAAATGGTAAGTTACTTCATGAAATCACGAATCATTAGTCTTTCAATTAGTCGAATTATAGAGCAAAATCATCATAATTAAGTCTGAAAGTCATGAAATTGCTTTAGTCTCGCTGCGACCTTCGAGTGACCGGCTTTGAAACATTTGTGAATTTCCATAATGCTTCTGTTTACAGAAAACAGAGGAAAGTGAAGCATTGATAAAAATATGAACAGAGAATTTGAGTGAATACTTTGAGATTAACTCACATCCGTGGATTCTTTAGAAACCTTTCTTAGTTTTCGGATCTTGTACGGCCCAGTCAGTTTCGGACAAGCCTCGGATCTTTATAACATTTGTAAAGGCAGCCAGTAAAATAAGTAAGTGACCTGGCGGAGATGCCATTAACGATTAGGCCTAAAGCTTTTCGATAGTAAATTATAGGCGTAACATTATCCAATTATTACATACAGCAGAATCGTTCTTTAGATGCGTATCTAAACAAATCAAATTTAGTTTTGGCTTATGCTCAAGATATACGTATTCAAATGGTAGGAAGAAATAGAATGGTGTTTCCGCACAATGCCAGCGATCTCAGTATTTAGAATAAAAGTGCATTTTTCCAGGAATCCGATCAAGATATTTTTGGCGAATCCGAGAGGTACAGGTCGTATCTTCAACGTCTTCTCTGGAAGCCCACAAGCAGGCATATTTTGTACTGTGGGAGTTTCTTTGAACTTCCTTTGTGCTACGTAATATCGAATCTTACAGACATTGACCGTATGATAATCAACCCGAATATCATTGCAATTCCTCGTGGTGTAGCATTTGACAGGAAGTTCGGAGAAGAAATCCTGATCATTGATACACGGAATACTCAAACGGGATTCGTACGATTGCTAAAGGAATATTCCAACAATGTCAGCTTCTTCAACATCGATCGAAGCAAACTTCATGGACCCGCCTATACGTTTACACTCGACGGATTTGAAAAGTTAAATGAGTCTGCTAGAATTGAATCGAGTCGCAAAGGTCGTTTCAACAACATGACACAAGATGAAGTCGTTGCCATTTTCTGTCCATTCTGGCCCAGTGAAGCTCGCGATTGGATTACCAGACCTACTTTGAGCGGATGGCCAGAAGAAGGTATAAAGGATAAAATTGTACGAGGTGGTTGCCACTTCGTTGCAAAGTCTCATTACACACAACCGGACGATGGTACTCAATGGAGATATTCCTTTTCTCAAGCAGAGGTCGTTCTGATTAACAGCTGGAATGACGTCCAGAAGTACATTTACCACATACTCCGTGTTATCAAACGACGTATTACGAAGACATGCCAAACGGAAGAGAAAAGTATCTTCCACACTTACCTTATCAAGACGTTGATGTTGTGGGCTTGTGAAAAGAATCCTGCAAAGTTTTGGGCTGAAGAAAAAATTGCATCAACTGTGGAAGAGTTGCTGTGTCAAACAATTGAATGTCTAATAGACAGAAAATGTCCACACTATTTTATAACAGGTCTCAACATTCTAGACTGTTCACCTGAGACCGATATTACCAGTGAAGTTGACGAACTGGGGAACTTCAGACACAGAGAAGTTTCCAGAATCATGGCCGAATTTCCAAAATTCGATGCAAGTGTGAGTCTGCATATGACGGCTTCTAAGAAAATAATCAAGCATTTCAGTGCATTGGCTATTACTGACGAATGTATAAATCCACTTCATCCAACGTTCGGACTATATAATTTAAGTGACGAGTTTTCCTTTGGCGCTTGGATTTACTCGGAACTTTGGAATCTTTTAAAAGGGATTATGGCACATAAGCAACTGCAGTCCTTGAATTCTCATACGCAAAACAAGGTTAATATTACAAATACAATTGAGTACTTCAAACGGTGCTTTGAGGAGGAGAGTAATATCTGCTTATCAGCGATGATTAATCTACAAGAGTCTTTCCACGTCAATATCGGAAGCATTGTGAGCACCAGTCTAAGTGAATCGGAAATTTTCATTTCCTCAACTACATATTCTCATAAAAATTCTGAACATTGTGAATTCAAGAGAAAACCATTTGCACCGATGTTTCACTTCAAGCTTGACCAGCAATACCCCAGCGGATCGGTACATCGGCATTCTAAACCCGCAATTACGCAAAGACAATCTAAACGCGTATGTTGTTACGAAAGAGTTTCTGGAAATTTGGGCTGTCAAACGGCTAAATACGAATTTGCAGTACTAGCAGTAAATGCCCTGAGTATGTTAGTTTCTTCCAAGGTTGACGAATTCTTCAGAAATCCATCAACAGTTATCAGTGCTGCATTTTGTGCAAATTTTTACTACACGTATCTTCACAAATACCGCCTGGCCTTAGATATGTGCAGAAAATGTTTTGAAATCTCTGAATATTGTAGCGACATATACCTATTCAGTAGGACATACTGCATAGAGCTATTCCCTGTTGTTTTGAGTAGTGACATGATGCCTTTATTTGACGAAAATATTCAGACTGTTTTTGGATTCATAGGTCTATTCATTTGTATCGGATATGAAAAAGAAGTGAATCGTGGTAATCTGATCAAAATTCCTCCTCTGTTCGTAGAAGGTCCTCCCACTGGAGACGAACAGAAGCGTCGGAAACCAAGTTCTTGGCATTCTCGAGTGATTTCTTCTCTCGTCATCCAGCTGTGCCCGGCTGCGTTTATTGTGTACATCGGAGTGCAATGTCAGAAACAGCTGCACTTGAGCTGCGATATCTTTTTCGACATGTACAGAGATCTAAGGGATGATACACGTCTACAGCAACATTCTTTTCTGCTAAGGTGTGCTTCTGCCATTGCACAAGACCGCACGAACCGTAACAATTCTAGTTCTCATCCTTCGAATTAGCGAATTCCTCGAATGAATTTAAAAGTCGTTTCTTGTCGTTGGATGAGCTATACCATGGTGTATCCGATTAGCGCTCTGGGTCCGTGACTTAACGGTTGCCTATTGAAGCCTGCTGTGGGTCTCCGTGTGACGACATTGGGCAAATTGTTCACGCACGCTTGTCCCTGTAATCAAGCAGTAGAATTAGGTGCCAGCGTAATCTTGGATGTAAACAGTTAAGTCCTGTCATGCTCTGGTCTTGAGAGTTGAGAGCGTTATTATTCGACTGGTTTTGACTGTAAGGCCCAAGGCAGGGAAAAGTGTTCCTCTTCTGGGTCCCGCAGTTGGGAACGGGACTTTACTTACTTTACTACCATTCTAGCCAATCCTTCTTTTTCATAGAAGACTTTTGTGCACCTGCTGGGAATTATCCTAAAGACGATAGTAATTTTAATAATTTTAGTAGTCAGAGTAGTAGTAATGATAATAATAATAATAAAATAAATATTCCGCGGAACTTTAGCCGCACCGAATTTTGAAGAATATGGACCGTTGGCCTATAGATGTTTTTCATCCTTAATTAATATTCAAGTTAATGAGTATTTTTATGAATCTAGGGGACAATAACAATAATGATAATAATTATATTTAATCTTTGGGATGTCACTTTTACGAAAGGTGTTTCTTTCGTGTGACTTTAGTAAACGTAGTCTTTCTATGTCTCTCTCAAGTTAATTTCACTGTTATTATTGTTCTATTTTCATCAGTGTTTCTTAAATGTGTGAGCTTTTTGCAATTTTGTAATGTCTGACTTTATTTACCCACGTGGGATATTGTTCAGATGTTTAAAATAAAGCGTGAGTTTCTGCGGCTTAATCTGATGAATTCTCTCATTTTACAAGATTTGCTATGTCATAACTGGACTGGGACAATTAGTGCATTATTGTGTTTTTGATTCTACTTTGTCTCTCAGCGACTACGTCGATTGTAATTGTGTAAGTGCATTCGTTTCAAACGCAGGTTAATATTAGGCGTTATATTCTCATGTGTTGGAAAATATATTTTGGATTGAGTTGGCTTGATTATACCATACTTTGCTTCTTCTTGATGTCAAAAGTCAAACATGCTCAAATACCAGAGTGTTTAAAACCTTTAGCTAGACCTATTATAACTGAGAAGTCAAACTATGAATATATTACGATGTACTTACATGTTTGCATTAGTGGCCTCTCCAACCCGGGCCGGTGTCACGAAATAGAGTATCCCCCCTAAATGAGTATCCCCCTAGCGAAATGGAGTATCCTGTTTAGAGTTATTGACGGTTTCTAAGTGTATTCAGCCGTACTGTTTGGATTTATTGTACACATAACATTTTTTAAGTTGCGTATCTTTAGTTTGTACGTCGACCTGAAATTAATTTACTTCATTTTTGGTGATTTTGACTTGATTTTCGTCTTGGCGATCGTGATGCGTATGACGATGGGGGATAGAATGGTTTATCCCCTAGAAACTCTACACCGGTTTATTCCATCCGTGGGATATGCATTAGGGGGTTTAGAATTTCACGGGAAACCGGCTATAGCCCAAATGGCGCCCCATAGGCAAGGCAAACATTTGGCGCCCTCTGATCCCCACGTCAAGGTCCACCCACGTCACAACACAATGATGAACCAGCCAGAATATTAGGCCCCTATACGCTCAGCTGAATTATTTATTACTTTTTTTATTAATACACTCAGCCATGGATAATTTGAATTTTTGGGTATTGGTAAAAAGCAAAAACACTTCAAATTACCGAAAAATTCGAATTACCGAAACGAGAAAAAAAATATTAATTAAACAAAATTATTTTGTTGAAATAATCAGACATTTTTTCTGCTTGTAGTTTTCTCCATCAGGTTTTAGTTTATCAAAGCATAATAAAGCTGAGAAAAATTAAAGCAAATACCTCCAATAGGCCTATTAGTATATTATAAACGAATTAGGCCTACGAGCTGATGACGGGGTGCTAGCATTAACAGCTAAAGTAGTTTCAATTTTGTTGAAAAAGTTGGAAAGCCATCGTTTTTCCTTTTTGATACCAACTTCTGTCTTTTTTCTTTTTACAATTTTGAGTAGGCCTGCACAATTAGGCCACTTGTGACGCTTCATAGAACTTTACATAATTTTTAAAATTAAAATTAAAATTTTATAAGATCGAAACTATAAATTGATTCAGATTTAGGCCTATTTAAGAAAACTGTTATTAAATGTAAATGTACAGATTTTTACTTAACTTATTTATGCAACTGCGATGTCTGCTCGGCATTCAACAAATAAAGATTGGCCTACATAGATTAAATATTCTACAATGTTTCTTCAATTGTTTGGCATTTTCAGTCGAAAGATGTCACTATGTCAGCATCAGATTTACAGATGGTCAGTACTATTACAGACACAGACTGCAGAGTACAGAATGACGTAAAATAATTAAAATTTAATGGTTAAAATAAAATTTGTGCGGTTTAGAAATTGTATTACTTGAAAATGTGCAATGAAATCAATAATTTTTTAAAAATTTGTTCCATATTCGAAAGTTTTGAATTCAAATGAAAATAATCATTGTCATTGAAAAAAAATTGAAAAAAAGTGAAAAACATAAAACTGTTAAAACATTTTCTGTGAAAATGGCGCCCCCTAGATTTTGGCGCCCCAGGCAACTGCCTGAGGGACTTTGCCTAAAGCCGGCTCTGGAATCTATAGATTATAAAAATCGTCCACAAGATGTTCTAACTGAGACAGAATGTCACTGAAATCTAATTTATTGATCTGAAATGATCTGAAACGAGCGACCTTTCTTCGTGTTTTCAAGAAGACTCCATATTTAACAGGTTTTGCATTTTATTGGAAGAGGTGCCAGTCCCAAGCCTGGATGAAGGAGGAGGGCGACGCCAATGATCTCTGTTATCACACAGTGTCGTTAAACTGAAACTACTACTATTGAAAGAGGTTGTCAATGTATGTTTTCATTTCCAGTGTAGTTGTTATCACCGTTTCAAATGTAATTTCCATGAATAAAATCTTTATAGTCTACGAATCCGTATTCATGGGCGAGGTTTAGGACGTGGCGACGTCATTTTCTGAATGTAATAGTGCCTTCAAAAAGACAATCCTCTCCGACGAGAGGGAAATTGAAATGACTCAGGAGTTTGTTGGAAAATCTTTTTGATTCCGGCGTAAATTCTCCCCGTTTATGTTTCTTTAGTCTGGCCACAGACAGTGGTGAATTTCTTTGAGCATCCAGACCCAGACCGTCCAGAGATCGTTCAACCAGAGAATCGGGCAGTCCACAGTAATTGAAAATTCGTCTGGTGCTGTACAGCGGATCACTCACGATGTCGTCGTAGCGCACGGCTGAAATTGGGAAGCCGTTGTTGCGGAACTCTGTATAAACCTGGCAGATCTTGATAAAGAACACAGTGGCCAAAACCATGTCATCCCACACTGCGTCGCCTTCTTCAAACAGCTGCCACATACCAAAATGCGTCAGAAACATTCGCCTCAGTCTGCTAGATAACCTTGCAGCAGAACTCATGAGGATCAGAAATGGAAGCTCCTGCCCTGCTGTAGAGAATGACTGCGCGAAATCGTGCACATTTCTGTACATGAAAAGGTATTTGCTGTGAGGAAAAACCTCGCCGACAATTGGCAGAATTGGAGCGCATCCTGGCGTCACCTTCACAAAGTATACCAAAGGTTCGTAGTTTGTGCATGGCCTGCAAATCCAACGGACAGAGTCCCTGCACAATCGAGACAGGTGTTCTCGTTCTGCAGTCTGTTGTAGTTGTTTTCGCATGACAACATCCAACGGAGCAGGTTCTGATATGGAAACACACTGACCAGTGTTTTCCATTATCTGTGTCATGAAAGTTGATCCACAACGACCAACATTGAAGAGGAAAACTATCTCCGATCTCGGATCGCCCAGTTCTTCCGCCATCCGATGGAAGTGACCAAGAGGAACGAGTAACAGTCTATCGCAATATTCCAGCTGCGCAAGCTTCACGAAAGCCGAGTATTCCATCTTCCACAGCTGCATTCCCTTTTGCCTTGCCTCTCCGAAAATCGCATATTCGTCGTCCAGGGTAATGAGTGTCACGTGATCGTTGTCGAAGATGTATCTCGGATCCTCAAACCTGTTGTGCCTACAGATGAAGTTACTCCTTGACGCAAAGGCCATCGAGTCAAACGAGTAGAATAGCACAACATCGAGTACTTGAACGCATCGTTCGTAGTTGTTTGGTTCCTTTGCCTCTCGTATCTTCCTTATGGTTCCATTGAAACTCCAGGCAATGCGCTGTACAGCTCCATGAACACATCGCAGTAACAAGAAACCGACCAACTTCGCCGTTCGACTAATGAGAACCAGGTAACTCGATAACGCCATGTCGACCGAATTTAGGCTTCCATGATTAGCAAAAGACGCAGGTCCTTGCATAGCATTGCGAATATGTACTGTATACAAACTATCCCACAGGTCATAAACGTAAACTGCATGCTATAAGTGTACGCAATGAAAATGGAATAAATTACACAACTTGATAATTAACGCCTCATCATGAGATTTGTCGATTAAAAATTAAACCCGCAGACTGATGTAACTGACATTTTACATCAAATTTAGAACGATTGCATAAAATTATGTTGCCCATGCTTAGGGGCAACAATTCGGCGTTCAGATTATATTAACTGTAGCTGCGGCAGCAGATGAATAACACCAGGATACCACAAGCATACACTATAGCGTGTATATAATTATCAAAATGACTTGTGGGATAGTCTGTACACATGCACAATATTATGCACACAAGCCGAACCGTTTCAATGCGCCCAGCCAGTCGCGCATTGAAGCCGTCGCAGCCTGCTCCCTGCAGCCGCCGCGGCCTGCACATGCCGCTAGGACTGAGGAGCGAAGGTCTCCTAGCCTTCACGCAGAGTTTTGAGTGAAAGAGAGAGACAGTCAGACATAGCCTACATGTATAGAAACAGAGAGACAGAGAGGCAGAGAGAAAGAGAGACATAGACAGAAAGACAGATACGTGCTCCACTCTATCAGTGTTATCGCAACACTTGTCATGGGCTTAATATATTACTCTCATTAGCTAAACAGCATTGCATGCAAACGTTAGGCATTATTTTCTTCTACAGCGTTTTGGGCTAGCGGCCATTGTAAGTAAGTAAGTATATTCTTTATTAAACCAATTGCAAATCCGCACTCTGGTGTACATACGTCTTAATAACAAACAACTGTCAATATGAGTACAACATTCTAACAATAAACGTCTTTCTCTGTAAATTATCTGCAAGAGGTCTACAATCATGGTCGTGCGATCGCGGTCGCGGGGTATATTGCTGGGGCAGTTTTGGTGGAAGTAAACTATGCAGTAAGTTCATCAGGACCGCAGAGACAAGACGGGTGTCAGCTTCTAGACAAAGTTGCTCAAATGTTGGGGAGTTGTCAGGAAGGTACAATTAACAAATTATGAATGGAAGTTATAATTCGTCTTGGCAGATAAGAGGCTTATGTTTGAGTGTAAACTATGGCTAGACATATTATGATAATTCGCCAGTTCTGAAGGTGGAAGTGACCGGACCAATCGCTAAGAACAACATCGCCTTCAGAGCTGGCACCTTAAAAGACTCTATTCTACTGAAAGATTGCGCATCTATAATTCTTGTTCCCATCATCACTAAAATAATCAACCTCTCCTTATCTACAGGCAGTTTTTCCCTGCTCTTCAAACATTCTTTACTCACTCCACTCTTCAAGAAATAATCGCTCGATAAATCCTTTCAAAGTACCGACCTCTCTCCAACCTGTTATTAATCTCTAAACTAACCGAACGCATAGTCCTGTCTCGGATAAATGACTAACTGACTTCAAACTCACTCCTTAACCTACACCAGTCTGCTTTTACCAAGCGGCACTCAGCCGAAACCCTTCTCACTTCTCTCTACAATAAATCTGTTTCTGCCATCTCATATCAACTAGACTCCTGTCTCTGCCTCCTTGATATTTCTGCAGCCGTCGACACCACTGACCACAACATATTACTGTCCAACTAATTTTCGAGAGGCGTTGGTCCTTGTATTAGGCGATTCACTTTTTATGCTTAGGTACTTACAGAAATGGGTGATCCCTAAAGTCCTGGACCCTAAGCTAGTGACGTGCATAATTATTTAAATACGTAATTTCTATGGCTAAACAAGAGAACGCAATGCCTGAGGTGGTGTGGAATCTAGAGTACGTAGTCTACAGTATGCTGTGCCTAGAGTACACCTAACCTGCATAGAGTAGGCCTACGTTACGCCTGGGTGTGGGCTAGGTGTTTCGTACTTTATAGAGCGCATTGCTACCGCCAGTTAGCGCGTATTTTAGGGTACATTTATGGTACTACTAGGCACAGGGGCGTCCAATCCGTCCATCCTATATATGGGGGGAATGAAGCAGAAATCTTCATAGCCTTTTCAGGGGGGAGAATTTTTTTACTTTAAACAACTGCTGTTTTTTCCATTTAAGAAATTAATCGATGTATTTTTACGTGCATAATTATTTAAATACGTATTTCTATGGCTAAACAAGAGAACGCAATGCCGGAGGTAGTTCTATTCCCTCAGGCGATTAAAACTAAGTCCGAAGACTGTGTAGTGGTCATCTGGAACGGCCAATCACTCGACAATTTCTGGCTGTTGGAAGGAGCCCCTGAAGGCAACGGCATTGAAACACTGGATGCAAACTGATAAGCGTTGGAAAATGTAGCATGTCTTTTCCGGGTCTCCAGTGGCCTGGGTTATGAGACGCCCCAAGTTCTTAATGAAATCCATTCCGCTGTTGTTGATGGGACCCATGGTCTCGAAGGCCAGCGGAACAAAGTTGTAGGTTGCGATGAGCTGGCCATACAAAATTCTTGATCGCTTGGCTACGAACTCTGTTGCTCTGCAATTTTAGCACTTATGTTAGTACTGTCTGGCCACTCTGGCGGCATGCCTCTGTCTGTGTAGAAACCTTCGTATTTTATTATGCATAAATATTGCTTTTTCACATGAAAGGAGAATTAGGCCAACATGTGCACGTAGGTCGAGGACATGTTTTGAATATGCATGACTTGCCTCTTTGTAAGCGAACTAAGATGTGCGAGTCAATAGATCGTCTTACTCGTTCAATGCTAAACACAATGCGTGATGTTTACGTACTAGTCTTCTATTATAAATAACGCTTAGGGGTTTTTTGACGATGAGAAACGAAATGCGATCAGCAAAGACGTAAAGGAAGAACGTTCTGGTTCCGTTTCTTGACACTCCGAAACTTAACTTGAAAGATCCCGTTTTAAATAAGTCTTGCATTAATATAATACACAGTACATTAATGCATTCATTTATTTGCATACAATCCGGCCAATATTTTTTCTATGAACCTCAGGCAATTGTAAATGCGATATCTATTCATGACCTTAGAGTATAAAAGGCCTATGCAGTAACGAAATACTACATATTAGATCCATACAAGTATGTATATGTGTGTAAGTGTGCGCGTATATAAGGTGATGTTAATTCTTGAGGTATCAAATAGAAAATAGCTGAGGTAGATTATACAAGAAACGCACTCATCATAATTACCTGGTCTTCGTGTGCCAGAGTAGCAGTGAGGTGACAGCCTAATAGTAAGTAGGACATTCGTTCAATGTATACGAGAAGTACGCCGTCGTTTTCAGTTCATATGGGTTTTGATTAGGTGTAAAACAGATACGATTCGAATAGCTTCTGTAATAGTCAAATGAACGATTAGTCAATAATTGTGTTACGTCTTACTCTTTCTGTGCTAAACGTACATCTAGCGCCCCACCCTTCAAAGATCAATTTAACAAATTACGACCATTTAAGTCACTTCAGATTTTTTCGCTGCTGAAGGGACTTTGACGACAGGGAGGTTCGGGCAAGTTTCCTGAGGAAACTTAGGAAAGGATTCGACTTCCGTCGGGTTTGATTCCCCAAGGTAGGCCATGGGTATCCCATCGTGTAATCAACACGGGGTTTATGAAGCAGGCTTGCGCTCCTACGGGGTTCGCCTGTACCGTGACTTGTATAGCGCCACCAGCGGAAGCCTCTATGTCTTTCAGCTCTTCAGATACTATGCTGAGCTTAGAGCGTATACGACCGGTTTTGGTGCCGACCGAAAAGTGTATAATACTGATTGGGCTACATTACACCAGTACTTTCATCATCTGTTCGGGGTTCACTCCCCGTCTTAGCACTTACTGTACTCATTAGCACTTCTGCCTGCCAATGCCGATTATAACTTTCTGGATTAAATCATCTAGCTCTGCGTTAATTATTTAGTTGGCAATGACAACTCAACATTCGCCAATTAGGCCTAGCTAGTTCTGATTTTAATATAGTTTAATTAAAAGAAATATCACGGGAGATACCGAATAGCGGTTTACACATTCAATTACGCCAGAATATACATTTATGTATTCCGTTTCATAAAGTTAGCTGTCTTTTATATAAACTTACCGCTTCATCGGGATCGAATTAGCAAACGTCTATAGAAAATAGCAATGCACTATTTTTAGTAGGCCTAAGCAGGGACGGTACCTGCAAAACCATCTATCAGCCCCTTACCTGTCGTTCGCCTCGTTTGTTTTATAGGCTAATCTACGTGCCTAAAGAACCGCATTCTATCGCTCGCTTTTCCACCAACGCAGGCCTATCGCAAGCGCCCTTTCCCTTCGTAAATTTCCACCAATCACGGGAGTTCCTTCTATTAGGCTTTTGCGCCCATTTGGGTCTATGCCACATTTGTTATTATTTAGTTTTATTGCATTCATTTCATTTGTGATTATATGTAAAATTTAAAGAGAAAGTATTATTAGTAATTAAATAATTCGTCTCAAAATTTGCGCCCCCTCTTGAGTTGCTGTAATGGCACCGTTGGCAAATGCCTCGCTAGTCGCTACGGCCCTGAGAAAATAATTATTGTGTTACCTCTGTCAAATAGTCGAACTACTTGTGAAAAATCAAAATGGTAAGTTGCTTCATGAAATGACGAATATTAATTAGTCTATCAATAAGTCGAATTATAGAGCAAAATCATCATATTTCCGAAAGTCATGAAATTGCTTTAGTCTCGCTGCGACCTTCGAGTGACCGGTTTTGATAGATTTTTGAATTTTCATAATGCCTCTGTTTACAGAGAACAGAGGAAAGTGAAGCATTCAAAAAAATTATGAGCATGGAAGCTGCAGTGTGTGAGTAATTTATAATAACCTCATACCCGTGGATTCTTTAGAAAACCTTTCTTAGGTTACGGATATTGGGTGACCCAGTCATTTTTGTGACAAGCCTCGGAATCCTTATAACATGATAACGGGTAACCAGCATACAGCCTATAAGCGGCCTGGCTGAGATAGCCATTAGCGATTAGGCCTAAAGCTTTTCGGTAGTAAATAGGCGCAACATTCTTCATTTCCACTCAGCTGACAATCTCGTTCTTTTGATGCGTATCATCTCTTGCCATGAGCAGCGTCCCCTCTAATATTTTCCCTGTGTGCGCGAAATTAGCGGTTGTCTGAGCAGCCTAATTTCCGCGTCAATAAGAATAATAATTATGTGGTGTCCACTGGAGATCTAGCTCGGCTTCCCTTTTTACAACTCATCTGTTATTTTCTTTACCTATTATAAATAAACTACAAATGTGTCTATTCATGCATCATTTTCACATAAATTTAGTGCCTGTTTCCCCCAAGCACTACTTTACCACGAGGTCTAAACTTCAAGACCATTTTACCAGGCACTCCCACTCATATCGTAGTGAATTCGCCCATTTAAAAATTAAGCAACTTTCAATCAGATACCTAGGTCCCCAGCTATAGAATGGGCTTCCGGATGACTTAACCTGCATAAAGTTAGGCCTAATTGGTCTATTTAAAAGTTTATTAACAAGATTTCTCTTGGCTAACTGATTCTCATCAATTCTATTATTTTTAGCTACTATGCATGATGATATTGATACTTCACATTCTGTTTTACTATGTGATATATCACCGGTTGATTTTGTCCTTTCTCCTCATCTGATGCTTACTCTAGTTTTGCTGATGCTGACATTCTCTTGGGACTGACCCACCTCCCTCGCTCTACTTGAATTAACTTCTCTGTTACATCAATTAGGCCTACTACCTGTTGTTAGAGCTGGTTCAAACTTCACTGGTTTGTTATTGGTTACTGTACCTTATATGCAGTGTTGGGTATGAGTTAACTCAGATGAGTTTAAACTCACGAGTTAACTCACTTGCTGTGATTTATGAGTTTGAGTTAACTCATCTTAAAGAGTGTGAGTTATGAGTTTGAGTTAACTCATATTTTCTGTGAGTTTGAGTTATAAGTCAATTATTTAAAACTCAACTCACTCGGCACATATTATGTTGAAACAAGCCGGTTTTTTAAATATCGGAACAGGCTGTCACACACCAACTTTTAAAAACTTCTGCTTAAAGCTAATACCAGTCATGTTTGAGATGTGAAACATGTGGACTGTGGTGTTTACTTTGACTCAGTAATAATAACCTGATTTATCCATTATCCCATTAATAATAATAACAGTTATACTAGTAATAATAAACTGATGATACCATTTCCTGGTAACTGTGTATTTGTACAACGTTCGATTAGAACGTGCTGGTATGAGACAAGTGAATTGATGAGTTAACTCATTTAACAACTGAGTTTGAGTTAACTCATTTCACTTAGGATGAGTTGAGTTTGAGTTTAAACTCATTTTGAGGTGCATGAGTTGAGTTTTGATTTAACTCATTTCTTGTGTGAGTTTACCCAACACTGCTTATATGGATCGTTCATTGTTTAGTCTGTGCCTCTACCTTTGCCTAGATAGTTTATTTATTGGGATATTGGCTTCATGTGAGCCTGGCTTACTTAATCACTTTTATGTTCTTAACACTTTGATAACAAAACTGCACATTGATTTGATTGATTGGCATAATTATAAGTTTTCATAATTGGTCTCTCTTTTTTACTGATTATATGAATTATTTTACCTCAATCTAAATATCTCTTACTTCTAACACATAACTCTGGTTCATGTAATTACACTCCTGCATTACCTCATTTTTTACTTACTTGTTTATTCTTCTTACATCCAAACTGAATTTCCTGTTTTGCCACTGATACTCTATCATCTTGTTCAACACTTTTCCGCGGTTACCCAGGCTTAGCGGGAACAATCTGTTTCTAAGTAACCCTTTCTCAGGGATCCTTATTCATGTTCAAGTAATTCTTCGTTGACTTTGCAGGATATGTTTTAGTTTTTAGCTTGCTTTATATGTGATTGATCTCTCTGAATAAAAAAGCTTGATTGATTGATTGATTGATATCAAACACATAAACACACAAACCTCAGTTTATTCCTAACGCTGCTGCTGGGCTTACAGGTGGCATTTCAAAGTTTGCTCATATCTCGGGCTTAACTCGAGATTCCCTTTACTGGCTCCATATTCAACAGTTTAAAACTCTTTTCCTCATGTGCAACTTCCCTGTTGAAGTGTCTTACCTGAGGTCCTTCTACACTTTGGTCTCCTCCTTACATGCAAGAGCCACTTTGCGATCTTCGACGCGCGGCCTTTTGCTTGTCCCGCATATTATGCGCTCTGCTACGGCCCATTCCAGGTGCTCTACCTGTTTAGCCCCTCAGCCTGGAACTGTCTTCCCCAATCCCTTCACCTTGAGTTACTAGCCCTCTCACCTTCCAAGTTCCGGAGACGCCCTAAGACTTTCTTGTTCGCTGATTCAGGCACTGATGCGCGTCGAGAGCGCTGCTGATTTTGAGCGGCGCTTAATAAATGTTGCAATTGCATGGACTCTGATTCTAGCTTATATCAACGATTATACGTATGGTAGTCCCTAAATCACGAATTCACGGAAATCACGGAAACCGTGAATTTCGCCGTTTGCCGTGAATTTTGCCGTTTGCCGTGATTTTCCGTGATTTTTCACATTTTCAGCACTTTTGTAAAAACACGTTAAAAATGGTTGCGAAACACGTCAAAAAATGGCTGTTACTACCCCCCTCGAAAATTATTGTTGGAAAATAGTCGTTACTACCCCCTCGAGAAAATTCTTTGAAAAAACACGTTGCCGTGAATTTTTCTATTTTTGCAAAAGTAGGCCGTGATTTTTTCACTTTTTGACCGTGATTTAGGGACTACCCTAATTATACGTATTGAAATGGTAGGAAAATAATATGGTGTCTCCGCATAATGACAGCGATAGCAATATTGAGAATAAAAGTATATTTTCTAGGATTCAGATCAGGAAATTTGCGATTATTCCGAGAGGTATCTGTCATATCTTCAGCGTCTTCTTTGGAGGCCAACAGACAGCCATGTTTTGTTATCTGGGAGTTTCTTTGAACTTCCTATGTGCTACGTAATATCGATTATATCACAAATTGATCGTATGATAATCAACCCGAAGATCATTGCAATTACTCGTGGTGTAGCATTTGCCAGGAACTTTGGAGAAGAATTCCTTACCATTGATGCACAGGTTACTCAAACTGGATTCGTACGATTGCTAAAGGAACATTCCAACAATATCAGCTTCTACAACATCGATCGAAGCAACCTTCATGGACCCGCCAATACGTTTACACTTAGAGGACTTGAACAGTTAAATTAGGATGATAATATTGAACCGGGTCGCAAAGGTCGTTTCAACAACATGACACAAGATGATGTAGTCGCAATTTTCTGTCCTTTCTGGCCCAGTGAAGCTCAGGATTGGATTACAAGAACTACTTTAAGCAGATGGCCAGATAAAAGTGTTAAGGATCACATTGTAGGAGGTGGTTGCCACTTCGTCGCAAAGTCTCACCACACAGAACCTGAAGATAGTACTCAATGGAGATATTCCTTTTCTCAAGCTGAGATCATTCTGATTAACAGCTGGAATGACGTTCAGAAGTACATTTATTACATACTCCGTATTATCAAACGAAGTATTACAAAGGCATGCAGAACGGAGGAGAAAAGTATCTTCAACAGCTACTTTATCAAGACGATGTTGCTGTGGGCTTGTGAAAAGAAGCCTGCAGAGTTTTGGGCAGAGGCAAACGTTGAAGCATCAGTGGAAGAGTTGCTCTGTCAAACAATTGAATGTCTAATAGACAGAGAATGTCCACACTACTTTATTACAGGTCTCAACATTCTGGACTGTTCAGTTGGCATCGATGTTACCAGTGAAGTTTTTCTACTAGAGCAGTTTATGTGCGAAGGTGTTTCGAGAATCATTACCCAGTTTCCCAAATTTAATGTGAAGATGAATGTGCAGGTGGAAGTTTCTACAAAACAAATCAAGCATTTATCTTGTCTTTCTGACGCAATTATAAATCCACTTGATCCAACGTTCGAACGATATAATTTAGCGGCGAGTTTTCAGGTGTAGCTCTTTTTTACTCGGAACTTGGAAATCTTTTTAAAGGGATTATGTCGCACAAACAACTACAGTCTTTAAATTCTCATATGCAAAGCAAGGTTATTACTTCAAATAGGTCTACAATTGAGCACTTCAGACGCTGCCTTAACGAGGACAGTGATAGCAACTCAGCATGTATGCTTAATTTACATGAGTCTTTGCATGTCAATATCGGAAGATTTGTGAGCATATACATTTCAAAAGGTATAAGTGGACCTGGGATTTACACTTCTTGTTCAAAAGATGACTCTATATCGGAAGATAAGATTGCTTGATCGTGTTTGTTGTTACGAAAGGGTTTCTGGGAATTTAAGCTGTCATTCGACTGAGTTCGATTCTGCAGCACTAGAAATTAATTTCATAAGTAAGTTACTTTTTGCACAGTTCAGCAAGTTCTGCAGAAACCCATCAAAGGTCATCAGCGGTTTATTTTGTGCAAATTTTTACTACACATATCTTCACAATTATCGAGTGGCTTTGAACTTATGCAGACAAACTTTTCAAATGTTAGAACCCACTTACGCTATCTGCACCACATACAGTACAGATAATTTTCCTGTATATTTGAGTAATGACTTGATGCCTTTGTATGACGAAAATATTCAGACTGTTTTTGGATTCGTTGGTCTATTCGTTTGTGTTGGATATAAAAAGGAAGTGAATCGTGGTAATCTGATCAAAATTCCTCCTCTTTTCGTCGAAGGTCCTTCCATTGGAGAGGAACAGAAGCATCGGAAGAAACGTTCTGGGCATTGTCGAGTGATTTCTTCTCTCGTCGTTCAGCTGTGTCCGGCTATGTTTATTGATTACATCGGAATGCAATGTCAGAAACAGCTGAACTTGAGTTGCGACAGTCTTTTCGACATTTACAGAGGACCAGAGAATGATTCACGTCTACGGGATCATGCTCTCTTGCTATTACAGTGTGCTTATTCTATTGCGTAGATTTGAGTGAACGGTTATGACTGGTTCTTTTTGTAAATTGAAATTGTTCTAATCTGTCAAAATTTAATTAGAATATGTTTTGAAACGTGTCATAATGTTTTTGTGTTTGTCTCTATTGATTGTAACACCATGATCCATCCAGTCATCACTTTGGATCTGAGACCTCATATTTTCTGGTCAATCGTGTTGAAGAATCTCCGGGTAACAAAGCGGTATAAATTGGAACCGGCGTAATCTGGGATGTGAACGACAAGTCCTCCCAGATATCTGCCTAGTGTTTAGGATCTAAAGATTCTTAATTGCCAGCTCAGTGTGTTCAAGACAATGAAACGTACGCCTTCTCAAGTCCAACAATTTCGAACAGATTGTTGCGCTCTTCTACGTGTGGAGACTTGCAGGATCCGCGCTTCCACGCTTCAATTGGCGCCGGTGTAGGAGGCAGGTGGACTCTAGGCTCATTCTGTACTCTATAGTCCATGATACCTATAGGCACCGTGGACTCTAGAGTACAGCATCCCCAAACACGACAGTCGGAGGCAGGGTAGACTCTATAGGCACATTTTGTACTCTAGAGTCCATGATACCTGTAGGCACGGTGGACTCTAGAGTGCAATTCAGTAAAATTAAAGGTAGTCTTAAACATTTGATGATCTTTTTATAGCACGAGCGGGAAGCGTGACGCTTATTTATCGAACATACCATTGAACAAGGAGAGCCTCCTTAGCAGCCATCCTCAAGATCAGCCTCAGCCTCCTTAGCAACCAGTCTACTTAGCAACCAACCTCCTTAGCATTCAACCTTTTTAACAACCATCCTTCTTAGCAACCAACCTTTGCAGCAAGCAGCCTCGACGTCATCCTCAACCTCTTTAGCACCCAGTTTCAAAGTTAGACTCATCCTCTTTACCAACCAACCCATTAACAACCGGTCTCTTCAGCAACTTGCCTCCTTAGCAATCAACCTCCGTAGCAACCGTCTTTTTCAACAACCAGTCTTCTTAACAGCCAGCCTTCTTGACCGCTGGTCTCAGGGTCAGCCTCAACCTCTTTAGCAACCACCTTCAATGTAAGTCTATACATCTTTAACAACCAGCGTCAGTGTCTTTAGCAACCAGTCTCCTTAGCAACCAACCTCCCTTCACAGCAATGGCCTCTGTAGCAACCGCCCTGCATAGCAGCCAATCTCCTAGGCAACTACCTTCCTTAGCAACCGTCCTTTTAATCAACCGCCCTTCTTAGAAACAAGTCTTCCTTAGCAACCGCATTTCTCAATGGCTGACATTGAAGCTAGTTTCTAAGGAGATTAGCTTCTAAAAAGGCTGGTTGCTAAGAAGGCTGGATTTTAAGGAAGCTTCCTGTTTAGCATTATCCACTTCGTTTAATATGTTAGTTTATTTTTTTATGAAATTAAAATTGTATTGGCTTTTAATGCAGAAGTAAACTCTAAACCGGAAGTAGCCAAACCGGAAGTTTGCAATAACAAGAGTTCCAAGGAACTCTAGAGCAAGCAATTTCTGAGCTAGAGTGGAATCTAGAGTACAAATCACCTGCATAAAGTACTTTGTGCCTAGGAATAATTTAGCCTCTACACTATGATTAGATGAATAATTGCTTCACTTCCGATAAAATAAACTAGAAAAGTTCATAATGTATTTAATTGATGTTTGTATATTTGTTATTAAAAAATATAGCGGCTGTCAATTTCGCAACCATTTTAAAGTTTTTAATTTTTTAAATACATAATTTCTATGGCCAAACTAGAGTACTGTATGCAGTGCTTGAAGTAGTGTGGAATCTATGGTACAAATCACCCACAGAGAGTACGCTGTAGCTAAGTATAATGTACTCTAGAGTACGTTGTGTAGAGTACATCATACCTAGGCACAACGTACTCGAGAGTACGTTGTGGCTAGGCATGATGTACTCTAGAGTACGTTGTGGCTAGGCATGATGTACTCTAGAGTACGTTGTGCCTAGGCATGATGTACTCTGAGAGTACGTTGTGCCTAGGCATGATGTACTCTGAGAGTACGTCGTTTGCCTAGGTAATATGTACTCTAGAGTACGTTATATATATAATTTCGTTTATTGAAAGTAGAAAGTTGACAAACCGCAACTTTTCACATAGAAGAAAAACAGAGAGAAAAAACCGATAATAATTATTAGTGTTATCGTCAGATGTCAGTACGACAATGAACTGATGGATTGGATTGATGTAGGTATGATGTACTCTAGAGTACGTTGTGTGCCTAGGTATGATGTACTCTAGAGTACGTTGTGTCAATAGGTATTATGTACTCTAGAGTACGTTGTATGCCTAGGTATGATGTACTCTAGAGTACGTTGTGTAAAGGTATGATGTACTCTAGAGTACGCTGTGCCTAGGTATAGTACGTTGTGAATAGGTATTATGTACTCTAGGTAGTACGTTGTGTGCCTAGGTATTATGCACTCTAGAGTACGTTGTGTGAATAGGTATTATGTACTCTAGAGTACGTTGTGTGAATAGGTGTTATGTACTCTAGAGTACGTTGTGTCTCGGTATAATGTACTTTAGAGTACGTTGTGCCTAGGTATTATGTACTCTACAGTACGTTGTGTAGATAGGTATTATGTACTCTAGAGTACGTTGTACCTAGGTATTCTGTACTCTAGAGTACGTTGTGCCTAGGTATGTTGTACTCTAGAGTACTTTGTGCCTAGGTATTATGTACTCTAGAGTACGTTGTGTGCCCACTGCCTAGGTAATATGTACTCTATAGAGTACGTTGTATGCCTAGGTATGATGTACTCTAGAGTACGTTGTGGCTAGGCATGATATACTCTAGAGTACGTTGTGCCAAGTATTATGTACTCTAGAGTACGCTATCTGAATAGGTATTATGTACTCTAGAGTACGTTGTGTGCCTAGGTATTATGTACTCTAGAGTACGTTGTTTGAATAGGTATTGTGTACTCTATAGTACGTTGTACCTAGGTATTATGTACTCTAGAGTACGTTGTGCCTAGGTATGATGTACTCTAGAGTACGTTGTGCCGAGTATTATGTACTCTAAAGTACGCTATGTGAATAGGTATTATGTACTCTAGAGTACGTTGTGCCTAGGTATGATGTACTCTAGAGTACGTTGTGTAAAGGTATGATGTACTCTAGAGTACGCTGTCCCTAGGTATAGTACGTTGTGAATAGGTATTATGTACTCTAGAGTACGTTGTGTGCCTAGGTATGATGTACTCTAGAGTACGTTGTGTGCCTAGGTATTATGTACTCTAGAGTACGTTGTGTGCCTAGGTATTATGTACTCTAGAGTACGTTGTGTGAATAGGTATTATGTACTCTAGAGTACGTTGTGTCTAGGTATAATGTACTTTAGAGTACGTTGTGCCTAGGTATTATGTACTCTACAGTACGTTGTGTAGATAGGTATTATGTACTCTAGAGTACGTTGTACCTAGGTATTCTGTACTCTAGAGTACGTTGTGCCTAGGTATGTTGTACTCTAGAGTACTTTGTGCCTAGGTATTATGTACTCTAGAGTACGTTGTGTGCCCACTGCCTAGGTAATATGTACTCTATAGAGTACGTTGTATGCCTAGGTATGATGTACTCTAGAGTACGTTGTGGCTAGGCATGATATACTCTAGAGTACGTTGTGCCAAGTATTATGTACTCTAGAGTACGCTATCTGAATAGGTATTATGTACTCTAGAGTACGTTGTGTGCCTAGGTATTATGTACTCTAGAGTACGTTGTTTGAATAGGTATTGTGTACTCTATAGTACGTTGTACCTAGGTATTATGTACTCTAGAGTACGTTGTGCCTAGGTATGATGTACTCTAGAGTACGCTGTGCCTAGGTATAGTACGTTGTGAATAGGTATCATGTACTCTAGAGTGCGTTGTCAGATCTTCTCATTTGAGGCGATCGATCGATCAATCTCCTTGGTCGATCGCCTAGCAAGGGTCTGATGGATCGGTAAAGCGATCGCGTACATCGAGCGCGATCGATTTACTCCTAGAGGAAACTGGAGCCATTATTTTATTTACCTAATTTACATTACTTTAATTTTTGCTTACTTGCGGGGGCGTTGAATTCGTTCGGAACGCAGCGTTTCGTGACCCAGTGACTTCTGACTGATCGCTCCAATAATGATTGGTCATAAGTTAGACTCATAACAACACAATGGACACCTCCCGCGTAACGTCATTTGTAAGTTCGTAACGTCACTAATTTCGGAAATTATTGATAGAGACAATGGCGGCGACGGTGCCGAAGTCGAATAATAAGTAAGTGTGTTCTTTATTAAACGCTGGCAAACGCACGGCGCTGTAGCCTACATACAAAGTCATACAAAGTTATCAAATAGTAGCAGAAAAGATTAGTAAATAATAAACTAAAAATCACTATGGCTTAGCTGTACAACATCCTAGCCAGCAAACCGCGCTTGGCGAGGGAATCAAATCTAGAAAGAACACGGTTATGTGAGCGTGGGCGCAGATCGTGACCAGCAGGCCTATATAATAATTATATAGAACAATTCATAATGTGCAGTTTAGCACGCTTCTGTCATGAACATTAGGTGACTCGTTCGATGTAGATTTAGTCGAGATAGAAAACCGTCGGATTGTTAACAACATTTACTGCAAGTTCTGCAGAAAGCACGCGGACAAAATTCGACTGGACTGACGGCTGAAAGGTCAAGCCAAAACTGCTCAACGTCTGCCGAAGGCTCAAACAACGTTGTTAAATTAGCCGTCACACGTCATTTTGCGTCAATGGTAGGTTTCTATATACATGTATAGTATTAGTGAATGTTAATGTGATAATGTGACTCTGATGACACTTTTAATGCTAATTATTATATATTGTACTACTGCGATTAGTGCATTGCCAATTATTTAGCAACTATGAATGATGCAGGACGGATAACAAGCAACTTCGCTCGTTTTCAATTGCTGGCCCTAGGACTGGAATGAGCACCCTGTTGCGCTCCGCCTACTGAACAGAGGTCACACGATCACACTAGGGGTCTGCGGGTATACCCGTACCCGCGGGTTTACCCGTACCCGACCCGTACCCGCGGGTCGGGTACGGGTCGGGTACGCGTTTCACGGGTCGGGTCGGGTACGGGTAGGGTCATCACGGGTACGGGTTCACCCGGTTTTACCCGTACCGACGTGAAGTTTTAGGGTTACAATGTCACCGTTATACATATAATATAGAATGTAGACGCACAATGGACCTGACCGGGTCTGCAACGTACTATTAACAGTTACTTAGTGTTCTAGGTGACAGTATATAGACCACGGATATAAAATGTAGGCCTACCATGCAATTGAGACAGCACAACATTGAGTTTCATGTGAAAAGTTTTATAAGTTGACTGCCTCTTATTATTACTACTACAATAACTGCTGCTGCTGCTGCTGCTGCTGCTGCTGCTGCTGCTGCTGCTACTACTAATACTACTACTACTACTACTACTACTACTACTACTACTACTACTACTACTACTACTACTACTACTACTACTACTACTACTACTACTACTAATACTACTACTACTATTACAACAACGACAATAACTGCAACAACTACAACAGCAACAACAACTACTACTACCACAACTACTACCACTACTATCATCATTATCCTATTTATTATTATTATTATTATTATTATTATTATTATTATTATTATTATTATTATTAACACATGTTGAGTTGTAAGCCTGGTAGGGACAGGGGTTATGGGAAGGCGTGCTATTGACGTGACGGGTACATTACGGGTACGGGTATACCCGCGGGTACGGGTAGGGTCGGGTAGTAATTTTGAGTACGGGTCGGGTACGGGTACGGGTAGCGGTTCTGTGTTACGGGTACGGGTCGGGTAGCAAAAATGCTCTACCCGCAGACCTTTAGATCACACCATTGCATTCTTTAATAATTAACTTAATCATTGTCTTATTTAGCCGTGGCTGGACTATAGGAGCGCTTCTGAGTCGATCACCTTGAAGAGGCGCTATATGAAAACTACCTAAGTTACGTAACGCAAGGTCTCTAATTCCGCACGAATCAATTACTGACTCGCCGAAAACATATTCCAGGTAGCCAAAGTGCCGTCCTCCTCCGCCCTCCAGTGGACGCCTAGTGCGACCGCACCCCCTTGCACACCTCGCGCCGCCACTGCCTTTGTATTACGCTATTCGCTGTAATGCTGAAATACTTATAGAAGTGGGTATTTCCAAAAGTCCTGGACCTAAGCTAGTGATGTGCATGATTTGTCTTTCTATGGACGAACTAAGAAGTTAGATCCTCTTGTCCATTGAAAGATAAACACAATGTCCTGTCGTAATAAGTCACGCTGAGGGAGTTTTGTGAAGATTAAAAGTTAAACAAGGCGATTGGCAAATGAGGAACAGGTGAGAGTTTCTGGTTCCGTTTTCGACGCTTTGAAACTTAACTTGACAGCGACTGTTCTCTAAAGATTTAATAGACGCGATGAGGCCTGCAGCTGCACATCAAATTATTTATGCACAACCAGGCAAACATTTCAGTATGATCTTCAGGCGTATATATATACAACTTTATGGGCATACATCAAGGCAACACAACATATGAGATGTATATATATATATATATGTTACAAATATATTACACATAACTTTAAGGTTTCCAATACAGAACAGCTGAGAAATCACTCAAGCGCAGCCTTACCTGATATGAGTTGTTCGAGAGCACATGTGATATAATCGTGATAGCCTATGTAATAGGTGCATGTGAGAATCACGCTGAAGCCAATCACAGAGGTCAAAGTCGAGTGATCAAACTCGCTGTCACCTATGCCTCATTTATTCTCTCATTCTTCCTATCTCAAGTATTCATATTGTTCTGTCATGATCAGATATTAGTCTACACCAGTGATAGGATCAAAAAGTGAAAACTAACTTCAGATTCTGCTTTTGTCGTTCACGCAACACAGCTGGGAGTAGTTTTGCTTAAGTTTTTGTATGTTTCAGTCGAGAATATTCTTCTTCTTCTTCTTTTTCTTTGAATGGTAAACACAATCTGCGACGTTAAAGTTCTGTTCTGAACTCGCTATAATAAATCACGCTGAGGGGGTTTTGTGACAATGAGGAACCAAACAAAGCGATCGGCAAAGACGTTAAAGGAAGCATGTTCTGGTTCCGTTTCTTGAGACTCCGAAACTTAATTTGAAAGATCTCGTTCTAAATAAATTATATCATAGGCGCGATAAGACCTGCATTAGGCCTATACATCTATGCATTCAATTATTTGTATACGTCCCAGACAATTTTTTTTATGAACCTCAGGCAATTATAACAGCGGTAGCCATTTTGTTACCTTAAAGTTTGACTATGCATCAACGAAACGCTATTGTATATACATAAACGCTATATATATTTATATATATTTATTTATATATATATATATATAAAGGAGGAGGGCGACGCTAATTAACTTTGCTATCACAAAGTGTCGTTAAACTGAAACTAGTACTATATACTCGCTATATAAGAACATGTGAGTTCTAATGCTTAACAGAGAATAGCTGAGATAGATTTATACAGAAACTGATTCATCTTAGTTACCTGATCTTCTTGGGTCAGTTTCATAGTGAAGTGAGACAGCCTATAAGTAAGCAGAGCATTCATTGCATATATACGAGAAGTACGAATTCTTTTTCGGTTTTGTGATTGGTTTTGACATAGGTCTAAGATGTAGACGATTCCATTAACTTTTCTAATCGTCAAATGCAAAGTCAGTAATTGCTCAAAGTCTGTCGAATAGTTGGACAATAGCGAACAATCAAAATGGTAAGTTGCTTCATGAAATCGTGAATTTCAATTGTCTATGAAAAAGTCAGACTATAGAGCAAAAACATCGTGCTTTAAATCAATGCTTTTTCATAAAAAAAAGGTTACCAAACTGAACAAATTCAGATTTATTCTCACGACGTCAAATGAAATCTGAGGTAGGATGTATCGATGGACAGTAAATCACAGGGGCATCTTTTATGCTAATATTTTTATTTTATATGTATCAATATAAAAAATATTATTAATTTTGTGTATAAACTCAACCATTATCCCTCTGCGAACATGGTACACGGGTATCCCTAACTTAGCGGGACTTCAGTCCCTTCTGGGTACCCGATTGTTTCCCTCAAACGTTAATAAGATAATCATGTGATCTGTCTGTTTTCTGTTTTAAATTTCCAAACTTTTGATCGGTGATTATGATTATTCAGGATCACTACTTGTAAACTATTCTCCGGAAACAATAAAAGGATTGATTGATCAATAAACACTGAAAATATTGAAATTAAATTAAAGTAGGCCTAACTAACTAATTTTTTTTATTAAAAATTCAAATTAACTAAATATTTTGTATTAGCTGAAAAAGGTCCCGGAACGCCGTTCCGGTGCGTTCCGTCTGGAAAGAGCACGGGGTTTATAATAATTATCATGAACTTCCTTTAGTGTCACCGCAGTGAGGCCTTCGACTGACCGGTATAATTGAAGGAATTATGTATATCCCTTGTGCCTCTGTTTATAAAAGACAGAGGTAAATGAAGCATTGAAAAGAATGGCGAATATTATTCTGTGTTAATAATTTAAAATTACATCAAATACATGGATTTCTTTGAAAACCTTTCTTGGTTTACCGATCTGGATGGCCTAGTCAGTTTGCGACAAGCCTCGGAATCCTCATAACATTTTTAAAGGTAGTTTTAAAGGTAGCCAGTGAATAACTAAGTGGTTGGCTGAGATAGCCATTAACATTTTCCTATTATACTCGTTCTTTAGATGCGTGTCAAGCATATGAAATCTAGTTTAGGCTTATATCCAGGATATACGTATTCAAATGGTAGGAAAATGGAATGACGTCTCCGCTCAATGTCAGCGATAGCAATACATGCAATAAAGTGTTTTTCTAGGAATCCGATCAAGACATTTGCAACGAATCCGAGAAGTATAGGTTGTATCTTCAACGCCTTCTCTGGAATCCCAGAGGCTGTCATATGTTGTTATCTGGGAGTTTCTTTGAACTTCCTTTATGCTACGTAATATCGAATCCTACAGACGTTGACCGGATGATGATCAACCCGAATATCATTGCAATTCCTCGCAGTGTACCATTTGTAAGGAACTTCGGAGAAGAAATCCTAATCATTGATACACGGGATACTCAAACTGGATTCGTACGATTGCTAAAGAAACATTCCAACAATGTCAACTACTTCAACATCGATAGAAGCAACCTTCATGGGCCAGCAGATACATTTACACTTGCAAGACTTGATATAATTGAACGTGAGACTGTTAAAATTGAACTGAGTCGCGAAGGTTTCGACAAAATGACTCAAGATATGGTCTTCGCAATATTCTGCCCATTCTGGCCCAGTGAAGGTCAGGACTGGATAACAAGAATTACTTTGAGCGAATGGCCAGAAAAAGGTATAAAGGATCACATTGTACGAGGTGGTTGCCACTTCGTTGCAAAGTCTCATCACACACAACTGGACGATAGTACTCAGTGGAGATATTCCTTTTCTCAAGCAGAGGTCGTTCTGATTAACAGCTGGAATGAAGTTCAGAAGTACATTTACCACATACTCCGTATTATTAAAGGACGTATTTCCAAGACATGTGAAACGGAGGAGAAAAGCGTCTTCAACACTTACATGATCAAGACATTGATGCTGTGGGCTTGCGAACTGAACCCTGAAGAGTTTTGGGCAGAGGAAAACATTGAAGTTTCAGTGGAAGAGTTGCTCTGTCAAGCAGTTGAATGTCTAATAGACAGAGAATGTCCACACTATTTTATATCAGGTCTCAACATCCTGGACTGTTCCGTTGGTACCGATGTTTCGTGAGGTGGGGCAATATATTTTCTGATATGATCATTCTAACCTGTGGGGTTGGGCAAGGGGGTGTTGTATCACCAGTTCTGTTTGCTGTTTATGTCAACGGCATAATTGAAAAGCTAAGTCGATCCCTCCATAGATTTAGAATTGGAAAGACGTACATGGGGTGTGTCATGTATGCAGATGACCTAATTTTAATGTCAACATCCCTGTGTGATCTCCAAGCTATGGTTGACATCTGCTCTGTTGAGCTAGAAAGTACTGATATGCAGCTTAATGAAACCAAATCTCAAGTGATAAGGTTTGTCTCACATTTCTGTAATTCGTGCAAGAACATCAGTGTCAACGGAGTAGAGCTCAGTTATGTGGACAAGCTAAAATATCTGAGCTGTTTTCTGGTTGCAGCCAAGTCATTAAAACTTAGTCTGCATGAAGTGCTCGTGAAGTGCTATATTAAGAGAATTGGAAAATCCACGTCTTATTAAATGCCAGACCAAAAAATCTTCGTACCTCACGTAGTTTGCATGATAGCCTCAGAGCGCTTGCGTCGAATAGTAGGCCTACTGAGCCTACGGGCCGTCGCTGTTAGGCTTTTAGGCCGACAAGTTGATGAGACCCATTGGACGTCAGATCCAGTTGGTCTATAAGTAGTGTTCCCCATTTATTTTTTCTCGGATGTTCCGTGTTCCTTTTTCTTTATTGACTTATTAGCCTGGCTGTCAAATTCTTCATTCTTAAGAAGCACTAAGGCTCATAAATCAGTGTTCTAACATTAGAAGTATTGGCAAAGATCTTAAATGTCAACATAGTGACTCCAGTAGCATTGCAGTATCTTTCATAGTTTACATTAGGCTTGTATTGATGGAAAACTAAGGACGGATTTCCCAAATGGATTTCATGTACTTTTTGCAAACTATTTGTTAGTTGGTTCGTCACACCATTACACGGTAGTCGAAGATTTTGACATGGGCTGAGACGAACAACCTACGTCTTAATAAAGAATATACTTACTTACTTACTTAACCACAAAACTCGCGAGATGGTTGTATCTCGGAATGGCAAAAAGTTCCTGCATCCCACCGATATTACCTGAAGCCGAACGGGTTGAATCAATGCGGGGTCTTGGAGTTACGTTAAGTTAGTCAAGACCTTCGAATGACAAGTGACTACACACATTGACCACGTCCTTGTAGCCTGCTCCTCTTCAATGTATGCACTGAATGTGCTCAAATCACATGGACTTAGGTCAACAGCATTACAAATTGTTGCTCAATCTACAACAACCATTGCACGACTGCACGTCTCATGTGTATGCCTCACCACCTTCAAGTTGGTGGGGCTATACAAAAGCTGAAGAGCGGGCCCGAATCGAGCAGCTGATCAGAAGCATGAAACGCAGAGGATTTCCGAACCTGAGATTGTGATACCAGATCGGATAAAAGATAATTTGATCATGGGCGGCCCATTAGCGAACGCCGAAGGTATAAGACCTTTCAAACAACAATTAGATTAGATCTTAGTGGTGACAAACTCACCAATCTTTGGGGCTAACATGACGGATAAGGACCAAGTACTTTTTATTACTAATGAGTCAAAAGGCATAAATATTTTTTTAGTGCCCATGACCGGTAGTAAAAGATAAGCAAAATAAGCACTTACGTTTTAATTTTTAATTTGTCGTAAATTCGTTTATATTTGGTAGGCCTATTAGATGTTGCATTATAAAGTGACGATGCTCAGTTTGGTTTATTTCAAATACTTAACATCATGATAGAATAATTAGTAGACACAACTTCACAATCCTCATCGTATGACGCCAAAATGTAAACGCAGAGGATTTCCGACCCTGAGCTTGTGATACCAGACTACCAGATCCACAGAAGTCATTTGATTCGATTGTAATAGACTAGATTAAACAACAATTAGATTAGACAACGTCGACACTCACCTCCTGTGGGACTACACTGAAGAACCAGGACCACATCCTGCACCAACTACAACCCCCAAGCAAACCCACCCACTGCTCCCTTCTTCTCGTGCCCATGACAGCATGATCCCTAATCTAATTGCGCATCAGTCTGAGGACCCTGAGATGACAGGATAAAAAACAGGGAGATACACAAACGATTAAGCATACAGTATGACATAGTCAGCAGGATACAGTTATATCTGCGATACTTTGGACACGTAACCAGAATGGAAAATGACAGATCTGTGCACGGATATGTGCATGGGAAAAGAAAAAGAGGAAGGCAAAAGAAACGATGGATGGATACACTAATAGGAGGACTGTGGAGAAATTTGGCTGGTCGGTACAGAAGGCTTCGCACCGGGCATACAACAGAGAAGGATGGAGGTCTTCCATAACGAGCGGCTTATGCGTGCGGGAGCATCTCCATCACCCATAAGTAGCTCATGTGAGGACTGATGCGCAAAACATTTAATGTTAGGAACCCCCCTCATATATATTTTTTTATCTGTGCTTATTAGAACTGTACATAAAGGCGATTATCAATTGGTTAATAAAGAATATACCCATGGGCGTCGATTTAGGGGTAGTTTTAAGGGTTCAATCCCCAAATAAATGCATTACTGCTGAATGTAAAATACGACCATTTCCAATTGAATCCGGAAACTTAAATCCCCTCCACAATGTTTACCTGGCTACGCTCCTGAAGGTGTATACTTACTTAAGTTGTCTTAAATCGAGACATTGTGTGAGTCTAATGTGTAAAGCACTATGATACAGGTTGTGTGAGTCTACGACTCTACGTAGCGCAATATAGAGCATAGTCAGTGTCAGTCCACTCACGAGTCTCATTTTCAGTCATTTGTAGTAAGCTTGGATGAACAGATTTTTTTTGTAGTCGTGGACTGTCATTTGGTTAATATTTAGGCTAGCCCAGTAAAGATCCGAGAAATTAATTTCTGATAAACCGACCGACCCGGAATCGATGCTTAATTAAATCATGCTCGTCATATGGAATGCTACGTAAATATTTCGATTACGTCATCGTGGGTCATGGTGAGCTATCATTTTATTGTGCATTTTATGAGAAAGGCCAGTGAAAAATTTTGACTTTTACAAAATGTGGCAAGCAAGCAAGGCCCCACGTAATGTGGCAAAGTTGTCATTGTTCAGGTTTGGTAAGTGGTTCTGTTAGTTTTCCATCTTACCATCTCCATTATACTTCCCAGTGTTATCATACAATCCTCCATCACCCTTATCAGCTTACATGTAAGAGCTGAAACTCAGTGGTGTGAGCTACGTCACAGGCTATGTGGCTCGTAACGTTGTTCACCAGCGTGTCTCATTGCACTCTACATACAGGGATTCTCGTTGCGTTAATAAAATAATGCGGAGATGTTATAATCGTCAGTCGAAACTTTATAAAGCGCTGATTAAAGGCTAATAGAGCGAGGCTTGAACTTATTAACAAACACTGCACACACGTTAGATGGGTTGTCAAGAAATCTGTACGAAGTATGAATGCATGAAATATGCATGACATATGAATATGTATGAATGTGCATGTATGAATTTATAATATGTATAATATGTGTGAAGAACACGATCCAGTTACCAGTAGAGCTGAGAGGGAAGAAGGCAGAGAAGAAGTTACGGCAAGTTGTGTCGATATTGAAAGAAATGGGAAGTTGTAGGGGGTTGGATTGATAAGGGTGAGCTATCTTGAAAGGTCAGACTTATAGTGGTAAGTGGACAGGATGAAGAGTTAGAGATATAGGAGATTGAGACAAGTGATACCGAATGAAAGACAGGAAGGTCGGAGGAAAGTTCATATGTTTTATACAGTTTAATAAATTTTCAAAAATCTACATGCCACTTCAAGTATTTAAATGAACCAAAACATGATAAACATAGACAAATTCGTCAAATTCACTTGTCAATATAGAGTGGTTTTCTGTGGCTTTGGTTTCAAATGCTATCGAAATACGCTTGGTTTGATCAAATTGAAAAGTTTAAAGTTTAACACAGCGATTTAATTTACAATTTTATTTTTAAAATTCTGTTATTATAACACAGTGTAGGCTACCTAAGCGAGTTAAAACATATCAAGCTTGTCGATGTCAAAGTCTTAGTTTGTCTATTTGCTGTGTACCCTTGTGTTAATATAGGCTATCCGTGAATGCCGGTCAGTCACCTGGACTCTCGTAAGATCCCAAAAAGCCTCCTGTGAAAGCGCCATGCATTTAGAAGTAGACCAAAGCTAATAAAACACTTGAAAGGTCCAAGCAAAAGCAAAGAGCCTTCATCGTAGGAAAAAGTTTCGACGCTATAAATTTACTTAGTAGAGGAGACTATAGCTTCAGCATGGCTTTTTCCGTCATCTGCAGTAGGCCTATGCATAGGCCTACCTGCATGGCTTTTACCGTCATCTGCAGTAGGCCTATGCATACAATGTATGCATGCATGTAAATCTTTCAAGTCTTAAGTAATTGAGCAAACACACTAGTCTTAAGCAAACATTAGCCGGAAAATTATTTTATGGTAGTATACGATTTCAAGAGGAAAACCAAAACAACTGCTCTGCGGGTCAACGTTAATCGGATCCTCTGCTTTCTAAGACTTCGAGTTGTACAAAAGGCAATCTGATGCGAATACGGCGTTTGGAGATATTTCAAAGAATAACCTAAATCAAAATGATAATAATTAGTAGGCATATTAAATGGATATTTTCGTTGTTCTTATTTTAACCATTTTGTTACACAGGTAATATTATTATTTATCTGTTGTTACTGCATGAAAGGTATTAGTTAACACAACAAAACACAACAGTTTTATATAATGCCGTAAATTATAGTTAGGCCTACACTGAAATAATTACTGTAGAGCAGAAATTGAAAAAGGCAGGTCTAAGTTTACAGGAACCGCTCAACGAAGACAGGTGAGAAGCCATTAAAATACACGAAATCACTGTTTATAAGTAGGGCCTAACTGTAAGTCGTTTATTTCTTTATATTTAGGAATCTTTTATTCGTACGACTGTATATTTTTCTAGCGTCATTTTCACAGTTAATAGTTTTATTTTCTTTCTATCTTTTCCCAGCATTTCTTAATGGCATTGCGATATTTTACAGATTTGATTTTATTTACCTCTGTCGGATGTTTTAGTTATTGTAGCAAAGTCACGAGTTTTTTCTACGGCACGAACTGAAAAATCCTCCCAAGATCTTAGATTGTTTTATGCCATAGCGGGATTTGGACATGCAGTGCAATTCATGGTGTATTCGCAATGACCTTTAAATCTGTTGAAGGCGTTCATTAGTTAAGGTGTTTACTAATTCATCGAGAGCAGAAAGACACAAGCATATAACTTAATTCTAACGTAGCTTACAAATGTTTTCTGCTGATGCTGCGAAAGACAACTCAATCGCGGGGTCAACAAATGAATGTCCCATTACCACTTTTTCAGACGACCACAACAACTTACGTCTATGTGAATTGTTTGTAAATGAATATATCATTAAGAATATAAATAGGAAGTGAAACTAGATATATTTTTAATGCGAGTAGATTTCTTCTATTACAGACGTCGTCGAACAATTTCTAAACAGATTTATTTCTGCTCAGTAACTATGGTGTCAATCAATCATTCAAGATACTGTTTCATGTGTGCCTTCACCCTTTAACGGCGAACTTATACTAAAATTGACTGGGAAACCAAAGCAGCTCGTCGTTAAAGTGTTAAACAGAATTTTAAGGTACACACTAGCGACACACATTTTCTTACTGTTTAGAGACAAGGAGAATTGCCTGAAGGAGGTGACTGCTGAACAACGCAGAACGTCTAGCCTACACGATGGCTGACGTCAAGCTGGCTCAAGGGAAGAAGATGGAGAAACTTTCAGATGGTAGGCAAAGCACATTGCTAGAGGCAGATCGTACTTGGACCGTTAGGCCTTCCAAAGAATTTCACCATATCACACATTAGAACATGTCTCAGAGACAATTAATCGTGCAGAAGAAGTAGTCCGTAACTTGTGAATAAACATCTATATAGTGCCTTTAGAGATAATTATACCAACAGAGATGGCAATATAGGACCACGAATAAATAGAATATAGTCTTCAACATCCGGTGAAATAGAGAAGAAGCTATGTCGCACTTTCTGTTAGAAAATAGGCTCAACTGAAGCTAATATAGAGGTACCTCATGTCAGTTCTTTAACCAGGTAAAGCTATATTATAGCGTTTTTTGATGGGATGTAATATCATATGCACAAAGCTCTGTTTTGTCGTTACACTGCAACATTAGTAAATTGATAAATTGCAATTATTAGACTATATAAAAATATAATGAATAATATATATATATATATAAAGATATATGACGATTTATATAGCGCAAGTTTTATCACTAAAAACTCTACAAATCTCTATCAGAGATAAAAGAAGTGATGTGTTTACAACAAAATTAATCGTTTTGCATAATGTACATGTAGGCCTAATATGTAACAGTAGCTTCTTTGCAATTTCTGGGCATGTTTTCCAGGTCCGTTTGGCTACCTTCAGTTCGATCGTTGTAGCAAATATTAACTAGTCCAGCAAGGGGCCAAGTTTCATACTCTGTAGTGCGCTATATAAATCTTCTTATTATGATGTGCTAATACTCAATGTATGCAAACAAAATGGCTCGTTAACAGTTCAGAAATTGGTACAGAAAATACATTACCTTAACCCAAAACTGACCCTCAACTCTAACCATAACCATAATAATTATGACCTTTATGTTAACCATAACTTAGATAACTATAAACTTAACCACCTTATATAATAATCAATTAATAATAATAATAACCGCCATAATAATAATAATGCGTATCAATAATATTTAAGTATTCTTTAAATTAAGCGCCTGGCATTTGCCATTGCCTTCCTCTGGTTGTACATGTACTTCTGTGTTTATTTATTAACACGTTGGTTAATGCAACTGCAATTGAAATCTTAACTACTAAAACTTAACAGACAGCTTGCACTGTTTATCCTAAACGTATGCTACTATGCATGTTGTAAGTTTTGGTTAACTTAGTAGCCTAATGAACTGTACAGATAATATCTAACCAGTTCCCTCCACATCTGTATACATTGAGCCGCCAGAGTCAAGCTACGGACTTAGCAACAATCTCCTCTAATGTCAGATCATTCCTTACAAGGTCTTCTCTGCTTGCAGGTCCTACCCTCGCAATTTCAAGCATCTAGGGGTCTCCAAATTTCAATTACAGCAATGAATATTTATGATTTTTGGCAGTTAACGACAATCGTATGCAGTGCGTTCACGACAAGGTAAGTTCAGATTATATATCTGACATTTTTTGTATTACGTGTATGGCAGATTATAATAATTTATGGCTTGATTATAATATCTCGTGCGTGTTTGATTATTACATATTACATAATTAGCGATTTTGCAAATTATTTAAAAGACGCTACATTAATTTCTTCTAACTCTTCCATCCATGACCGCAGATTTCTCCCCTCTGCTGCGTAAGGCGACTTAGTTGTTCCACCAGCCAGGACCTCCACGGTCCAGCATAGACGTTTAACTGGAATAAGTTGCCCGACACCCTGCGACATAAAGACTTGCGTATAAGTCTTCAGCCTCTCTTTGTCTTTTTTCCACAAGCACTTGAAGACCAATTGTTCGCTTATGATTTCATGTTGTTAGGTCTGGAGTGCCTCCAATGAAATTCTCCTGAAGTGGGCTAAATAAATTTGCAATTACGATATTACCATTCTTGATGCACAAATACCTATAAATATTTACTCGCAAGTGACATATCCAGAAGGAGTTTCGTTATCATTTTTATGGTGACATGTCGCAAGTACAATAAAGACATATAGGCTAACCATTTGCAATTACCTTAACATTGCGGTCTCTAAACAAAGATTATTGCCTCTCTTGTTTACCGTGTGTATGTATGTATGATGTAGGCTATGTGTGCATATAAGTGTGTATACACTTATAATATGTATGTATATAATTATACATGTTTAATTATGTATGCATATAAGAATGTATAAATGTAGTATGTATGTATGTATGTATGTATGTATGTATGCATGCATTGAGTGATTGATTTATGCATATACGCGTGTGTATACCGAGTCTTTAATATTCATGTAGTGAACTTCTTAGAATCTCTCAAAGAGGACATAATAGGAAATACCACACGAGAACAGAAGAACTAAATAGTATGACGAGGTAGCAATCTAGCATAACTGTTAGACTGTTTACGTTGCAGGCATCCGAGGAATCTGAGACATTTGAATCCTTTTTCTATCACCTTCTGTGGAAGCCGATCTTCTTCCATCATTTACTTTCGGGTAGCTTTTTTGAGCTTCCGATGTATTACGTACTGGCGAATCTAACAGACACAGATCGGATGCGTATTCACTCGAACATTCATGCAATACCACTTATAGCTAGTCCAGCTGATGACACTGGTGTACAAATTCTTATCATCGATACACAAGAATCTCCCGTCGGGTTCTGTAGATTACGTATGAAACAACCCAACGAGAACGCATTCTACTCCAGAGACCGATATGGACTCCACGGCCCAGCGAATAAGATGTTTCTATCGAAATGGCTCGATGTAGGTTACAAACTCATCGAAAAGACGGCAGGATTACTCCAATTTACGCAAATGACTCTGGATGAAGTCGACGCAATTTTCTGTCCCTACTGGCCAGCAGAAGCAGAAGAGTGGTTTACGCGGACTTCCGTCAGCGGATGGCCAGACAAGAATTTAAAAGATCACATACTGCGACGCGGTTGCCACCTGGTTGCAAAGTCTCATCATTCAGAGCCAGACGATAGTACTCAGTGGAGATATTCCTTTTCTCAAGCGGAAGTCATTCTCATTAACAGCTGGAATGACGTTCAGAAGTACATTTATCACATACTTCGTGTTATAAAGAAATGTATTTCAATGAAATGCAAAACTCCTGAAAAGAGTGTCTTCAATAACTATTTCTTCAAGACACTGATGCTGTGGGCTTCTGAAAAAAAGACGGTGGAGTTTTGGAACGAAGAGTGCATTGAGTCGTCAATCGCTGAGCTACTTTGCCAGGCAATTGAATGCCTAATAGACAGAGAATGTCAACATTATTTTATACCCAAGGTCAACATTCTCGATCATTCTCTGGAATTAGACACAACTAAAGAAATCTCTTCACTTGCGGAGCACATACATGTACATGAACTTCAAAGTATCATGTCCCTTTTTCTGAAATATGATGACAAAATTATGTTTAAATTGACAGTTAGCAAGAAATTTATTGTGCATTATAAGTTACAATTGGTTTCAACTTTTATAATAAATCCATTTTCTTCAACATGTGATAGGTACTTCGACACCGATGTGGAAAACGACGCACTTGTTCGTAAGGAATTAGAAACTCTGTTTAAAGGACTATTGACAGCTTTGCAATTGCGACATTCCAAGTGTATGGCTAAGAGAATAGATCTTGAGCAAACTGCAATTGAATGTTTCCGATCCTGTATTGAAGATGATTGTGATGACCAATTTGGGGGAATATTCAGCTATGGCGAATCCTTTTACAAATCCTGTGAAAGATTTATTAACGACAATCGTTATACAACGCAGGTCTTATCTGAAACTGGGAGCGCGTGCTCTAAGTGTGTGCAATCAGATTCTCTTAACCAAGTTGGAGATAGAGACAACGTTAAAGAAAATATGTCAGAGTCAAAACAAAGTGCCATCCCTGGCGAAATTATGTCAAACTGTTCAGCTAACACTCTATCTCAAAAGAATTCGTCTTCAGAAGATGATAAACGAGTTGATGACTACCAAAGAGCGCCATTAGATTTAAAAAAGCCTTTAGTTGGTGAACGCCATACCGTTCTAAGCTCTGTCCTTGAATTATTTGGATCACTTTTAAGCGATTTGTACAAAAAGCCATGCTACCTCGTTAGTAGGGCGTACTGTGCAAATTTCTATTTCACCAGTCTTAAAGATTACCGGACGGCTTTGGAGTTGTGCAAGGAAACACTGGAGTGCATTGAAAGTGTCAATAATTTTTCGGAATTTGACACTCGATTTAGCGAAGACGTATTTCCGATCATTTGGAGCAGTTACTGGATGCCCCTGTTTGACGAAAGCATTCAACTGGTGTTCGGATTTCTGATGTTAACAATTAACATTCAGTATGACAGCGGAGCCCCAATGTCATCCTGCTACTGGGTGCCACCATCGTCGCTCAAAACCCAGATCTCCAACTCGCAGATGTTGGATTCCGTAATCAAACCATCGTCTCCGAGATCGCAAACATTGCCTAAGAAGAGGAAGTTTCAGCAGACGAAATTACTTTCCTCTGTGATTGTACAGGTGTCGGGTGTTGAGTTTCTGAGGTACATTGGCGTTCAGTCTCGCAAACAATTGGGCTTAGGGAATGACCGTTTATTTGACATGCGTAAACGTCACCCGTCTCTCAGACGCCTCTTAATGCAATCCTTACTCCTTGTAGCTGCGGATTCAATTAACAGACATCATCCGAGTTCGTAATTTTAATACGATTTTAAGACGACTACTGCTATAATAGGAAGTTGTCTTGATTGCGTTTCATGCAAAGTATCTTGCGTAACCCAGATAAGAATAATTGATTTTGTCATATTTAACCAAGTTCCCAGAGTTGCGTTGTGTCAACTGGTTTCCTATTAAAGGAATATATAACAATGATGCCGAAATTGCAAGCATGGGCGTCCTCATAAATTTTTGTGGGGGTGGGGCAAAGTTTTAAATTGTTGGTACGGTCAAGGACTTGCCTAAATATTTAAGTATTTCTTCGCATTGAAAATCGTGCTGTAATAATCATAACAATCAGAAGATTTGTTTAAATATGCGCAAAATTAAGGGAAGCAAATGCTCCCTCTTGCACCCACTGCGGACGCCCATGATTCCAAGCTATCGTTTACCCACGACGAAATCTACTCGTTCTATGAAGCGCCTCGTCTGTGCTCTAATGCCTTTAATATTCAGAGTGGACAATTTTTATTAAAAGTGTTTAAGGTTCCACGCGTAGTCCATTATATAAATACGCATATCCTGTATTTGTAATGTGCGTAAAATTTTATTCTTGATCAAATCAAATCGTTCTTTATTGTTTCACAATTTTAGTTACAGTCAATGAGAACTGCACATTTGAAAACAAACAATTATTAAAGAGTAGGTACAAATTGGTTGGGTGCATAGTGAAGAGAAACAATGGGAGAACCAAAAGGGACCTGAGTCCCGCTAGGCAGGAACCCCCAAGCAGTGATATAGGATCAGTTGTACATGACAATTTCCAGTGCTGACAACCAAAAGTTACAAAATTTTAAACAAAGTATTAAAGTGATATGAGGAGTCAGACACCATGATGCATATTTCTAAACAGTGAATTACTTGAACCGAGTTCTACAACAATTTCATGTTATTCCTAACTATTCTTAACTAACAACAACATACCTAATCATTATACAACACCCAATAGGAGGAGGAGAATTAAGTGAAAAATCAGTATGGTAGGCAAATTTAGAGCAGGTATTTGAAAGGTACACGTAGTCAAGGAGAGAAGAATTCTTAGTAGAGCCCACATTCATTTCAATTGGTAGATAGAAGGTGCATTCTTAAAGCATTTTTGAAGGAAGCTAAGATATTTAAGCTACGTATCTCCCACGGCAGATTATTCCAAGTCACAGGACCATTGTGCTTGATCGAGTGTTTCCTGTAATTTGTTCGAAATCTGACTGGGCGAAGATTTTCCTTGGTCCTTGTGTTGTAATTATGTATCTCATTTAAAAAATGATCCGCGATAAATAATATTAATTGACGATTAGCCTAATTGGAATGAGCTAATTTATTGCGCTATCGTCATTGTCATTAAACCGGACTCGCACCTCCTTCGGACTACTCTCTCGGACAACCCTTCTGACTAGACGCAGCGCTCGTGAATAAACTGATGCCCTGCGCTTGGCTTTCGAGAGGCGCTTTAGAAGTTTGGAGATTACGATTACAATTGCAGGTGTCGGCCTAATTAAAATGAATGACCAATCGGATGTGGTCTCTGCGCTTACATAAACTATACGAAATTTAATGAAGAACAGAGCATTCCTTAGTTAGCATACAGAGCGCAGATAAATAGAAACTCACCAGCGGTCGGCTCGCCTACGCAGGCAAACCCCAACCAAAAGATTCTCAAATTCCAGCATGCCCACATTGAGCTCATTTAGGATCCATAATTCCATACTCTCATATGGGACCCGTATAAAACCCATGTGCGTCCTCACAAGTTCCCATGGAAATACGGCCAGGGATTTGATCCGCCACCGAAGGCACACAGTTGTCTCACAGTCCTCGCAGATTGGCCTCCAGAAATGCCTGGAACCACCAGATACGCACAGGACACGACTATTCGACGTCAGCGTATCGGTAGTGGTTGAGACATTACATTATTGACGGTCGGCGCCGCGCTAGACACTTCTTCCCAGCTTCAATGGGTCCAAGACTATCCGGCTATCTGCAGTTTAGTTACCCGGCTGGAAACCGAACCTTCTGTGTTAAACTTAGATGAATCATTTCGGTCATATACAGGGTGCGGCCGAAAAAAATACCCCATTACGAAAATTGCGATTTCTCGAAAACCGCTGAATATTTTCTTACAAATATTTTCATTCTTATTCATAACATATTTTTACATATTATTTAAAATTTTTATGTCAGTATCTTTATATTTGTGATCATGACATCAGGCAGAAGAAAGAACTGCATTTTTTCAACTGAACACGGCATTCACGAAATAGGAAATCATTTTTTTACATAAAGTAGCCTGCGTTGTGCCATAATTACGTCATTTCCGCTTTGCAGACGGTGTTTTGTTTACATTTTGAGTAAAATTGCAATTGTAAGCAAACAGTTTTATCCAACATGGGCAAGATATCCGTCTGTTGGTCGAGAGAGCCAAGTTCTCTCCCCACATCATGGTTTCTGCAGGTGTCAGCTATGAGGGTAAGGGACGCTTGCATTTCATTGACGAGAAGGCCAAAGTCAATGCTAAGTACTACGTGGAGAATCTTTTGCCTAAGCTTGTCGATGACTGTCACACTGTCTTGGGAAATCAGTTCATTTTGCAGCAAGATGGAGCGCCCGCTCATGGCGCAAAGCTGGCCCAAGATTGGTTAACAAGTCACTGCCCGGACTTCATCGACAAGAATTCATGGCCGCCAAATTCCCCAGATTTGAACCCACTCGACTATGCTGTCTGGGGTGCAATGCTTGAGACCTACAACAAACTTACCACAAAGCCGAAGAACATTCCTGAACTGAAAAATACGCTGCAAATCATCTGGCATGACTTGCCACTTGAGACCATTCAGAAGTCTGTTCTGGGCTTTCGAAAACGTCTGCAAGCTTGCATAAAAGCAAACGGCGGTCACTTCGAACATTCCTTGCACAAAACTTAAAACTTGGCCTAATCTTGCCAATAACAATGAGTAACCTTGAACCTTGTTGCATTACTGTTTGCGTCGTTACTTTGTTACTTGTAACTGTCTGTTGAAACGAAAATGACATTGTTTCACTTCAGGGTTACACCATTTTGGTTTTCATGATTCGAATTTCATTAGATTTAGCAAAGCTGTAGATAGATATGTGTCAAATAGACTGGCGAAGTTTTGTAACAAAATGTTTAGCGGTTTTCGAGAAATCTCAATTTTCGTAATGGGGTATTTTTTTTCGGCCGCACCCTGTATATAATATATATATATAATATATATATATATAATATATATATAATATATATATATATATAATATATATATAATATATATGTATATATATATAACATGCAGCAAAAAGCGTTCGAAAAGTAATTTCGACACGTGTATTTGAGAACAGTAATTGTCCAAACTGCCAGGCTCATCGAGCAAACTCTGCATTTAGACAACGGCACCAGGCAAAATACAACTGACGATAATCATCAACGAAGCTGGATGCTGACACTGAAATCTGTCCCACTCATAATAATATTATTTCAGAATCTGGATGAATGTCAATTAAACATGTTCCCTTCGAAGTAAAGCTGTGGGAATACATAATTTTCTTTGTGTGTATTAATTGTATTTACTTGACCCTTAGCACACCGGAGTTCATTTAGGATCTTACTCCCACAACCTTATCTATAGACCTACTGAGTAGGCCTAAGCCTTGCTGCAATGGAAGTGACGTGATGGACTAATAATAGTTTCAGGTCATATCTACCGCTGTATAGGTTCACTTTGCCTATTTCTGCAATCTACAGTATTGGTGAAGGATCTCACCTGATAAATTTATTGCCAAATTTATTGCTAACTGAGCAAGGTTGAAGCCGTATGTTCGCTATAGAAAAGTATGCTTTTACCTCTAACGCACTCTTCCCCGCGAGTGTTCGTACAATTTCAAACCATCTGACGCTCAACCATTCAGCTTAATTGTAATTGAAATCAGTAACCTCTATTGCGCCGGTGCATAAAGCATTAACCGATGGCACACTGAAACCAAGCCGTTATCAGGTCAATATCCAGAAGATCAGTCCGTATGAATATGATGGATACCCAATTGAAAGAGGCAAGTTTTAAGTTGACACAAGCGGTTGAGCAGAGCGCACAGACACAGGGAGAGAGTTACTGTAGGCTATACAGCCGAAAAAGCTCGTTCACCAAGAGCAGTTGTTGATTTGAATGACTGAATGAATAAATCAACAAATGAATGTCTTCTAATTGAAATGTCGTCTGCCTACTCTTCGCCCTTGTAATCGTTGTCTGCGGCGGTCTGCCTCCTCCCCTCGTCTCCTCCTCGTCTTCGCCCTTGCCCTTGTCTGATGCTTCGTTTGCTTCGCTAGCCACACTAGTATTGCTGCGCTAATGCTTCGTTTGCTTCGCTAGTCTAATTAGCATACGGTTCGCCTATGCTTCGTTAGCTTCGCAAGCCTCATTTGAATTAGAGGTCTGCGGGTACAGCATTTTTGCTACCCGACCCGTACCCGTAACATAGAACCGTCACCCGTACCCGTACCCGGCCCGTACTCAAAATTACTACCCGACCCTACCCGTACCCGCGGGTATACCCGTACCCGTACAGTACCCGTCACGTCATTAACACGCCTTCCCAAAGTCCCTATTCCTACCAGGCCAATAGGCTTACAACTCACCATGCAGTGATAATAATAAATAGGCTAATGATGATGACGATAGTAGTAGTTGTTGTTGTTGTAGACCTAGTAGTAGTAGTAGTAGTAGTAGTAGTAGTAGTAGTAGTAGTAGTAGTAGTAGTGGTAGTGGTAGTGGTAGTGGTAGTGGTAGTGGTAGTGGTAGTGGTAGTGGTAGTGGTAGTGGTAGTGGTAGTGGTAGTGGTAGTGGTAGTGGTAGTGGTAGTAGTAGTAGTAGTAGTAGTAGTAGTAGTAGTAGTAGTAGTAGTAGTAGTAGTAGTAGTAGTAGTAGTAGTAGTAGTAGTAGTAGTAGTAGTAGTAGTAGTAGTAGTAGTAGTAGTAGTAGTAGTAGTAGTAGTAGTAGTAGTAGTAGTAGTAGTAGTAGTAGTAGTAGTAGTAGTAATAGTAGTAGTAGTAATAGTAGTAGTAGCAGCAGCAGCAGCAGTAGCAGCAGCAGCAGCAGTTGTTGTAGTAGTAGGCCTAGTAATGATAATAGGCAGTCAACTTATGGAACCTGTCACATGCAACTGTTGTGCTGTCTCAATTGCATTGTACATTTTATCTCCTTGGTATAATATATGCTGTAAGCTAGAACACTAAGTAACTGTAAATAGTACGTTGCAGACCCGGTCAGGGTCATTGTGCGCCGACATTCTCTATTATATGTAACGGTGACATTGTAACCCCTAAACTTCACGTCGGCACGGGTAAAACCGGGTATACCCGTACCCGTGACGACCCTACCCGTACCCGACCCGTGAAATTCGTACCCGACCCGTACCCGACCTGCGGGTACGGGTATACCCGCAGTCCCCTAATTTGAATGCTTCACTAAGGCCGTCGGTTGCTTCGCTAGCCTCATTTGCATTGCTTCACTAATGCTTCGTTTGCTTCGCTAGCCTCATTTCAATTTGCATTGAAATGAGACCAACGCCCTCGGTTGCTTCGCTAGCCCCGCCGACGACCGTCTGTAAAAAGAAGAATTTCTTTCAGTAGGACATTAACAGTTAAAGGACAGTAACAGTGAGAGATCAGTCGCAGAGTAGAGGAGAAGTAGAAGTTGTTTAGGTATGTTGTGAGTGATCGTATAGTTTCGACATTGAGGAATTGTCGTGAATTGTATTAAGTTCTATATCTGATAGTCGTAGATATTTGCGATATATAATAATCGTCTGACTGTCTATTAAAACAGGCTCTAGCAGGCGATGAGGTGCTTAGCGGCGCATGCTACGTAGTCATGTGACACAGACAGAGCCTGAATCATCAAAGCCTCCAATGAGGTCAGCATTATTTAGGCTTGGGAGAATGTGGATTTCAAGCTTGGTTCATACTTCCTCTATTACTCTCTAGTTAACTGATATGCAGCACCCTAAAGGGCTAGCACAGTTCACCGTTCTCACTCGTCAGCTAACACCTATAGCATGGAAGAAGATTCGGTAACGATTAAGCTCTTTGAGATAATACTCACCTTGTCACCTTGTGCTGTCGATTCGCTGAATCCTAGCGACTGCCATAGTCAGCCTTCTCCATGTGTTCCGATCTCTCGTCGCCTCTCTCAGTTCCGGAAGATTCATCCTCATTGTCTCGTGTATCTCCTCCATCCATCTCTTTCTTGGTCGTCCTCTTCCTCGTCTTCCCTCCCCACACGCCAGCATCATCTCCTTTTCCATGCCGTCCGCACGCATCACATGGCCAAAGTACATCATTTTCTGTCTCGCCGCTCTTTGCCTCAGTGTCATTTGTCCTCTTAGGTGTCCTATCTCTTCCAGTATATGTTCATTTGTTATCTTCTCAGTCCAGGAGACCCTCAGCATTCTCCTCCAAATCCACATTTCACATGCATCGATTTTCTTCTCTAGTGCTTTGGTTTTTGTCCATGTCTCGCACCCGTACAGCACCACTGGTATTATCATTGCTTTTACAATTCTTGTTTTCGTTTCTAGGCTCACCGCTTTATCTTTCCATATCTTTTCCAGTCCCTGCATTGCTCCTTTTCCCAGAGTAATTCTTCGTCGTATCTCTCTCTCGCATCCCCCCTCCCTATCTATCGTAGCTCCCAGAAAACAGAAGCTCGACACCACCTCAATCTCTTCTCCATCCACTTCGAAGCTTCTCCAACTCTCTGTGGTCATGACTTTAGTCTTTTTTATGTTGAAATACAGTCCTGCTTTCTCACTTTCAAGCCTTAATTTCCTGATGTTGTTTTTCAGTGTTTCTTTTTTCCCAGCCAACAATGTTGTGTCATCCGCATACCTTAAGTTGTTCACAACCTTTCCTGCTATCCTCACTCCTTCTGCCTCATCATCAAATCCTGCCTCTCTCATTATCCTTTCTGCGTATAGAATGAACAGGTACGGTGATAGTATACAACCCTGTCTGACTCCCTTCTTTATTTGGAAGCTTGCTGTTTCTCCGTGTTCCGTTCTCACCACTGCTATCTGGTTGGAATATAAGTTCTTGAGGAGAGTTATCAGATGCATAGGTATGCCCATTTCTCTCAAAGTCTTCCACATCAGGTCGTGGTTTACACAGTCAAATGCCTTGCTGTAATCTATAAAACATAAGTGGACCTCTTGGCCATATTCCCTCTGTCTTTCCATAATCCATCTCAGGTTTGCAATATGATCTCTTGTACCCCTCCCTTTCCTGAAGCCTGCTTGGCTTTTCGGCAATTCTCTCTCTATCCTGCTCTCCATTCTTTTGTGTATTATCTTGAGGAGTATCTTGCTTGTATGTGAGATCAGCGCTATAGTTCTGTAGTTCTCGCAGTCCCTCGCATCTCCTTTTTTGAAGATGGGTATGAATATCGATTTACCCCAGTCTTTCGGCCATTCTTCTGTTTCCCATATTAGGTTGCACAAAGTTGTTATCTCCTTTGTTATTCCATCGCCGGCCGCTTTGATCAGTTCAATAGGTATTTCATCTGCACCTGGTGTCTTGTTATCACTTATTTGCGTGATTGCCCATTCTACCTCCGCCTCCATAATCCCCGGTTCTTTTTCGTAGCTCACTGTGGTCGTCTCTTCTCCCCTAGTCTCTTCATCGTCAGTGTTATAGAGAGCTTCCGTATATTCTCTCCATCTATTCTTTATCTCCTCCCCATCTCCTATTATTCCTCCGTTTCCGTTTTTTAGTGAGCCGTTTCGTGGTGTAAACTTGCCAGTTATTTTCCTCATCATCGCGAACATCTCTCTGGTTCTTCCCTTTTTTCCCTCTTCCTCCATTTCCTTGCATCTCTCATTTAGGTATTTGTCCTTGTCTTTCCTTGCCTGTTTTTGGAATTTTCCATTTAAAACCCTCACCTGATCTCTATTCCCCGCTGCTCTCGCCCCTCTCCTTTCTTCCGCAATTTTGATTGCCTCCCCAGTTAGCCATGGTGATATCTTCTTTCTCTCCCTCCTGGGGACATGGGTGTTTGCTTCCTCGTGCACCACCTTCTTCATCTCTTCCCACAAGTCGTCAGCATTTATCGATTCGTCCAGATGTAATGCCTCAAATCTGTTCTTTATTTCTGCTCTATACTCTGGTATGATCCCTTTACATTCGTATCTGATTAGGCGTTCCCCTCTTTTAAGTCTCTTGAGTTTCAACTTAAGAATTGCCACCAACAGTTCATGGTCCGATCCACAGTCTGCCCCCGGTCTCGTTTGTACATCTCTCACCGTGCTCTTCCATCTCTTCTTTATCAATATATAGTCTATCTGGTTTCTGTGTTTTCCGTCTGGTGAAGTCCATGTGTACAGTCTTCTCTTTGTCTTCTCAAAACATGTATTCATGATACTCAGTTCGTTTGTTTCGCAGAAGTCAATGAGTCTTTCTCCTGCTTCATTTCGTTCACCCAACCCATATCTTCCGTGCGATGCTTCTATCTTGTCTGATCTCCCCACTTTTGCGTTGAAATCTCCCATAATCACCAAGACATCACCTTTCGGCACGTTGTCGATCTTTCCCTGTAGTTCAGTGTAAAATCTTTCACGAATCTCCTCCTCTGCCGTAGACGTTGGTGCATACACCTGAATGACGGTAGTGTTCACCTTCTTGCCCCTGAACCTTACGCTTAGGATTCGATCGTTGACCGTATCGTAGCCCATTATTGCCGCAGCACTCCTCTTGTCGCAGATCATCGCCACTCCATTTCTTCTTCCCTCGTTTGGTCCTGACATCACTACCCTGTATTCTCCAGAGTTGAAATGTCCCTTTCCCTGCCATCTCGTCTCACTCAGTCCCAGCACCTCCAGCCCCACCCTTTCCATCTCCATCTTGATCACCTCCAGTTTCCCGGTCTGCATGCTCCTCACGTTCCATGTTCCCAGCCTCCACTGGGTTCCACAGCTCAGGTTGATCCTGTGTTCATCGGCTGAATCCGTTACCGCACCTCCTTTCGGTTTTAGTGCAGTCGCTTCATGACGTCGTTTCTTCACCAGGTCATCCTTCCGCTCTTTCCCAGTAGTCTTGAAATCGCTGTCTGGCCTGGGTGTCTCACCATCGGCGATTATCGTTTTTTCATAGTTTGTGCTTTCCATGACAGTTTTCTTGGCAAAAGTACAGAGGTGGTTTGCCATTGCCTTCCTCTGGTTTTGCCTGCCGTACCCGTTCGTTCGCCCCCCATGTAGGAGGGTTACTAACAGTTCGCACCACGAGAAGGTGGGTACGGAGGTCTTTGGTTAATCAACCCAGATCGGGCCCGTGCCTCCGTCCTAGGACGTCGGTCAGGTCACCTTCCTGTTTTACCTCCTTAGAGGTGATTGATTAACCTTAGCGAACTAGAGATAATACTACTAAGTTAAAATTCGACCTGACATAGCCTACTAAACTGGAATGTTTGATTTAAACGGTTGTATCGCATTGTATTGTTAGGTTGCATCTTTGACTGTCATTGTGCTTTATGACATTTGCTGGTAAGTTTAGGGTGGTTATTTCCTTATGTTCTTACCTACATCCGTAGTTACGCTACTAATTTATTCAAAAGAACGAGTGACTGTTAAAACGGAAGGCTTACCTAAGGATGTGTGTCGTTTTAAAAACTCGAGGCTTAGTTAAAGAGATGAGGCAGAGATACGATTGAATTAAGCGTTCAGTAAAACCGAACCAAATTGAAAGCCTTTTGAGCAAGAAGTTGTAATCAATGGAACACGTTATACCAGAAGTTATCATCGTAATACAGCTCACACCACAATAAAACAGTGTTCAGCACAGCGCTATGGTTCTCACACCGGTCCTAACCGAGCTTAAGATTACTTGAGGTGGTATTGTCTGCTATGAACACAACTTGATTCTCAATAAAAAGGATACAAATCAATCAATGAAGGCATCCATACACAATACAATTCTAGATGTTGTGTAGCTGCTTAAATTACAACAGAAACACAGCATGCAACAGTAAATTTAAGTTTATAAAGTAAGAGTCGTAATAAGAATATTGCTAAGTAACCATATTCATTCTTTCCCAAATCTAGCTGCATTAGAACATTGCTCAGTAACTCTCTCACAAGGGTGACAAGGCCACGCCACTTAAATTAAAGAATGTCCATGACTCCAATAATTCCGATTTTTGGGTGGTGCCAGTCCGAAACATGAGTATTATAATAGGAGAAGGGCGACGGTAATAATTTCGTTTTGACATAAGGTCGTTAAACACAATGAGATATTATTTTTCATCGCTAGCGGGAACATGACGCATATTCCCTTCGCTAATTTTTGAAGCCACAACCATAGATATAATAACACCTTATCTAGAGTTCCGCAGTTAATTTAAATTGAAATGACGCGTTTTGATTGGTTGAAATTCATGGACGCAGTCAAGCTTAAGCGAGACTGTTTAATTTCTTTTCAAAGCTTACGACTTGCAAAAAGTACAACACACAAAATAACAACTTATCGATTAAATAATATTCCAGCGGCCTCGTTTTCGGGCTTTAATAAGTTGCCCCATCCACACACTACACAATTTAACTTTCGATCGGGTCGCCATTTTGAGACGGCTCCGGGTCAAGGCCGTTATGGTTATATTCGTTAGCGGGCTCGGGGTCACAGCCTCAAAAAAGATGGCGGATGCGGGCTCTAGTGATATATTTATATATTATACATCTCTATGGTTAAACAGAAACCATCAGCCTGTCAAGAGTGCCCATCACGTACTGAGAAGTCACCAAGTTTTGTAAGAAATGTTTTAAGAAGAGTCTGCATCTATTATCCTACTCCTGATATATTCAATGCCGACAAGATCTTTTGCATACGCATAATGTTATATGCAACTGTAGAAAGATGAAGATAACTCGGTATGTTAAAATTACAGTATTATTCTATTACAGTTGTAAGATTACAACTAAAGAAGCATAACCCCTAACTGACGGCGACTCGAAACCGAATAGTTATCGCGATTTGTAAGAAAATCTTCTTAGCTATACAGTGGGAGATTTGGCATTTCTGCTTTAACGTCTATATATGCCAAACTCAGTGCCAATCCTTTTTCATCTCTTATATAGGCAAGACCATTCTGCCAGACCTTACAATTAACTGATCAAATAGAAGGAACATCGCTGACCTTATCTAGTCATCCATAGTCTCTGTCTATGCTTTAGGAACATGCAATCAATCAATCAATCAATCAATCAAACGAAACTTGATATAACGCTCCTTCAAGATATCTACTCAGAGGCGCTCCCGGCCCAACCACGGCTGAAAACAATAATTTTCAGAGAGGTATAAATGCAGGTGAAGAGTTCCTAGATAGGAGACGGAGCTCTAGAGCCCATTCCAGATACTCGGTCCCACAACCGAGAAGGCCCGATGTTACATTATAGAAGTGCGTGCCAAGGGGACACTCAGGTCACCGCGTACTGCAGAGCGAAGGGGTCGGCGGCCAATATTGGCAGAAATAGGCCGACAGAGCTCCTGCAAATAAGCAGGTGTGGTACCAACGAGGCTACGCCGAACGAAGGCAGAGACCCTATATGAGATGCGTTGGGAGTAGCGGCAACCGGTGTGGGACATCCCGCATATAGTTAATTAATAAATTTAATAAATTTAATAAATTATATAATTAATTATTTATTTAATTATTTAATTAATTAAATTAATTAAATTAATTAAATTAATTAAATTAATTAATTAATTAAATTTTATTAATTAATTAATTAATTAAATTTCATTAATTAATTAATTAATTTATTTATTAAATAAATAAATATTTTTTAGTAATTAAATTTATTTATTTAATTTTATTTATTTATTTATTATTATTAGTTGACAATCCGCCGCGACAACTCAAAGCTGTATGTATGTATATTCGCTTATTTTGCAAAACAGGCTGACACACCGCAACCTGGAACATAAAGACTAAGTACAATACTGTGGAAAAAAATGGAGAGAGAGTAAACAATATAGTAAAAAATGGAGAGAGTAAACAATATAGTAAACTATAAGGTCGCTGGTTGACAGAGTCTTTTGGCATGACGACAAATGTGACGGAAAGACGGCTCTATTTAGGCTTCTAAGGGGAAGGGAACATACAAGTCACGGCCCCAACCACATGACTTAAAACATAGCCAGCGGACCTGTCGAACACGCAGCCAAAGGCGGACATGACAATCTGTCAAATTTTCATCATCAGATTTAAGGGATTTTACAAAATCCTGGTTTTTCAGGTATTTTGTAAAACTTGGATAATTTTCGTCACTTTCAGGCAATCTGTCAAATTTTCATCATCGAATTTCAGGGATTTTACAAAATCCCTGGTTTTTTCAGGGATTTTGTAAAGTGCCCGAGTGAATTGGAGATTTTACAAATTGCCTAAAAATTTCAGGCATTTTACAAAATCCCTGATTTTACACATTGCCTGTAACATATATATACTGCAGTGTTACTGCTTAGTCAGGCTGCATTAAGTTTGTAATGAAATATAGTTTGGATAATTAAAGAAGTTATCCAGTTGGCATAAATCCCGTCATTGAAGTGCTGGAAAACCCGCAACCAACTATTATTTCATTTTGCCTTCGTTGGAACAGAAAATTTTGTCCGATGACTGGAGACAAGTTGCAGCAAGTACTGTTTCTGTGACTCATCCTGATTACATCATTGTAAGAATGGATCAGAGCCACTCCAAGTTCTGCGCAGTCATTGACGACCATCAACAGTTTGACATTTGCCTTCATCGACTGGAAAGTCGGGTCCAGTGGTCAGGGAGTAGAAGCCTTTGATAGGAAGGCTGTGGGTTGTTCTTGACCCTGGATGGTAAGAAGATCAAGCAGTTTTAAAGATCTCCTTGTGACATACGTTTCCAGTGGAGTCTGGTGGTCGAAGGATTTCCTGTCCAGACGCTACATGGATAGCGGATTATGTGGATGAGTAAGATTGTATTACCAGAGCAGCCTCGATGTCCTCAGTGACAAGCTCATCAAAGAAAGCGCGTGGCTAAAAGGTGTTCGAAAAAATATAATAGACGACGACTGAAAGAATTAATTTAAATCGACCTCAAACTGTAACTCCTCGAATCAGCAGAAATCTTGGCTCATACGACTTCCAGTGCTTGCGAACACCCGAATCAGCACGCTGTGCGGGATTCTAGCTATCTCCCGAATTACCAACGCAGCGACTATTGTTGCTTTCGTGGCCTCACCAACTGTTAGTCTATTCTGGAAATGAAACATAACATTCCTCAGGATTGCCTCATTTTTGGGAGTCCAGACCCAAGAATGTGTTTGTCAGGTATCCTTAACAGCCAACATTGTGGGGGAACTCCAGGTTGATGCCAGTTCCATCATAGCTGCCGTTTTTGTCACGTATGAGCTTTTATTGCAGAAAGTGAAAAAACATGTGCTGTAAGCTTATTTCATATTCAAGGCTGGCTTCACAGATTAAAAAATACTCTATTCATGCTAAATTAGCAGCATATAGAGCAATATTGAGCAATCCAATTGTATATGAAACGAATTGTAATGAAAAGTTGGCATGCAAAATTTAAAAATTAGCTATGAGCCAACAACCGTTTATCTATCAGAAAGAACTTGACACAAGTGTTCTATTTTGAAATAAGCTTATTATTCTTTTATTTACTTACAGTTGGCATATTGATCATGATTTAGAAAGATGGTGCTTGATGTTCATGTGTGCTCATTTTAATTCATAATGCAGCTATTAACGCGTCAGATGCACAATTTTTGCAATTTCTACAAAAAGTGTCAAAACCTAGCGACCTCTAAACATGCTCAGATCTCTTCAATTTTTTCAATACAGAGTCTTCTAGTCAAGTGTAACAGGGGCAGCCTTGTGGAGCAGCATATTTTGAAAAAATATTTTTCCCATGTAAGTTTGGACCACACTAATGTACATATTCCTCTTTGACGGCCGGGTCGGGAGCGCCTCTGAGTAGTTATCTTGAAGGGGCGCTATATAAATTCCATAGATAGATAGATACGCTATGCAGTTTGTCTTTCTAACCTCTAACCCATCTAATTGATCAAAAAGTCATCGCGTCAGAATCCTCATCCCTATACGCACTAGGAATAAAGTAGCCTACTGCGCTCACATGGTTTATCCAGCAAGTCTCTGCACGACGTAGCAAAGGCCATCAGTTTCCATACGCCTCTCCTGCTTGGTGGAGGTATACCAGCACGGATGAAAGAAACAAAATGAACAACTTAGTCAATCGCATGAAGCGCACAGGTTCCTTGCCAGAATACAGCCTCCGAGCCACGACAATGGCGGCGGAGGCAGACGACACTTTATTCAAGGCAATAATTTATAACAAACCCTAGCCATGTTCTGCGAAAACTGGTTCCCACCACCAGACGAAACGATTTTTCACTCCGACCACGTAGACCCTACACACAATTTCAATTTCCCACGTACGAATGATCGAAATTTCATTGCAAGAATCCTCTATAAAAACATCTACCAAATCCTCTGATGGTTTACATCTTCTTATAATTAGACTACTCTTTACTTGTTAGCAGCAATGCGTCTGTGTCATTCTGCTATTGCAAATAAACGAAGAAGATTATTTTATGGTTGTATTGCTAGGGCATAATATGCAATCTGCACACAACGAGTATTTATTTATTTGCCTATTGTTAAGGACCTTTGGAATATAGAGATTGCGTACGGAGCCCCTAACGTGACATGTAAAAAGGGTGGCGCAAAATGTTTAATGCTATGAGCACTACTTAACTACTCTTACGCATAATTTATCATATACTACACGTGATTACGAAATAGTAAGTTATAAGCATTAGAAACAAGTTAATAAGTCGTTTTGTATAAAATTATATGAAATAGATGCAATTTGTCCGACAATCTTATTTCACAGTATTTGCAAACAAATACTTAATGAATCTTAGAAAAAATGTTGGTTTATGGCCGGTTAGCTATAAGTAGATACAACGTTACTAATCGCATACGTCTGTACTAACTAGACATAAACTAAGTATATTCTTTATTTAACCAGTTGCCAAACAGCACCATGGCGAACAAACAACTATAGGTTAAGTAGGCAATCACCTGAACAGTTATCTATGGCCATAATAATATTATAGGTAGTATGAGTACAGCATTCTGACTACAAAAGTTTCTCTCATGATATTGTTTGCATTCGGCAAACAATAATTATCATGCCTTAGGCAATAAACCTTCTGCTTCATGGGTCTAAGCAACCTGTGAAGGACATCACCTGGGTTTCCTAGGACCGCCGAAAACAGGTTAGTATCGGCTAGGCGGCATAGCCGTTCAAACGTTGGACTATCACTTGGCTGGTATCTCTGGCGGAACAGCCTGTTCATAACGGATTGAAGCCTTTCTCTATCTTGTTGGTCAGCTTAGCTCTACCAAGCAGGGGCAGCGTGAACCAAACGGGAAACCGTGATTGCACGCACCACGTTATAGAGCCCATGGGCAGTAAGCAGGCGCAGGGCACGCATGGATTATCTAGCTCAGCAACATATTCGAGCAATGTGCGCGTCGAAACTGAGGGTGTCAGACATCGCCACTCCCAGAACCTTCATGCTGTTAACTCAGGTTACGCCCATCATAGTTGTTGGATCGGTCCCCCAACCCCTACGCGGACCCCAGTCCCTCTAACGATCATCTCATATGTCATTTTGTGGTTTAATTTTAGGTTACATGTAACCACTCAATTTGATGCATGTTCCAATTCAGCTGGCACTTTTAGAGTTGGGGTATCAAAAGGTAGCTGTCATCAGCATATTCTTGGATCCTATTTCCAGGGTGGGACGATTGAAGCTTCAATATGGTTATAACAAAGTTGTTACTAAATAGCAGCTAATTCTTTCATCAGCTAATCTATTAGCAGTGTAGAAAAAGGAAATGACGGCACGAAAATATTCTCCTCGCTCAGATGCAACAGTTTTGTACACTTAAGGGGAAAAATAATCGCTGTGGAAGATGATCAGACATGGCAAACGCATTGCAGTCTGCCAGTCAGATATAACATAATTATAGTTCTTATTTTCTGTCAATGCACAGCAAAGCATATATTGCAGTGATATCCTGAAAGAAAACGATAAAGATCTTCGACTTGTTGCAACTTAAAACCTCTTTACCTATGACAGAAATCGGTATTAAACGTTAATGGCGGCAGATAAAATGGCATTCGACAGATTTCTAAGACAAGTATGATAATCCTTGGCAATGTCATGCCAAAAATTCATGGCATCGCCCTTGCACAGATGCAGCTTATTTCTACACCGAATTCGAATATACTCGAGAAACTCAAGAGGACAAACTTGAAAAACAAGATCACGACGAAGTAATCCTGGGTGCGACGCATGCTTCTCGTTCTGCCTAATAGAAGTCATAGGGTGCAATGTGGGAAGATGGACACTCTAAGCAATATTTGCTGAATAATGACAATAATAATAAACTTTGGAACATGTTTTTTATCATTTTTCTTTCACTAAACATTTCATTATTGTTAACCAACAGTAAACACACTTCCCTGCTTGAACATATTCATGTTATAAACATTCAAATATGACCTCCTGAGATGTCCGTCTTAACTTGAACGGGGGTAAGATGGACGTAATGTAGGGGTAAGATGGACAGGTGGATCTGCAGGTCTACAATACTACATATACTTATAATTTCAGCTTTCTATTCTATGACTCATCTGCCGAAAGCACAGCTCCGCATGGAATCGTTCAGATATATTAAGTCATGTGCATAAAACAAGGTATTTAACCAACCATAGCCTAAAGTACCGTACTTAACACTTTCCTGGCCATCCTGGGGTAAGATGGACACCAACTTTTCTGTTTCTAACAAACTGTGAACTGTACATAGCAGTATGCAATATGAACTGCCAAAAAGAATCGAGGGGACTAATTACAGTTAATATAAATAACAATCTTTTCGGTAATCTGTTGTGAAATATAAATTGGGTGATGAACTTTCATGTAGGGGTAAGATGGGCAGACACCCTACCCTTCGGTATCACTGGCAGTGGCACCGTATGTGACCAAGAAGTGTCAGTTTTAATGCGCTAAATAACAAGCCGGTAAAGTCGTAGTTTACGTTGCTAAATTATTCTAATGTCTTCAATGCCGTACTTGACGTTGGTTAGTAAGCAGTCTACCTGCGTGCATGTTAACTATCAACAATCCAGCTTCCATTTCATCAAGAAATTTTTTCATCAATCCAACTTCCATTTCATTGGAAAAAATTACTTTTATCAATCCAACTTCTATTTGACGAAATAAATATTTTTCATCAATGGAACTTTTATTTAAGCAAAGATATATTCTTATGGATCCAGCTTCTAATTACGGAGACAATTATTTTCATCAATCCAGCTTCTACTGAATCGAAAACTTAGTTTCATCCATCCAGCTTCTATTTACGGTAAAAATTATTTCGATCAATCCAACTTCAATTTTGAACACAGGAATGTTTTCATCAATCCCACTTCCATTTAGGGAAACGATTTTCTACATAAATCCAGCTTCCATTTCAAGGTGACAATATAAAATAATTTAGCAACGTAAACTACGACTTTACCAACAAGCCGATATACAAATCTATTAAAAAAATACTAGTCATAGCCGATGAATAATTACCGCCTACACAATTCCCTTAGCCGTTTTACTAAGCTTCTTATTTAACTTTAGTCAAAACACACCCTTCCTCCTACAAGTGGTGATCATCGATAGGCCACGCCTCCTTCAGTAGACTGGTACCCGACTTTGCATGTTTAAACGACGCGTCGATAAATGCTGTCCAACTTACCTCAGTTACGAGGTAAGATAGACATTAGAAATAAATGTTTTATTGAGTTTCCCGTCGAGTGTCCATCGGACCCCGGCGTCCATCTTCCCCCTCCCTACCCTACAGAGGGTCAGAAATCCAAAAACAACTTGAATTCCTACATCGTATATGTCGACGTACTGGAGATTTATGAATACGCAAAGTATTTCATTTGAGAAGACATGTTCAAACTTAATCAAGCAATTAGCATTTCTCAATGTTCTGAAAGATGCCAGCGTTTCTTCACATATCTTTATTGCCTGACGATAATCACGTAGACCAATATAATAAAAATTCGCATAGTATGCAGCGCTGATTAAGTAGGACGGATTATGGTGATTTTTATCTACTGTTGACATTGTGATTTGACACAGAGCTTCCATGACGTCTTTTGTCAAATTTCCTTTATCTATTCGACTATAGCAACACAGGCGTGCACTATGCTCACCGGGTGTTCCTTCCAAAAACTTGTTAACTGTGCATGGAAGAGAGTCCAACGATGAAATGTAAAAATCTGAGTAACTGTTAGTTTCTTTCTTGTTGTAACTAATCTGGAAATAATTCAAAGCATCGGTTTCCAAGGATTTCCTCCTTTCGTTGATCTTCACTTCACCTGAAGACATATCAGACATCAGGAGACGATGCAACTGCACTGCTCTGAATAAATGTTCGACTTCATGACTGAGTAATCCACTTGATGATAAATGTTTCACAGCGTATCTTCCACGCGTTCGATTCAATGCATTTATTAAAACTCTACGGTTCAATGCCAGTTGACCCAGCAGTAACGCCTTATTGCTAATAACAACATGAAGCACTATGCCACGATATACCTTTGGTTGCACAGCAATAACTTTGGAAACGACTTTGCGAGCGTCATGCAACAACAAGACTTCGTTACTTACATCGAAATCATTCTTCAAGTAGTCAAGCATGTTGTTTTCTCGTATAAAATAGTTTGGACAATTCTTGTCAATTAACCATTGAATCATCTGCAACAGTAACTCCTCAATGGCTGCCTCAATTCGATCATCACTCCCAAAGTTAGAAGGTTTTTCTTCGCAAGCCCACAACATCAGAGTTTTGAAGTGGTATGTGCATAGAAATGTCTTTTTCTCACCTCCACATTTTGCAATCACCTCGGATTTTACAAGTCGAAGTATGTGGTAGACATACTTTTGGACTCCATTCCAACTATTGAGCAATATTAACTCTGCCTGTGAAAAAGAAAACCTCCAACTAATGTCATCGTTAGGATTGCTTTGGTGTGACTTTGGAACAAGATGACATCCACCTGCGACAATTGTTTCAATCATATCTCTGGTCGGCCATCGAGTACATCGTTTACGTGTTCTCCACTCATCGGCTTCCGACGGCCAATAAGGACATACAACGGAGTAAACATTGTCCATTGTTAATTCTCTAAAAGCTTGTAAATCTGGTCTGCAGCTTACTGCAGCGCCGAATATATTACCGACCTCAGCCCACGTCATTACACGGTTCTTGATTGCTGGTCCGTGAAGAGATTTGCGATTCCATACAAAATATTCAGTCTTATCTTCACGACGCCGCAACAATTTAGCAAATCCCAAATGACAAATTTTTGTTTCAAGTGTTAGTACTTCCCCGCGAAAATATTTTGAAATGACCGCGGTTTCTGTTGCAGCAATAAGTTTACGATCGAAATACATCTGATCAAGATCCGTTAAATTCAGCATCGCATATTCGAGTGGAAGTTCGTAGAAGCTTCCACAGAAAATGATACCCTTATGACAACTGCGAGGAAGAATATGTTTGCGAAAATTGTCTAAATTTTCATCTTGTTGTGGTTCCATTTGTTAGATTATGAGCCTAGCTTCTGTTTTGCTTCTGCTCGCACTTTCTACGCTGACGTAAGAATTGAGACTCAAGTTCCTTCTTTGTGAACTGAATAATTATATGCAGCAATTGCTTTTTTTCGTGTCAACTTTTCCTATTATGTCTCGAAGCAATTAATGATTTAGTTATTCATAAACTTGTAGCTTTCGGAAGGAAGGAATTTAGTGTGAAAACAACTGTCAAACATTTTCGTATGTCTAACTTTCGTCTCGACGTCATACAATGCAAGTAGGCAATACTTGGCACACGTGTAGGCCTACATCAGTATTTACGTATCTTTTTGGAAGTTTCTTATGGCAGGGCTATAATGATGAATTTTTCGTTCCCTATTTCAAGAACAAGCATAGAAGTTTCATATTATCATATTCTAATTCAGAGACTTTATTGATGGCAGAAACTTCAAAAATGAGCAATAAAAAGGTATGACTATCTAACTGCGGTAGGCCAAACAAGAACATAGAAGAAACGTTGGTGGTGATAAACTCATATCGTGAACTTAATAAATCGCATAAAAGAGATTTGATTTATAGATGCCCGCAGAATGTGAATGAAGTCTAGTACTATTGGCATGTGGATAGTCTTCGTTCAATTTATTTAAGTAAGTACAAATGAAAGCACAAAATACAACACACAAGACAGATTAGTTCAAGTGGTTCAGAACAAACTGCAGTATATTATCGTACTGATCGACAACACTTTAACGATGAGAGTGTAGGCCTACTATAAGTGGCTGGAAACCAATGCAGCTCGTCGTTGAAGTGTGAAAACCGCCACATGAATCTGTTGTATAGAATCTACGATTATTTTACTTTACACTAACTTAGACCTACCTCCTCCTGAGACAGGTGGACCTCTACACAAGACGATGATGTATAATTATTCATTTTGAAAATCGATCTGTGCTTTTTCTAAGAAAGATGATGCCGTATGTTGGTTTAAGTCGTCTGTGAAAATAAATTAAACCAACAAACCCTACCTTAAAATACATTTAAAAAAACTTACCTTCGTAATACTGTATAAGTAAAAGAAAATTGGTCTCACATTGCACTTTATAAGGCAATGATCACATTCAACCCACACAGGTGAAACAAACCAATCTCTTTTGAAATTGGACTTGAATTAGCAAGGTTGCCATTTAGATACATAATCCATGATCAGATGGGAAGACGTTCCGCTCCAGGTCTTAATCTTAAATGGCAGGTCACTTGGATAATCAGACGGATTCGTTGAATGGAGTATTAAATTTGAGCAGCCAGAGAGATAATAAGATCATAGATCAGAGTACGATTTGTTTGGGCCTCGATAGAGGACCCGTGTGCAATTATTATTCTTAGTCTGAACATCCTTAAAGCGCAGTCGGCAAACAAGGACTGGATAATTATGTCATAAATCTCTAGTCATAAAATGGTGCTCTGGGCTGCATTTCTATAATTAGAAGTTAGACTCCGAGTAGGTCATAAAGAAATAAAGCCATTAATCCAAGAGCCACTTTCTTTTTAAGGAGATCGCTAGGCCACGAAACAAGGTTATGTATGCATAGGAAATGAACCTATATATACGATACATATATTTATTATATAGGTGCATTGGCAGGCCCAATGATCTGGAATGGTCTTCCTCTAGAGCTGCGTCTACACCCTGGGAGTCTGCCTGAAACTTTCCTTACTAAACTCAAAACTGTTCTTTTTGGGCGCGTTGGAGTCGGGAGCGCCTCTGAGTAGTTTCCTTGAAGAGGCGCTATATAAATTCCCGAATGAATGAATGAATGAATTACCTATATTCATTCATCCATTCATTCGTTCATTCATTCTGGAGATTTATATAGCGCCCCTTCAAGAAATCTACTCAGAGGCGCTCGTATTCATATATATATTAACCCTCGGTGGCACCCCTTTTTGAAAAACACGTTTCAGTACCCCTGGGGGTCAAAAGGACCCCCACTATTTTAAGCATGTTTTGAGTATAATATTTCCAATGAAACAACTAATGCACAATATCAACATAGTAGATATAATATCTGAAGTCATAGCATCCAAATTATAATATATCATAAGAAGATATAGGTCTGTGGTTCGTATCAATCTTCTTGACAAGGAAGCGTGTTCGAAAATATTCAATTAGTCGTCCTTGCATGTATCGCACACGAATGATTTCGCTGCATGATTTCCGCAAACGAACTGCTGACACTTACTGCATCTATAATTCACTTTAGTGTCTTTCACTCGGGGACACACATGACACCTTCCTCTCTTCTTGCTGGCGTCTGGTGCGGGTCTCTCAGCCTCAGGAATTCCCAGCGCAAGAAAGCAACGCTTCATAGACGCCTGTTCATAGATCCGAGGATCCGCTCGTCTGGTTTCTCATCTCCTTATTTGTTGACTGAACAATGATATTGATGAATTCTTCATCACAGAATAGAAATACGGCATCATCAACTTTCTGTGGGACTGCATGGTTTTTCGGCCCCGACTTTACGCGTACCACATCACATGCACGGCGACGTCCCTGAACAGGAGCAGTGTCAGACCACACATTCCCGTCTCGAGAAGAATAAAGTCCGGAAGTATTTTCTTCAATGAAGCCACTACCGCTGGCCAAAGAATTGATAACATCCAACACAGTGTCCACGGGTTCGTGTTCATCGACGCTGTAAAGGTCCGTGTCATCATCGTCATGAGCATCTCCAGCTATGTCTATATCTTCATCTGACGGCTGTACATTTTGTACTTCCAACTCATCTTCTTCATCACTTGATGGATCTGAACCATCACTCAAGTCAGATATGTCGTTTTCATTGTCTAACCACTCATTAATATGTTTCATCACCGCGCTATGCGAATAGGTCGCCATATTTGCACTACTATTTGTTTACTTTCTCTGTCAAACACCAACACTGGTTCCCTGCTTCAAGAATGACGTACTAAATTGAATGAATCTGTTGATCAGAAACATAGAATCAATGTCTTAGAAGTTAATACGCATGCATTGCATAGTTGAGGAAATATATACAAGAAATATATGTGGGGGTCAAAAATACCCCCAGAGGAACTTCAGAGGGTTATATATATATTATATAGGTGCATTACTTATATATATATATATAAGTATATATATTGAGCGTTAGCTTAGAGTAAAACCGCCAAGAGGCCCAGGTTGAAGAACACTTATAAAGACTTGATACATGCATCTGGTTCGTAAAATGATTACAAAATAATGTCATCCAGAAGTGAATACCCAAAATACAGCAGCTTTACGTAACATCACTTTATCCTGCCTTACCTTATTTGTTTCGCACCTTGTCGTGCCATTTCATATCCTAAAGCTTGCTCCAAGAATAAACCTTTTCCTATTCTTGATTTGAATAATATTGATGTTCCTCAGACGATAGTTACAGATATAGCTGTATATAAATCAGACATTCTAAGACTGTTCATAATATTGCATTGGTGTTTTGTTCTACTGAAGTGTGCCATTATGCTGCTGAATACACTGTTGTTGCAAGGTATGAGCGTTTGCATCGTGCTAATAAAATAACTTACTTACTTACCTATCTTATCTAACCTCATCTCAAAACACCTTACAATCATCGCTATCGAGATTTCAGAAAAGACCACAGAACTCTTTCTCTCTTCTTTTACATTTCTTCGCAACTTGAGGTTTGAAATCGAGCACATATTCGCCTTATTCAATACCTGATAATATTTAACTTCTAAAGTTTTTAAGATAACTTATAAAATTCTCAGCCTTATTTTTCTACTGCAACATCTTAAAATTATTCCAAGCATTGTTCCTTGTCATTTTTCTTTTTTAACGCCTCGTGTTACCTATTCTCATTCGTTCTCTTTGCTTAGACATGCAATGGTTCTTTACATAGATGTAAAAAACGATAAAATCAAAATAAAAACGGAAAAAACGTCGTTTTATTGAAAAAAATAAAAAACGAGAAAAAAACGGAAAAGAAAATAATTTGACTTTGCTACATCTTTTACTGCATTTTAAAATTAAAAACCTTGTTTACACAATTTAATTTTAATCAGCAAATAACAACTTTATTAGTAAACACCAAGTAACAGTAATCTACAACGATTATTTTCTTTTTCATGAGTTTGGTTTAAAAAGAAATTGAGAAATTAAAAATATTGAAATATTTACAAATTTAAATTATAGGCTAAACGTAAGTCCACACAGATTCATGCTGACATAGACCTAAGCAATTAAAAACTAAACTTGTTAAGTATAGAGTTTACTTAATTAAAAATTGTAGGTCTACTTACAATATTATTATGACATATAAGAACTTGACATGGAGTAATATCCGTCAGTTTATCAGTCAATCAGAGATTACTGAGTACAAAGACATTTCGCATTTTAGAAATGGAAATAACTTTTATAAATGTTATTTCCTGTAATGTGCTGTTTATTTCTCAACTGATGACACTAAATAGTGACGTAAATTAGATGAATCATTGAAAGGACGGAGACAACGTAAGGGATATCAGACAAAAATAAAATTAAACAAATAGTAACAGACAGTAAATAAATAAATGAAGTTACATAAAAAAATAAAAAACGGAAAAAAACGAGACGAGAAATAAAAAACGAAAAAAACGACGTTTTTTGGAGAAAAATAAAGAAACGAAAAAAACGTTTTTTACAACTATGGTTTTTTATATCCCGTCACTGAACATAACAGCGGATAATATTGTTATCTTGATATTAATATCGTGAAAGAAAACGATAAAAGATCTTCGACCCGTTGCAACATAATATCTCTCTCACTGTTACCGAATGATGTAGTCAATACCAATTCATTCATTCATTCATTCATTCATTCGGGAATTTATATAGCGCCCCTTCAAGGAAACTACTCAGAGGCGCTCCCGACTCCAACGCGCCCAAAAAGAACAGTTTTGAGTTTAGTAAGGAAAGTTTCAGGCAGACTCCCAGGGTGTAGACGCAGCTCTATAGGAAGACCATTCCAGATCATTGGGCCTGCCACAGAAAAAGCTCGGTTCTGCATTGTTGCAGTACGAGCAAAAGGAACCATGAGAACTCCTTTTTCTGCGGAGCGTAGGAGGAGACGCCCTGGGACAACCGAGATCAGACAGCAGAGCTCACGGAGGTAAGTTGGGGCGAGGCCCTGGAGACAGCGCAAACCCAAGGCAGCTACCCTGTACTCGATGCGCTGGCAGACAGGGAGCCAGTGGAGGACCTCCAGCATGTAGCTGGAGACGTGTCCATACTTTGGAATTTGCCCAATGAGTCGCGCTGCAGAGCGCAAGACTCGGTCCAAGCATGCTATGCGGCTAGATGGGAGGCCAAAGTAGAGCGATGAGCAATAGTCAAGACGAGCTGTGATGAAGGAATGCACTAGAGTAAGTTTGGCAGCAGACGTAAGCGAGCGGGTAACAGTACGAAGCTGGCGCAGCTGGTAATAGCAGTCCCGAGCAAGACGATGAAGATGTGGAGTAAAAGTGAGCTCTTGGTCCAGCTGGAAGCCGAGGTCACGAACCGTGGTTGAAAAGACATAATGAGGGAATTCAGACGTAAGGGTAGTAAAGTCAAGTTTAGCAACCTGTTTCCGAGTGCCTAACCAGATGAATTTAGTCTTGGACGGGTTCAAGCGCAGTCGATTAGACGACATCCACGCTTCTAGAGCAACCATAGTCCCGCTGATGACCCGAACTGCAGAGATTGCGATAGATGGTAGGCAGTGAGTGTACGCTTGCACGTCGTCAGCATATAGCTGACCTAAAACCGCATGCGTCTTCAAAAGTTGAGCAACACCTGATGTGTAGATAATATGTAGAATGGGCCCAAGGACCGAGCCCTGGGGCAGACCACATTGCGCAGGGACCCATATGGACCTAGTGCCAATACCAATAGCAGCAGATAAAGTGGAATTCGAGAGTTCTTAAGACCAGTATCTTTTTCCATGTCAGCGGCATGAAAGAGATTCAGGGCATCGAGACGGTCACTCTCACTCAGTTGCAACTCATGTCTACACCGAATTCGAATATATTCCAGAAACTCAACAGGACAAACTTGAAAGACGAGTTCATAAAGAAACAATCTTCCCTCAGAGGCACACTGGTCAATGGTCATTCTGTTTAATACTAGCCACACAGAGAGTCAGAAAGCCAAAAACAACTTGAATTCCAGCATCGTATGTGTCCATATATTAGCGATTTATGAAAATGCAAAGTATTTCATTTGAGAAGGCACTGAAGGCAGCTTCAAACGTTTCTGGCTATTAACATGTTCCAATGCACTGACACATTGCAGCGCATCTACACATATCTTTAATGTCCGTCTATGACACGTCTTTACTAGACGGAAATAGCGGCTGAAGGAGCGGCATTCGACAGTTTTCTAAGACCAGTAGCTCTCTCTTTATCAGCGACTTGAAAGAATTTCACGGCATTGATACGATTACGCTCTCCAGGATGCAACGTAATATTATTTCCACACCGAAATCGAATATAGGGCCTACGCAAGGAACTCAACAGAACAAATTTGAAGGACGCGATCACGAACAAGTTAGGCCCTACGCATGCTTCTCATTCTGCTTAATAGCAGTCCAATAGAGGGTTAGAAAACCAAAAACAACTTGAATTCCTGCATCAAATAATTATGTCTATATATTGGCGATTTATGGAAATGCAAAGTATTTCGTTTAAGAAGACATGTTCAAACGTATTCAGTTTCTCTTCTTTCAATGATCTCCGCTTCACTTGAAGAGAGCTCAGACATCATTAGACGATGCAACTCTATTGTTCTGAATAAATGTTCAACTTTATGACTGAGTAATGCACTTCATGATAAACCTTTCACAACATATCTTCCACGCTTTTGATCCAATGCATTATTGAAAATTTCTTGGTTTATTGCCAGTTGACCTAAGCAATAATGCCTTATCTCAAATCAGAACATGAAACATTTTGCCACGATGTACCTTTGGTTGCAAAGCAATAACTGTGGCAATGACTTCGCAAGCGGCAAGCAAGAGCAAAACTTCGCTCCTTACATCGAAATCACTCTGGAAAATGGAAATAGTCAAACATGTTGTTTTCTCGCAATGAAAAGATTTGGATAAATTTTTTCAATTAACCATTAAATTATCTCCAGAAGCAATAATTGTTCAATGGCTGAAACCCTTCGTTACGCCACTGCGACGACCGTCTGTAAATAAAATAAATTTCTTTCAGTAGGACATTAACAGTAAGACGGCCAGTAACAGTAAGAGATCAGTCGCAGAGTAGAGGACAAGTAGAAGTTGTTTTCGTATGTTGTGAATGAACGCATAGTTTCGACATTGAGGAAGTGTCGTGTACTGTGACCATGCAATAGAGGGTTAAGTGCGATATCTGATAGTCGTAGATAATTGCTATGTAATAATCGTCGGACTGTGAGCATTAAAACAGGCTCCAGCAAACGATTAGATGCGTAGCGGCGCACACTAGTCATCTGACACACATTGAGCCTAAATCATCAACAGCCTCTAACTGGGTCAGCATTATTGAGGCCTGGGAGAATACGGATTTAAAACTTAGTCCATCCGTCGGCCAGTTCTCTCTAGTTTACTGATCTACACCACAGTTCGCCGTTTTCACCCGTCAGCTAAGAGCTAATTGTACGGACGAAGATACGGTAACTATTAAGCTCCTTGAGAGAGAGAATTCTGTTAGCCTAAGTTAAAATTCGACCTGACATACTAAACTGGAATGTTTGATGTAAACTGTTGCATCATATTGTAGGCTATTGCTAGGTTGTTTCTTTTACTGGCATTGTCCTCTGTGCTAATTGCACGTAATTTTTGGTGGTTGCTTTCTTTTGTTCTTGCCTACTTCCTTATTTACTTATTTAATAGAACGCCTTCCCGTAGACATCTTTCTGAGATGGAATTAAAATTCAAACAAGATTAATGTTAACGTTGAGCACCTATTTAATTAAATCTGTGAATGTGTGGACCTATTATAAATAGCACAAATTTCTCAGTACTACACAACAGATACACAACGTACTACATCAAATTTCATTTAATAAAGTAACAGTCATAATTAGAATACTACTAAATAACTATTTTCCGTTTTCTAAATTTAGTTCTAATTAGAACACTGTTGAGTAGCTATTCGCGTTGGCCTAAATAAATGGCAATTTCTATTTTAAAGAGACATTGTCAGTAACTTTAAAGTAACTTTAAATCAAGAAACACCTAACATATAAAATTTGCAGAGTCGTTGTATGAATGAAGTCATCTCGCAATCGACATTGTCAAACAGGTCACCTGAAGGAAGATGGATGACGTAGAAGAGGGTTTTCCATCACCTGCCGCAACAGGTAAACAGCAATGAGACCGAAGGGACCTAAATGTACCTGGTTCTTCATCTATATACTCTAAATTCATACTCACGCCGAAACATGGCAGGTTAGGTAGAGAAAACAAACATCCCGCTTGGCCTTTGTCTGGCGGATGAACGGTCTGACTGCCTCATTAACCTTCTCTCCTGGATAAATATGTACGTAAGTAGCCTTTATTTTATTCTAAGCAGTGTAGATTTAACAATAGGTAGCATGAAAGGTAGCATGAAAGGTAGCATGAACGGTAGAATGAAAGGTAGCATGAAAGGTAGCATGAAAGGCAGAATGAAAGGTAGCATGAGCAGTCAAGGAACGTGAATCACATTGGCCCCTAATCCTTTACAAAACTCCTAGTATATATCCCTAAGAATGACAAAGACTTCTTGTCGCTTAAACACGATCAATTATAAAATGCAAATGTATGTTAACTGTCTAAACGAGTGGACATTTATATAACTTATTACATAAATATCTAACCCAGTGCATTGTAGATAGAAAATATATTAATGTTAAAATTTTACGGTTTAGGAATGTATGTCAACGGCCATAGAATTAAAATGACGCTTAAAAGAACAAATCTTAAGCACCAGTACAGGCTGATAACTGATAACAAAGCAATGTGTTCAGCGGTGACGCTGCAAGAGTATTAGGCTAAGTGCAATAAATATGAGATGAATAAAATGAATAATGGCAAACTAGTAGGCTTTTGTACGTAAGATACACGACACGTTTAATTAATTTGTATTGTGCTATCGTCAGCATTTATGTTGCACTAATATTATTCCAAAACTTCCGCTGGCCGTTTAAATAATTGATATAACTTCAAGATACTGTATTTTCAGCTCAGATTGATTGCTCTTTAGGTGTCGAAAATCATCGTAAAAACGATGTTCGACGAGAGGTATGTTTACATGGTTTTCTCAGATATATAGCATGAAGTATGCAATGAATAATCGCAATATACATATTTGAAATGCAAATGTACATGTTTTTACTGATTTGCCGAGGGGGTCAGGGGGTTGGTCCCCCTTGCTTCTTCTTATTGACCCCTTGCTTCAAAGCATTTGGCCGACCCCGGGGGTCGGTTTGACCTCAAATTCGTTACCTACAGTCCTACACGAAATGACTCCATTATGACCAATCGGCCTGACCCAGATTCTACCTCTCCTCTCTCCTACTCTCTCTGAAAACCCCATGCATCGATATATATATATATATATATATATATATATATATATTATATATATTAGGGTGGCCCTTAAAAATGAAAATGCAAAATAATCTTGTGGCAACCTTCCAANAAGATACTGATAAAAAAATACAATTTAAGTAAGTACATTCAGGAGCGTAGAGGGGTTTAAGTTTCCGGGGGTTCCCTCTGGAAATGGTCGTATTTGTCTACATTTTTTGTGTTTAACAACAGTAATGCATTTATTTGAGGGGGGTTGAACCCTTAAAACTACCGCCTCAATACGCCCATGAGTACATGTATATTCTTTATTAGCCAATTGCTAATCGCAAAATAGTGTACAGATATCTATTAAGCACAGATTAAAAAGTGTATAACATGCTAACATTAAATGTTTTGCGCATCAGGTTGAGGGATCATGCTGTCATGGGCACGGGAAGAAGGGAACAGTGGATGGGTTTGGCTGGGGGTAGCAGTTGGTGCAAGACGTGGTCCTGGTCCGTCAGGACAGCCCCAAAGGAGGTGAATATCGGCGTTGTCTAATCTAATTGTTGTTTAATCTATTCTATTACAATCGAATCAAATTATTCCATCTATAGATCTGGTATCACAATCTCAGGATCGGAAATCCTCTGCTTTTCATGCGTCTGATCCGCTGCTCGATTCCGTCCCTCTCTTCAGCTTTTGTAAAGCCCCACGAAGCTGGTGAGGCATACATGAGACGTGCAGTCGTGCAATGGTTGTTGTAGATTGAGAAACAATTTGTAATGCTGCTGACGTAAGTCCATGTGATTTGAACACATTCAGTGACTACATTGCAGAGGAGCAGGCTATAAAGACGTGGTCAATGTGTGTAGTCACTTGTCATTCGAAGGTCTTGATTGACTTAACGTAACTCCAAGACCCGCATTGATTCAACGCGTTCGGCTTCAGGTAAAATCGTTGGGATGCAGGAACCTTTTTGCCTTTCCGAGATACAACCATCTCGCGAGTCTTGTGGTTAAGTAAGTAAGTATACTTTTTATTAAGACGTAGGTTGTTCGTCTCAGCCCATTCCGAAATGTTGTAAAATTCTTCGGCTATACATCGTCATGGTGTGACGAACCAAATAACAAATTAATAATTTGCAAAAGTACACTGACATCCATTTGGAAAATCCGTCCATAGTTTTCCATCAATTCAAACCTAATGTAAACTATGAAAGATACTGCAATGCTACTGGAGTCACTAGGTTTACATTTAAGATCTTTGCCAATACCTCTTTGTAATTACGACCATTTATATAGCGTCGTTGGTAGCAAGCTACTTCTAGGACTACTAATGTAAGAACACTTATTCATAAGTCTCTGCTTCTTAAGAATGAAGAATTTGACAGCCAGGTTAATGAGCCAATAAAGAAAAGGAACACGGATCATCCGAGAAAAAATAAATGGGGAAGACTACTTATAGACCCACTGGATCTGACGTCAATGGGTCTCATTAACTTGTCGGCCTAAAAGCCTAACAGCGACGGCCCGTAGGCTCAGTAAGCCTACTATTCGACGCATGCGCTGTGAGGCTATCATGCAAACTACGTGAGGCATGAAGCCTTTTTGGTCTGGCATTTAATAAGACGTGGATTTTCCAGATTCTCTTAATATAGCACTTCACGAGCATTTCAAGCAGACTAAGTTTTAATGACTTGGCTGCAACCAGAAAACTGCGCAGAAGTTTTAGCATGTTCACATAACTGATCTATACTGCGTTGACACTAATGTTCTTGCACGAATTATGGAAATGTGAGACAAACCTTATCACTTGAGATTTGGTTTCATTAAGCTGCATATCAGTACTTTCTAGCTCAACACAGCAGATGTCAACCATAGCTTGGAGATCACACAGGGAGGTTGACATTAAAATTAGGTCATCTGCATACATGACACACCCCACGTACGTCTTTCCAATTCTAAATCCACGGAGGGATCGACTTAGCATTTCAATTATGCCGTTGACATAAGCAGCAAACAGAACTGGTGATACAACAACCCCTTGCCCAACCCCACAGGTTAGAATGATCATATCAGAAAATATATTGCCCCACCTCACGAATGCTGCACTGAGACTATACCAGGTTATAAGAGCCCATTCCGAATGTTGTAAAATTCGTCGGCTAATACAGTGACATGGTGTGACGAACCAACTAACAATTAGTTTCTAAAAGTACACTGAAATCCATTTGGGATATCCGTCCAAATTTTTCAATCAATACAAACCTAATGTAAACTCTGAAAGATACTGCAATGTTACTGAAGTCACTATGTTCACAATTAAGATCTTTGCCAATACTACTAATTTTAGAACACTTATTTATAAGTCTCAGTGTTTCTTAAGAATGAAGAATTTGGCAGCCAGGCTAATAAGTCAATAAAGAAAAAGAACACGGAACATCCGAGAAAAAATAAGCGGGGAAGACTAACTATAGACCCACTGGATCTGACGTCCAATGGGTCTCATCAACTTGTCGGTCTAAAAGCCTAACAGCGACGGCCCGTAGGCTCAGTAGGCCTACTATTCGACGCATGCGCTCGGAGGCTATCATGCAAACTACATGCGGTACGAAGCTTTTTTGGTCTGACATTTAATAAGACGTGGATTTTCCAGATTCTCTTAATATAGCACTTCACGAGCATTTCATGCAGACTAAGTTTTAATGACTTGGCTGCAACCTGAAAACAGCCCAGATATTTTAGCTTGTCGACATAACTGAGCTCTACTCCGTTGACACTTATGTTCTTGCACGAATTACGGAAATGTGAGACAAACTTTATCACTTGAGATTTGGCTCCATTAAGCTGCCTATCAGTACTTTCTAGCTCAACAGAGCATAGCTTGGAGATCACACAGGGATGCTGACATTAAAATTAGGTCATCTGCATACATGACACGCCCCAAGTACGTCTTCCCAATTCTGAAGCCATGGCGGGATCGACTTAGCTTTTCAATTGTGCCATTGACATAAACAGCAAACAGAACTGGTGATAGAACACCCTTTGCCTAACTCAACACTCCACAGGTTAGAATTATCATATCAGAAAATATATTGCCCCACCTCACGAATGCTGCACTGAGACTATACCAGGTTATAAGGTTGGTTAGAACCTCACGAGGAACATGTCTGTCCATTAGCTTATTGAACAAAGGATAGTGATTCACTTTGTCTAAAGCCTTTGTCATGTCCAATGCACATAAGTTGATAGTGGACCCATGACTTGTAAACTAAGTTCACCACTGCTCCGACTGCAAGGAATTCAGGTGAACATCCCAATCCATTTTTCAATCCAAACTTCAAATCGGAAGTTCATAAATAGCTGACCATAATGCTCCAGCACACACATTTAAAAGAGTTTCGATAAATTTGAACTTAATGTGATGCCACGATAGTTATCAATATTGCCATTGTCTAAGGTATGATTATGCCCAGACCAAAACTGGTGGGAACTCTGTCATGCGCAAGAATTTGGTTGAATAAAAGTGAGAGCATGTATAGTTCACGTTTAGTCTACTTTATAATACCTCATTGCATCTTCATACAATAACTCTTTACAGCATCTTTATCAAAAGAACTAAACAGTCCGTCAAAGTTTATCTCAATTAATTCAACAATAAACGACAGACATTTCACTTATCAGCAAAAATCTTCCAATTCTATTCGCACATAAGCACCCTCTGCAGCATACTGTACACAGTGTACAGCCCTCAATCTGACCTTCCTTCCGACATCAACTTTCTACTCCTCCATCTACCGAATATCAGTAAGTATATTCCCTCTACCGAATATTAGGTAAGAACACTCCAACAATATACATACATAATGTATAATGTATATGTCCTAATGAACATGGACATGCAGAGAGAATGCAAAACTGACAGAATCCCACACAATGCACTACACTCAAGTATTCGGGAGAAAAGAAACAAAGGCAGATCAAGACTACGATGGACAGACAACATAAATAAGGATATACATCACTTGGATGTGAAGGGAGCAATGGACTTGACGAGTGACCAAGGACAGTGGAGATTTTTCATTAGTACCCATGGCCGCCAGAGGGCTGGCGTAAGGAACTGGACTAATGAGTGTGTGTGTGTGTGTGTGTGTGTGTGTGTGTGTGTGTGTGTGTGTAATGTGTGTGTGTGTGTGTGTGTGTGTGTGTGTGTGTGTGTGTGTGTGCTGCATAATGTGCGTTTTATCAAGACAAAGTAAATTTCAACCAATCACAGGTTACAGTGAATTCATGACAAGACTATTCCTTGGGTGAAGACATTTGTGTTGTTCTGGCCACATCTTCTAAATACGCAACCTGAGAACTATAATATCTTTTTAATCTGGTCATGCTTTGAAGAGCTTTGTTCCTGAATTGGTTCTAGCGCAAGCATAGTAAAAGAAAACACAAACTATATAACTCAAGAATCGAAATCTAATTTACATTAGATTTAGATTCTTGAGTATGATTTGACATATAAAGCGCTTCTCACAGCAGAGCTACTCAGGAGCGCTCTCAGCGTGACAAGCCCATGAAAAGAGAAAAGTCTGTAAGCAGAAAAGAGATGCAGGCAAACTCCCCTCCAGAATCCTGCTAAGAATTGCAGGGGAATGTCATTCCGAAGTGAAGGACACACAACAGCGAAAGCCCGATGCTGGATTAGTGAGGTTTGCGACCGAGGTACGAAGAGACCAAGTCGGTCAGCAGAACGAAAAGGGCGAGAAGGACATACACATCAAGTCACGCAGATACTTAGGGCAGGCGCTAAGCATTATAACCGCACCACCGATGTTGTACGTTATCTATTTCTGTCTATCTTCACTGGACTGTACAGTGTACATACCTAGTCTAATATTGTGAACAATTTACCAATCTCTTCAATTTCACATAAGCCCAAGAACGAATTATACATTCTTGTAAAATATTCGTTACTTCAAAGAATTAAAGTTCGCTCAGGTCTATGCAATGGAATTAGCACACTGTAATAACAGAAGTGCATGAAGCTGTAGACGTCCATCCTGCTGTGGTCCTCTGTATATGTCGAAAAGACTGTCGTAACTCAAGCTCAGCTGTTTCTGACATTGCATTCCGATGTAATTAATAAACGCTGCCGGACACAGCTGAACAACGAGAGAAGAAATCACTTTAGAATGCCGAGAGCGTTTCTTTGAATATTTCTGTCCCTTTCCAGTGGAAGGACTATCGATGAGCTGAGAAGGGATTTTGATCAGATTACCACGATTCACTTCCTTTTCATATCCAACACAAATGAATAGACCCACGAATCCAAAAACAGTCTGAATATTTTCGTCATACAAAGACATCCAGTCACTACTCAAAAAGAGTACAGGAAAACTGACTCTGTTGTATAACTTGCACATTAATGGCAGAGTGTAATCAGATTCTAGCATTTGAAGCGTTTGCTGGCATATGTCCGAAGCAAATCGGTAATTGTGAAGATATGTGTAGCAAAAATTTGCACAAAATAAGCCGTTGATAATCTTTGAAGGGTTCCCGCAGAACTTGCTGCACTCTGCGAAAATTAACTCAGCTATGAAATTCATTTTTTGTACTGCAAATTGGGACCGAGCCGATTGACAGCTTACATGTAAATTCCTAGAAACCCTTTCGTAACAACATACACGTTCAAGAAGCTTAGGAGAAAATTTATCTCTCGATATGGGCGCATCTTTTGAAGAAGTGTAAATCCCAGGTCCACTTAGACCCTTTGAAATGCATCTGTTTACAATGCTTCCGATAATGACATGCAAAGAATCTTGTAAATTAATCATCCATGCTGAGTGGTTGTCACTGTCCTCTTCAAGGCAACGTCTGAAGTGTTCAATTGCAGAACTATTTGTAGCATTAACCCTGCTTCGCATTTGAGAATTCAAAGACTGTAGTTGTTTATGTGCCATAATTCCTTTAAAAAGATTTCCATGTTTCGAGTAAATCCAAGTGTCGCTAAAATTATATCGTCCGAAAGTTGGATCCAGTGGATTTATACATGTGTCAGGAAGAGAGCATAAAAACCCTAGTAGTTTCTTAGAAACTGCCACATGCAGATTCATCTTCACATTAAATTTAGGAAAGTCGGTCATGATTCTTGAAACACCCTCACACATGAACTGCTCTAGTAGGAAAACTTCACTGTTAACATCGGTACCAACTGAGCATTCCAGGATGTTGAGACCTGATATAAAATAGTGTGGGCATTCTCTGTCTATTAGACATTCAATTGCTTGACAGAGCAACTCTTCCACTGAAACTTCAACGTTTTCCTCTGCCCAAAACTCTTCAGGGTTCAGTTCGCAAGCCCACAGCATCAATGTCTTGATCATGTAAGTGTTGAAGACGCTTTTCTCCTCCGTTTCACATGTCTTGGAAATACGTCCTTTGATAATACGGAGTATGTGATAAACGTACTTCTGAACGTCATTCCAGCTGTTAATCAGAACGACCTCTGCTTGAGAAAAGGAATATCTCCACTGAGAATTATCGTCAGGCTCTGTGTAATGAGACTTTGCAACGAAGTGGCAACCACCTTGTACAATGTGATCCTTTATACCTTTTCCTGGCCATCCGCTCAAAGTAATTCTTGTTATCCAGTCCTGAGCTTCACTGGGCCAGAATGGACAGAATATTGCGAAGACCATATCTCGAGTCATTTTGTCGAAACCTTCGCGACTCAGTTCAATTTTAACAGTCTCACGTTCAATTATATCAAGTCCTGCAAGTGTAAATGTATTTGCTGGCCCATGAAGGTTCGATCGATGTTGAAGTAGTTGACATTGTTGGAATGTTCCTTTAGCAAACGCACGAATCCAATTTGAGTATCCCGTGCATCAATGATCAGGATTTTTTCTCCTAAATTCCTGGCAAATGGTACATTGCGAGGAATTGCAACGATATTCGGGTTGATCATCATCCGGTCAACGTCTGTAGGATTCGATATTACGTAGCATAAAGGAAGTTCAAACAAACTCCCAGATAACAACATATGGCAGTCTCTGGGATTCCAGAGAAGGCGTTGAAGATACAACCTATACTTCTCGGATTCGTTGCAAATGTCTTGATCGGATTCCTAGAAAAATACTTTATTGTATGTATTGCTATCGCTGACATTATGCGGAGACCTCATTCTATTTTCCTACCATTTGAATACGTATATCTTGCATATAAGCCACAACTAGATATCATGTGCTTGACACGCATCTAAAGAACGAGTATAATTGGAAAATGTTAATGGCTATCTCAGCCAACCACTCAGTTATTCACCGGCTACCGTTAAAACTACCTTTAAAATGTTAGGAGGCTTCCGAGGCTTGTCGCAAACTGATTAAGCCATCCAGGTCGGTAAACTAAGAAAGGTTTTCTAAGAAATCCATGGATTTGAGGTAATTTTAAATTATTCACACAAATTCTCTGTTCACCATTCTTTTCAATGCTTCATTTACCTCTGTCTTTTATAAACAGAGGCACAAGGGATATACACAATTCTTTTAATACCGGTGAATCGAAGGCCTAACTGCGACCAGTGAGACTAAAGGAAGTTCATGATAATGGTCATGATAGAAAACCTTTCTTAGTTTACCGACCTGGATGGCTTATTGTACAGCCCGTGCTCTTTCCAGACGGAACGCACCGGAACGGCGTTCCGGGACATTTTTGAGCTAATACAAAATAATAATCTTTTAATACCGGTGAATCGAAGGCCTAACTGCGACCAGTGAGACTAAAGGAAGTTCATGATATTGTACAGCCCGTGCTCTTTCCAGACGGAACGCACCGGAACGGCGTTAAGTATTGTAAATTAGGTAAATAAAAATAATGGCTCCAGTTTCCTCTTGGAGTAAATCGATCGCAATCGATGTGCGCGATCGATTTACCGATCCACCAGACCAGGGGCGTCCATCCTATGGGGGGAATGAAGCAGAAATCTTCCTAGCCTGTTCAGAGGGGGAATTAATTTTTTTAGTACATTAATCGTCTGTTCAGTTTTTCCATCTTAGAAATTAATCGATCTGGTTTTTGATTTGATGCAGCTCAGCTGATACATCACCGCAGTCAGAAACTGAAACTTATCAGAGTAGAGGAACATTCTTCGCAGTCTCTAGTTGCAGAAGGACAACGATTGCAATGGTCCACGATGTTGATGCAAACTTTCCGGTTCATCGAGCAAGACGACCACCCAGGCAACATGACGAGAAAACTGAGAAAAGGACAGTTGGCCTAATTGTGGTGCTCAGTAGCACAGACCACTGTAGTTTTAGTGTTTACAAAACTTGATACGGTTGCTTGTCAAATACAGGACCGTTTCCATGATGACAAGCTAGGTATTTTTAAAGAAATGGATCATTTTACGCCAAGGAAGTTGATAACAGAGGATAACGTACCGACAGACAGTATAGCTAACCTGTGTAACTTCTGCGACATAACTTGAACTGATTCAACTAGATGATGCAGGCACAGGCAGTGACCATGATGACGTGCAAAATGACACATCTGTCCACTGGACAGAGGATTGAAAGCAGCTATGTTAACATTGTTAAGCCATTACGTGTGATATGTCAACTTTCAAACAATCTGTCAAATTTTCATCATCAGATTTCAGGGAATTCACAAAATCCCTGGTTTTTTCAGGGATTTTGTAAAGTGCCTGAGTGAATTGGGGATTTTACAAATTGCCTAAAAATTTCAGGCATTTTACAAAATCCCTGATTTTACACATTGCCTGTAACATATATTATATAGGCCTACCAGGGTTGGCCCTGTGATGGCGATGTTGGTCCATCGACTTTTGACCTCTGTGACCTAGTTCAAATAACAGCACGCCTTTGATAATTTGACACATATTACATTGTTAGGGACTGCTTTATTTGCCTTAGAATAACAGAATCGAGTGTCCTCAAAGCCAGGTACGCCAATGACGATTTCAACTTCCAAATGATTAATAGCCATGGTCAAATTCTACAACAGTATAATTTTTTCAAAGCACGAATTGTAGGCCATTAGAATACTTTGGATGCTAACAATAACATGCAACTATATATATTTATGGCTATAGCAAACTATTTCAGGTAGCTGTATGTTCCTACATTTCAAGAACACAAAGTTACAGATTTGTTTTTCGATTTGGATGGTAATAATGACTTCGTGGCAGCCAGTGAATAATTATGATTTCCACAATTAAGTAAACGTTTCATGGAAGTGGCAGTTAGAAAACAACATTGTGAGGTCCATATCTTCCCACTCAAACGAAATCCTTTGTTTCTTAAGCTATATTTAAAGACACAGACATTGTAATTAACCAAAGACTGTATCTATTATGACGAAATCATTTGTGTAAAATAGTCACACTCAAAGCACTAGGAATGCCTCACTATTTGTTAGCTAATAGCGTCTGCTTATATAGAGACCTGCTCCTTGCTTTATAATAACTCGCAGCGTATTCATAATCTTCATCGCAGTACATGGCCAACACAGTCTATGGTTTCCCAGTATCACTTTCTGAGTTGTAAAGAAATTGTTGTGGCCAATGAACGGTTTACAAATTGCGAAAAACCTTTTACGGTAAACACGCTTCTAGGAATTTGGGGTCGTCCATTAATTATGTCAACAAAATAGGGGGAGAAAGTTTGGAAAAGTTTGACAGTTGTTGACAAGGGGAGGGGGTTCGGAACAATTTGACGTGAACACATTTTTTTCAATGAATCAACACAGACCCTTCAAAATGGTAAGCGTAAACAATAAGTAATGCTGGACTGTACTGGCCGACGGATAGCCTACAGCGAATTAAAGAAAAAAGCACAGCACAGAGAAAAGTGGCGTTATTGGAAGTTGGAACCTGCCGAAGGGCAGAGAACTTAAAGAAGAAGATTTTACGTACCTAGGCTAATATTGTGAACAATTTACCAATCTCTTCAATTTCACATAAGCCCAAGAACGACTTATACATTCTTTTAAAATATTCGTTACTTCAAAGAATAAAAGTTCGCTTAGGTCTATGCAATGGAATAAGCACACTGTAACAACAGAAGTGCATGAAGCTGTAGACGTCCATCCTTCTGTGGTCCTCTGTACATGTCGAAAAGACTGTCGTCACTCAAGCTCAGCTGTTTCTGACATTGCATTCCGATGTAATTAATAAACGCTGCCGGACACAGCTGAACGACGAGAGAAGAAATCACTTTAGAATGCCGAGAAGTTTTCTTCCGATATTTCTGTCCCTTTCCAGTGGAAGGACTTTCGATGAACTGAGAAGGGATTTTGATCAGATTACCACGATTCACTTCTTTTTCATATCCAACACAAATGAATAGACCTACGAATCCAAAAACAGTCTGAATATTTTCGTCATACAAAGACATCCAGTCACTACTCAAAAAGAGTACAGGAAAATTGACTCTGTTGTATATCTTGCACATTAATGGCAGAGTGTAATCAGATTCTAGCATTTGAAGCGTTTGCCTGCATATGTCCGAAGCAACCCGGTAATTGTGAAGATATGTGTAGCAAAAATTTGCACAAAATAAGCCGTTGATAACCTTTGAAGGGTTTCCGCAGAACTTGCTGCACTCTGCGATAATTAACTCAGCTATGAAATTCATTTTTTGTACTGCAAATTGGGACCGAGCCGATTGACAGCTTACATGTAAATTCCTAGAAACCCTTTCGTAACAACATACACGGTCAAGAAGCTTAGGAGAAAATTTATCTCTCGACATGGGCGCATCTTTTGAAGAAGTGTAAATCCCAGGTCCACTTAGACCCTTTGAAATGCATCTGTTTACAATGCTTCCGATAATGACATGCAAAGAATCTTGTAAATTAATCATCCATGCTGAGTGGTTGTCACTGTCCTCTTCAAGGCAACGTCTGAAGTGTTCAATTGCAGGACTATTTGTAGCATTAACCCTGCTTCGCATTTGAGAATCCAAAGACTGTAGTTGTTTATGTGCCATAATTCCTTTAAAAAGATTTCCATGTTCCGAGTAAATCCAAGTGTCGCTAAAATTATATCGTCCGAAAGTTGGATCCAGTGGATTTATACATGTGTCAGGAAGAGAGCATAAAAACCCTAGTAGTTTCTTAGAAACTGCCACATGCAGATTCATCTTCACATTAAATTTAGGAAAGTCGGTCATGATTCTTGAAACACCCTCACACATGAACTGCTCTAGTAGGAAAACTTCACTGTTAACATTCGGTGCCAACGGAACAGTCCAGGATGTTGAGACCTGATATAAAATAGTGTGGACATTCTCTGTCTATTAGACATTCAATTGCTTGACAGAGCAACTCTTCCACTGAAACTTCAATGTTTTCCTCTGCCCAAAACTCTTCAGGGTTCAGTTCGCAAGCCCACAGCATCAATGTCTTGATCATGTAAGTGTTGAAGACGCTTTTCTCCTCCGTTGCACATGTCTTGGAAATACGTCCTTTGATAATACGGAGTATGTGATAAATGTACTTCTGAACGTCATTCCAGCTGTTAATCAGAACGACCTCTGCTTGAGAAAAGGAATATCTCCACTGAGTACTATCGTCCAGTTGTGTGTGATGAGACTTTGCAACGAAGTGGCAACCACCTCGTACAATGTGATCCTTTATACCTTTTCCTGGCCATCCGCTCAAAGTAATTCTTGTTATCCAGTCCTGAGCTTCACTGGGCCAGAATGGACAGAATATTGCGAAGACCATATCTTGAGTCATTTTGTCGAAACCTTCGCGACTCAGTTCAATTTTAACAGCCTCACGTTCAATTATATCAAGTCCTGCAAGTGTAAATGTATTTGCTGGCCCATGAAGGTTGCTTCGATCGATGTTGAAGTAGTTGACATTGTTGGAATGTTCCTTTAGCAATCGTACGAATCCCGTTTGAGTATCCCGTGTATCAATGATCAGGATTTCTTCTCCAAAGTTCCTGGCAAATGGTACATCACGAGGAATTGCAATGATATTCGGGTTGATCATCATCCGGTCAACGTCTGTAGGATTCGATATTACGTAGCATAAAGGAAGTTCAAAGAAACTCCCAGATAACAACATATGACAGCGTCTGGGATTCCAGAGAAGGCGTTGAAGATACAACCTATACTTCTCGGATTCGTTGCAAATGTCTTGATCGGATTCCTAGAAAAACACTTTATTGTATGTATTGCTATCGCTGACATTATGCGGAGACGTCATTCTATTTTCCTACCATTTGAATACGTATATCTTGCATATAAGCCAAAACTAGATTTCATGTGCTTGACACGCATCTAAAGAACGAGTATAATTGGAAAATGTTAATGGCTATCTCAGCCAACCACTCAGTTATTCACTGGCTACCTTTAAAACTACCTTTAAAAATGTTATGAGGATTCCGAGGCTTGTCGCAAACTGACTAGGCCATCCAGATCGGTAAACTAAGAAAGGTTTTCTAAGAAATCCATGGATTTGAGGTAATTTTAAATTATTCACACAAATTCTCTGTTCACCATTCTTTTCAATGCTTCATTTACCTCTGTCTTTTATAAACAGAGGCATAAGGGATATACACAATTCTTTCAATACCGGTCAATCGAAGGCCTAACTGCGACCAGTGAGACTAAAGGAAGTTCATGATAATTGTTGTAAAGCCCGTGCTCTTTCCAGACGGAACGCACCGGAACGGCGTTCCGGGACATTTTTCAGCTAATACAAAATATTTAGTTAATTTGAATTTTTAATAAAAAAATTATTTAGTTACTTTAATTTAATTTAAGTATTTTCAGTGTTTATTGATATTGATACATATAAAATAAAAATATTAGCATAAAATATGCTCCTATGATCTACCTGTCCATCGATACTTCCTACCTCAGATTTCATTTGACGTCGTTAAAATAAATCTGAATTTGTTCAGTTCGGTAATCTTTTTTAAGAAAAAGCACTGAGTTAAAGCACGATGATTTTGCTCTATAGTTTGACTATTTCATAGACAATTGAACATTCACGATTTCATGAAGCAACTTACCATTTTGATTGTTCGCTCTTGTCCAACTATTCGACAGACGTTGAGCAATTACTAACTGTGCATTTGACGATTACAAAGTTAATAGAATCGTCTACATCTTAGACCTATGTCAAAACAAATCTGAACCGAAAAAGAATCCGTACTTCTCGTATAATATGCAATGAATGTTCTGCTTACTTATAGGCTGTCTCACTTCACTATGAAACTGACCCAAGAAGACCAAGTAACTAAGATGAATCAATTTCTGTATAATCTATCTCAACTATTCTCTGTTAAGCACTCTAGAACTCACATCATCTTATATAGCGAGTATAGGCCTATAGCACTAGTTTCAGTTTGTGATAGCAAAGTTCATTAGCATCGCCCTCCTCCTTTACACATATATAAATATATATAAATAAATATAGACTTTAAGTATATACAATATAGCGTTTCGTTGATGCATAGTCACACTTTAAGGTAACATAATGGTTACCGCTGTTATAATTGCCTGAGGTTCTTACAAAATATATTGGCTGGGACGTATACAAATAATTGAATGCATAGATGTATAGGCCTAATGCAGGCCTTATTGCGCCTATGATATATTTAGAACGAGATCTTTCAAATTAAGTTTCGGAGTCTCAAGACACGGAACCAGAACATTCTTTAACGTCTTTGCCGATTGATTGCTTTGTCTGTTTCCTCATCGCCACAAAACCCCTTCAGCGTGATTTATTATAGCGAGCTCAGTTCTTTACAATCGCAGATTGTGTTTACCATTCAATGAAAAGGAAGAAGAAGAAGAATATTCTCGACAGAAAACCAACTGCATTTTGGTGTACAAAAACTTAAACATACAAAAACTTATGCAAAACTACTCACAGTAGCTGTGTTGCCTGAAAGACACAAACAGAATCTGAAGTTAGTTTTCACTTTTTGATCACTGGTGTAGACAAACATCTGATCATGACAGAACAATGTGAATACTTGAGATAGGAAGGATGAGAGAATAAATGAGGCGTAGGTGACATCGAGTTTAGTCACTCGACTTTTGACCTCTGTGATTGGCTTCAGCGTGATTCTCACATGAGCTGTGGGTATACAATTATATAGGCTATCACGATTATATCACATGTGCTCTCGAACAAATCAGATCAGGTAAGGCTGCGCTTGAGTGATTTGCTTGAATAGATAGTTTCTCAGCTGTTCTGTATTGGAAACCTTAAAAGTAAGTTATATATAATATATTTGTAACATATATATATATATATATATACATCTCATATGTTGTGTTGCCTTGATGTATGCCTATAAAGTAATATATACGCCTGAAGATCATACTGAAATGTTTGCCTGGTTGTGTATAAATAATTTGATGTGCAGCTGCAGGCCTCATCGCGTCTATTAAATCTTTAGAACAGTCGCTTTCAAGTTAAGTTTCAAAGCGTCGAAAACGGAACCAGAAACTCTCACCTGTTCCTCATTTGCCGATCGCCTATAGTTTAACTTTTAATCTTCACAAAACTCCCTCAGCGTGCTTTATTACGACAGGACATTGTGTTTATCTTTCAATGGACAAGAGGATCTGACGAATCTCACTTCTTAGTTCGTAAATTAAAAAGACAAATTATGCACATCACTAGTTTAAGGTCCAAGACTTTGGGAAATACCCACTTCTATAAGTATTTCAGCATTACAGTGAATAGCGGCAATACAAAGACAGTGGCGGCGCGTAGGTTGCAAGGGGGTGCGGTCGCACTGGGCGTCCACTTGAGGGCGGAGGAGGGCGGCACTTTGGCTACCTGGAATATGTTTTCGGCGAGTCAGTAATTGATTCGTGCGGAATTAGAGACCTTGCGTTACGTAACTTAGGTAAGATAGTTACACCCAAGCGACGCCAAAAGCCCTACACGATTAAAACAAGGTAAGCTTAATCGTAATCCAGTCTGCTTGATGTTATCGATATGTCGTCACCGTCAAACCAGAGCTTCTCATTTGAAAATAGAAGGCGATTTGAAAATTGATCGCGCCGGAATGCGCGATCCATCTCGGGAGCTTTTGTGTACAACGTATTTGTGTATCGTATTCGTAAAGCATATATTAGGCTATATAGTACGTATAGAGGCATATTATATAGTACTAATCTAGTAGGCCTATCTCAGTTCAGTCCCGTTATTATTACTATTGATAGTATTAGTAATTAGTTTTCATATAGCGCCTCTTCGTGGTGATCGACTCAGAAGCGCTCCTAGTCCAGCCACGGCTAAATAAGACAGTGATTAAGTTATTAAAGAATGCAATGGTGTGACCATGTGACCTCTATTCACTAGGCGGAGCGCAACAGGGTGCTCATTGGGGGCCCGATAGCGCATTGGATAACACACTAGCATAGAGAGCGAAAGGTGCCGAGTTCGAGTCCCGTAGGGAGGACATGCTTTGTAGGCTGCTATTAGCGCCGTGTATTGCAGGCTGTCTGTTCTGTCAGTAGTTCAGATTTATGTCTTCTGTCATTTAATTGTGTTCTTGTGAATTGTTTAATTGTCATAACATGTAAATGTACAGCGCAGTGCGTTTGTCAGGCGCTTGATTAAAGAAAAGATATTATTATATTATTATTAATACAATCCAGTCATAGGGCCAGCAACCGAAAACGAGCGAAGTTGCTTGTTATTCGTCTTGCTGCTGCATCATTCATAGTTGCTAAATAATTGGCAATGCACTAATCGCAGTAGTATAATTCATTCATTCATTAATTAATTTCAGATATTTATATAGCGCTCCTTTAAGATTTCTACTCAGAGGCGCTCCCGAATACAGCGCGGACACTGAATCGGAGTTTCACGCCGAAGCGCATGAGCAATTGCGAGTGAAGGACTTGCCCAGGGTCCCTACGCGGCGACTTTGAGGTGGATTCGAACCCGCAACCCTCCAGCTGCAAGGCACCAAATATACTCCCTTGAGGTGGATTCGAACCCACAACCCTCCGGCTGCAAGGCACCGAAAATACCTCTACACCACCGCGCCCCACTAATATATAATAATTAGCATTAAAAGTGCCATCAGAGTCACATTATCACATTAACATTCACTAATACTAGATGTAATATAGAAACCTACCATTGACGCAAGATGACGTGTGACGGCTAATTATTTAACAACGTTGGTTGAGCCTTCGGCATACGTTGAGCAGTTTTGGCTTGACCCTTCAGCCGTCAGTCCAGTCGAATTTTGTCGGCGTGCTTTCTGCAGAACTTGCAGTAAATTTTGTTAACAATCAGGTGGTTTTCTATCTCGACTACATCCGCATCGAACGAGTCACATAATTTCCATGACAGATAGTGCTAAACTGCACATTATGACTTGTTATATATAATATATATATATATATATATATATATATAATATATATATAGGGCCTACTGGTCACGATCTGCGCCCACGCTCACATAACCATGTTCTTTCTAGATTTGATTCCCTCGCCAAGCGCGGTTTGCTGACTAGGATATTGTACAGCGGAGCCATAGTGTTTTTTTAGTTTATTATTTACTAGTCTTTTCTGCTACTACCGGTATATGATAACTTTGTATGACTTTGTATGAACAGCGACGTGCGTTTGCTAGCGTTTAATAAAGAGCACACTTACTTATTATTCGACTTCGGCACCGTCGCCGTCATTGTTGCTTTCAATAATTTCCGAAATTAGTGACGTTACGAACTTACAAATGACGTTACGCGGGAGGTTTCCATCGTATTGTTATGACCAATCATATTGCACAAAATTGGAGCGATCAGTCAGCAGGCATTAGGTCGCGAATCACTGCGTTCCGAACAACGAGGTAATAGAAGAACGGTTCCGAACGCATTCACCTCCGCCACAAGTAAGCAAAAATTAAAGTAATGTAAATTAGGTAAATAAAATAATGGCTCCAGTTTCCTCTTGGAGTAAATCGATCGCGCTCGATCGTGCGCGATCGATTTACCGATCCACCAGACCCTTGCTAGGCGATCGACCAAGGAGATTGATCGATCGATCGCCTCAAATGAGAAGCTCTGACAACGTACTCTAGAGTATATAATACCTAGGCACAACGTACTATATCATGGCACAACGTACTCTAGAGTACATCATACCTAGGCACAACGTACTATACCAAGGCACAACGTACTCTAGAGTACATAATACCTAGGCACAACGTACTATACCAAGGCACAACGTACTCTAGAGTACATAATACCTAGGCACAACGTACTATACCATGGCACAACGTACTCTAGAGTACATCATACCTATGCACAACGTACTCTAGAGTGCATTATACTTAACCATAACCATAACCATCAATTTATTGCTCCAAACATTGACAAAGTAACATTTCGTTGTACAAAGAACAAAGATCTGTTGGTCGCAAAATGGAACCCAGAAGGGACCAGAGTCCCGCTGGTTAGGGCCACCTATATACATAGTCTGTTGCTAGATGGTTAACAGAGATTATCGAATACAGTGAAATCATAATATAATAAGTATATAGTACATGTATTAGATACAGCGTACTCTCTGTAGTTGATTTGTACCATAGATTCCACAATGGGCCTACTTCAAGCACTGCATGCTCTAGTTTGGCTATAGAAATTATGTATTTAAAATATTAAAAACGTTAAAATGGTAGCGAAATCCACAGCAGCTATATTTTTAATAACAAATATGCAAAAATCAATTAAAAACCTTAAGAAATTTTCTAGTTTATTTCATCGGAAGTGAAGCAATTATTCATCTAAACATAGTGTAGAGGCTAAATTATTCCTAGGCACAGCGTACTTTATGCAGGTGATTTTACTCTAGATTCCACTCTAGCTCAGACATTGCATGCTCTAGAGTTCCTTAGAACTCTTGTTATTGCAAACTTCCGGTTTGGCTACTTCCGGTTTAGAGTTTACTTCTGCAGTAAAACCTGATACAATTTTAATTTCATAATAAAAATAAACTAACATATTAAACAATAAAAGATCCTGAGTGGCCGAGTGGGTTGGTAGCCCGCTCTTCACGCCGGCGCCCCGGGTTCGCTTCCCGGTCGGTCGGTTTATCAGAGATTAATTTCTCGGATCTTTACTGCGGGTGGCTCGGTCGCAATATAAACGTGGAGTACAATACAATACAACACATTACAATACAACTGGGGCGCGGTGGTTTGGGGTATGTTCGGTGCCTTGCAGCTGGAGGGTTGCGGGTTCGAATACACCTCACGTAGGGACCCTGGGCAAGTCCTTCACTCGCAATTGCTCATGCGCTTCGGCGTGAAACTCCGATTCAGCGTCCGCGTAGTAGTCGGGAGCGCCTCTGAATGGGAAATCTGGTAGGGGCGCTATAACAAGTGTTCAAATACAATACAATACAATACAATAAACACAATGGATAATGCTAACAATTCGAAACACGACATGCAACAGTTATTAGCAGCCGGACTTAAGATCAGCTTCGGCCTCTTCAGCAGTCTGCCTCCTTATCAACCAGCATCCTTAGCAACCAGTCTCCTTAACCAATGTCCTAAGCAACCAATCTCGTTAGCAGCAAGCTTAACCTTTATTTACCCACTATGCCTTTTAGGTGGAATTTTGAGATGGCCCTTATATATGTGTTGTATGTTGATGGTATTAAAACAGAAATGACAATCTTTTAGTTATATTTCACATTTAAGGTCATTTTTGGGATGTTCCAAAAATGGAACGTTGGGTCATTCCCACTAGCATTTTTTTACAATGGCAGTTCAACGTGAATAAACGATACAATATTGGCTTATGCACAATTTATTGAAAACCAGTTTATTTAAAGGTATGAAAACTTTCAAAACAGTTCACTTGAAGTTTATTGAGGCACCTGACACATTCTTTGGTAGTGTTTTTCTTCAAAAATTGAAAAAACAACGAGCCTGACTAATGAGAGGAATGTATTGCTCGACCCCATCGCAATGTGTCATGGCAACCTTTGACGTGCCTGAGCACTTTTCACAGGATTTACAGTATTGATACTGCTGGAACATGCTACTACATTGTTATCTGACTACCTAACAACAACAATTTTGGCATGAGATGTGCATTCTTTCTTGTTTTGCAAACATTTTCTTGTCATTCAGAGGTTCTGTTCTAGTTCGACCATCACAGACGTAATGGTCGAACTGGAATAGCACCTCTGAATGACTGCTGCCCCACACCTCAGCTTAGACAGAAGACTGTAACTAGTAAAAAGATTGGCAAATAATAGCATGTGATATGGTTTCCTGTGATGAGTTAGGCAAAATTCATGAAAACGCACTCACAAAAAGGGGTTTATGTGGGTCGCCTACTCCTGCCACAATAAATTGTTGCTTGATATGGATGAACATCCTATTCATGAATAAGACATCCAGATCTTATAACTAAATCTGATTGGCTTTCCTCTTATAAACATCTCTAACCCATGATGTCCATAGTTAGGCACCCACCGACTCATAAATGCTAAGTTTGAAATGAATGATTCAAAATTGCAAAGATTTGTATTACTGATCATATAGTGCACACTCTGCCATTATAGAGATCTCTTGTCAGCTGCATGCATGGCAGTACATCCTCCTATCATGGATTTAGATATTGCAGTTGCTATTAGAGTGCATCAGGTACTCAACTGTGTTGCAGTTATTGCGTTATTTTCTAAAACTCTAATTTAAAATATGTACTAATTATTACAAAATCAGTGTTAAAACATGGGCATATATAAGGGGTTTTACGGGGTGGGGTCACCGTAAATAGATTGCCGACATTTTTTCTATGCAATTATATGCGAAATACAAAAAAACTGAACTTTTTCGGCAAGCATTTAATATCGTGGTGCATGTATTTTCCTCCCGTAATTTTAGGCGTCGTGAGAGTCGGTTAGGGTCAGGTTACGCGTCGTGAGGGTCGGTTAGGGTTAAGGTCAGGGTTAGGGTTTGTGTCGTCTTTAGAAAACATCGTACCTTCCGCGGAACATGCAAAAAATACCGTCCCACGCCCGAAAATACATGCACCACGATACTAAATGTTTGCCACTTTTTCGACCATTTCCTATGGAAACCCCCGAAAACTTACCCCCCCAATTTTTTCCTGGCTACGCCCCTGGTTAAAAATAAATTAAATGAAACATAATATTAAAAACAAATTAATGACACATGCAACAATCCAGCAGTATATAAGAAACTTACTGACAAATTATGATAAAGGAACACAATCGCCTGATGTTGGAATTATACTAATGAGAGTGACCCAACGTTCCAAAAATGGAACATGCTTCAAAACTCGGGTTTTTCTTCTAGAGTTTTGCTTCTTTTTCAGTAATTTTGATTTTTATCACTGACTTTAGATATCAGTCAACAAAATAGAACGTGTCTCACCTGTAAAATTATGACACAAATATTTATTTCAACTTCCTAAAAGATTTTGTTCAAAAATCACAAAATTCGTCAAAATTACGCGTCTGTAGCACAAAAATAAAAAAGGCAATCAGAAAATTACCACTGTTTTACATTCTCCATTCTTAGATCTTTCATTTGATGTGCAAATATAATAAATTTACCAAGGCAGAATTATTTTTTTTAACATTACAAATTATGTTCCAAAAATGGAACGTTGGTCAAATAAAGGTTAAGGTCAACATCAGCATAAATAATAAGCAACGTCTTTGGAAACCGCACAATTTAGCAATCAATCTTCTTAGTAACCAATCTTCTTAGCAACCAACCTTCTTAGCAACCGGCCTTTAGCAACCAATGTTCTTAGCCACCAATCTCCCTAGCAATTAGTGTTAATGTGAGCCTAACGTCGTTAGCTACAGAACGCCTAAACAGCAAGCTTCCTAAAAAAAACAACCTCCTTAGCAACCAGCCTTTCTAGCAGCTAATCTCCTTAGAAACTAACTTCAATGTCAGCCTCTGAGAAATACGGTTGCTAAGGAAGACTTGTTGCTAAGAAGGGCGGTTGATTAAAAGGGCGGTTGCTAAGGAAGGCAGTTGCTTAGGAGATTGGCTGCTAGGCAGGGCGGTTGCTACAGAGGCCATTGCTGTGAAGGAAGCTTGGTTGCTAAGGAGACTGGTTGCTAATGAGACTGATGCTGGTTGTTGAAGATGTCTAGACTTACATTGAATGTGGTTGCTAAAGAGGTTGAGGCTGACCTTGAGACTGGTTGTTAAGACGTTTAACTGTTAAGAAGGCTGGTTGTTGAAAAAGACGGTTGTTACGGAGGTTGATTGCTAAGGAGGCAAGTTTCTGAAGAGGCCGGTGGCTAATGGGCTGGTTGGTAAAGAGGGTGAATCTGATTTTGAAACTGCAGGGTGCTAAAGAGGTTGAGGATGAGGTCGAGGCTGCTTGCAACACAAGTTGGTTGCTAAGAAGGATGGTTGTTAAGAAGGTTAAATTCTACGGAGGTTGGTTACTAAGTAGACTGGTTGCTAAGGATGGTAAGGCTAATCTTGAGAATGGTTGTTAAGGAGGCTCTCCTTGTTCAATGGTATGTTCGATAAATAAGCGTCCCGCTCGTGCTATAAAAGTTCATCAAAATGTTTAACACTATCTTTTCTTTAATTTAACTGAATTTCACTCTAGAGTCCACCGCGGCTACAGGTATCATGGACTCTAGAGTACAAAATGTGCCTAGGCCCTAGAGTCCACCCTGCCTCCCACTGTCGCGTTTGGGGATGCTGTACTCTAGAGTCCACGGTGCCTATAGGTATCATGGACTGTACATGTGGAGTACAGAATGAGCCTAGAGTCCACCCTGCCTCCCACTGTCGCGTTTGGGGATGCTGTACTCTAGAGTCCACGGTGCCTATAGGTATCATGGACTGTACATGTGGAGTACAGAATGAGCCTAGAGTCCACCCTGCCTCCCACTGTCGCGTTTGGGGATGCTGTACTCTAGAGTCCACGGTGCCTATAGGTATCATGGACTGTACATGTGGAGTACAGAATGAGCCTAGAGTCCACCCTGCCTCCCACTGTCGCGTTTGGGGATGCTGTACTCTAGAGTCCACCGCGCCTACAGGTATCATGGACTCTAGAGTACAAAATGTGCCTAGGCCCTAGAGTCCACCCTGCCTCCCACTGTCGCGTTTGGGGATTCTGTACTCTTGAGTCCACGGTGCCTATAGGTATCATGGACTGTACATGTGGAGTACAGAATGAGCCTAGAGTCCACCCTGCCTCCCACTGTCGCGTTTGGGGATGCTGTACTCTAGAGTCTACGGTGCCTATGGGTATCATGGACTATTGAGTACAGCATGAGCCTAGAGTCCGCCTGCCTTCTACACCGGTGCCAATTGAAGCGTGGAAGCGCGGATCCTGCAAATCTCCACCCGTAGAAGATTGCAACAATCTGTTCGAAATTGTGGGACTTGAGTAGGCTTATGTTTCCTTGTCTTGAACACACTGAGCCGGCAATTACGAATCTTTAGGTCCACAACACGAGGCAGATATTTGGGAGAATTTGTCGTTCACATCCCAGATTACGCCGGTTTCAATTCATACCGCTTTGTTACCCGGAGATTCTTCAACACGCTTGACCAGAAAATACGAGATCTCAGATTCAAAGTGATGACTGGATAGATCATGGTGTTACAATCAATAGCAGTCAACCACAAAAACATTGTGATACATTTCAAAGCATTCTCTAATTTCACAAATTATAACAATTTCAGTTTACAAAAGAACCAGCGTCAAAACCGTTCGCTCAGTTCTATGCAATGGAATAAGCACACTGTAATAGCAAGAAAGCATGATCTTGTAGACGTGAATCATTCTCTGGACCTCTGTAAATGTCGAATAGATTGTCGCGACTCAAGTTCAGCTGTTTCTGACATTGCATTCCGATGTAATTAATAAACACAGCCGGACACAGCTGGATGATGAGAGAAGAAATTATTCGAGAATGCCGAGAACGTTTCTTCAGACGATTCTGTTCCTCAACGGTGGAAAGACCTTCTATGAACAGAGGAGGGATTTTGATCAGATTACCACGATTCACTTCCTTGTCATATCCAACACAAATGAATAGACCTACGAATCCAAAAACAGTCTGAATATTTTCGTCAAACAAAGGCATCAAGTCATTACTCAAAAATACAGGAAAATTGTCTGTGCTGTATGTCTTGCAGATTAATTGCGTTGATTGGGTTTTAACATTTGAAACGTTTGTCTGCATACGTCCAAAGCCACTCGATAATTGTGAAGATATGTGTAGTAAAAATTTGCACAAAATAAACCGCTGATAACCTTTGATGGGTTTCTGCAGAACTTGCTGAACTGTGCAAAAATTATCTTAGTTATGAAATTAATTTTTCGTAATGCAAAATCGAACCGAGTCGCTTGACAGTTTAAATTCCCAGAAACCCTTTCGTAACAACATACACGATCAAGCAGTTTATGAGCAATCTTATCTTCCGACATAGGTCCATCTTTTGAACAAGTGTAAATCCCAGGTCCACTTATACCTTTTGAAATGTATCTGTTCACAAATCTTCCGATATTGACATGCAAAGACTCTTCTAAATTAATCATCCATGCTGAGTTACTATCACTGTCCTCGTTAAGGCAACGTCTGAAGTGTTCAATTGTAGACCTAATTGTAATAATAATCTTGCTTTGCATATGAGAATTTAAAGAATGTAGTTGTTTGTGTGACATAATCCCTTTAAAAAAATTTCCAAGTTCCGAGTAAAAGAGAGCGACACCTGAAAACTCGCCGCTAAAATTATATCGTTCGAACGTTGGATCCAGTGGATTTATAATTGCGTCAGGAAGAGAAGATAAATGCTTGATTAGTTTCATAGAAACTTCCACATGCACATTCATCTTCACATTAAATTTCGGAAAATCGGTAATGATTCTCGAAACACCCTCACACATGAACTGCTCTAGTAGGAAAATTTCATTGCTAATATCGGTTTCAACTGAACAGTCCAGGATGTTGAGACCTGTTATAAAATAGTGTGGACATTCTCTGTCTATTAAACATTCAATTGCTTGACAGAGCAACTCTTCCACTGATGTTTCAACGTTTTCCTCAGTACCAAAACTCTGCAGGATTCTTTTCACAAGCCCACAACATCAACGTCTTGATAAAGTAGCTGTTGAAGACACTTTTCTCGTCCGTTCCACATGTCTTTGTAATACGTCGTTTGATAACACGGAGTATGTGATAAATGTACTTCTGAACGTCATTCCAACTGTTAATCAAAACAATCTCTGCTTGAGAAAAGGAATATCTCCACTGAGTACTATCGTCAGGCTCTGTGTGGTGAGACTTTGCAACGAAGTGGCAACCACCTCGAACAATGTGATCCTTTATGCCTTTTCTGGCCATCCGCTCAAAGTAGTTCTTGTAATCCAATCCTGAGCTTCACTGGGCCAAAATGGACAGAAAATTGCGACAACATCATCTTGTGTCATGTTTTCGTTGAAAACCTTTGCGACTCGGTTCAATCTTAACAAGCTCATTTAACTGTTTCAATCAAGTCCTCCAATTGAAAACGTATGGGCGGGCCCATGAAGGTTGCTTCGATCGATGTTGAAGAAGCTGACATTGTTGGAATGTTCCTGTAGCAATCGCACGAATCCCGTTGAGTATCGTGTGTTTCAATGATAAGGATTTCTTCTCCAAAGTTCCTGGCAAATGCTACGTCACGAGGAATTGCAATGATATTCGGGTTGATTGTCATACGATCAATGTCTGTAAGATTCGATATTACGTAGCACAGAGGAAGTTCAAAGAAACTCCCAGATAACAAAACATGGCTGTCTGTGGGCTTCCATAGAAGACGTTGAAGATACGACAGATACCTCTCGGAATCATCGCAAATGTCCTGATCTGAATCCTAGAACATGCACTTTTATTCTGAACATTGCTATCGCTGTCATTATGCGGAGACTCCATTTCCTACCGGGCGTGGAGTAGAGGTCCGGGACTGGGATGGTGAGAGGGCTAGTAACTCAATCGGCCGCGTGACCCTGGGGAAGGAATTGGCGGAAACTCCGATTCAGTTCCAAGCGCCTGAGGGGGGCGCTATATAAATATCTGGAAATTTAATGAAAATGTTTATATAAGCAGAGGATGCAATTGCAACATTTATTTAGCGCCGCTAAAAATCAGCAGCGCTGACGATCAGTCTGGCCAAGAAAGTCTTAGCAACTGGGAAGGTGAGAGTGCTAGTAAATCAAGGTGAAGGGATTGGTAAAGACAGTTCCAAGCTGAGGGGCCATAATAGGCAGAGGACCATAGTAGGCCGTAGCGAGCGCATACGAACAGATCCGCGAGCAAAGATCGCAAACAGGCCTTTTCAGGTAAGGAGTAGACCAGAGTGCAGAAGGGTCTCATGTAAGACACCCCAACAAGGCAGTTGCGCATGAGTGAAAGAGTTTTAAACTGTACACGCTGTTGAATAAGGGGCCATTGAAGGGCATCCCGAATGAAGCCTGAGATATGAGCAAACTTTGAAATGCCACCAATAAGCCGAGTAGCAGCGTTAAGAATAGACTGCAGTTTGTGAGTATTAGAGGCGGAGAAACCAATATGCAGCGTTTCCAAAGTCCACCGGAGTGAGATCATGGCGTGGATCAGAGTAGTAATGGCATGTAGTGAAAGAGATCTGCGAAAGGAACGTAGTTGGCGCAGATGGTAGAGACAAGATCTGTAAAAGACAGGATAGGATCCAAGACAATTCTCAGGTCACGAGCAGATGAGGAGAAGTGGATGTGGGAACCCTGAGATGAAGAAAATCAGGATCAATCTTATTGAGCTGAAGGCTGTCACCAAGCCATATGAAGTCTGTGTGTTTATGTGTTTGATATGCATCAAAAATGACGAGATTGCCGGCTGCGTGGATTTGGAGAATGTTGCGCCTATTTACTACCGAAGAGCCTCAGACATAATCGTTAATGGCTATCTCAGCCAGGCCGCTTACTTAGGCAATATGCTGGCTACCCGTTAACATGTTATAAGGATTCCCAGGCATGTCGCAAAATGACTGAGTCACCCAATATCCGTAACCTAAGAAAAGTTTCTAAAGATTCCATGGGCATGAGGTTATTTTAAATTATTCACACAGCTTTCCTGTTCATAATTTTTTGAATGCATCACTTTCCTCTGTTCTCTGTAAACAGAGGCATTATAGAAAATTCAAAAATCTTTCAATACCGTACCGGTAACTCAAAGGTCGCAGTAAGACTAAAGCAAGTACATGACTTTGTAAAGCCATGATGATATTACTCTGTAATTCGACTAATTGATAGACTAATTAATATTCGTTATTTCATGAAGCAACTTACCATTTTGATTTTTCACAAATTGTCCGACTATTTGACAGAGGTAACACAATTACTAATCGTTCATTTGACGATTACAAAAGTTATTCGAATCGTCTCCGTTTTAGACCTAATCAAAACCCAAATGCGCTGAAAACGACGGCGTACTTCTCGTATACATTCAACGAATGCCCTGCTTACTTATAGGCCGCTGTCAAGACCAGGCAATATGATGAGCGAGTTTCTTGCCTAATCTATCTCAGCTATTCTCTATTTGATACCTTAAGAATTAACATCATCTTATAGGCTATTCACGCACACTTACACACATAAATATGTGTTATACATACGTTTATAGATCTAATGTGTAGTATTTCGTTACTGCATAGGCTTTTTATACTCTAAGGTCATGAATAGATATCGTGTTTATAATTGCCTGAGGTTCATACAAAATATATTGGCCGGGTTGCATGCAAATAATTTAATGCATTAATGTACAGTGTATTATATCCTAATGCAGGACTTATTTAAAACGGGATCTTTCAAGTTAAGTTTCAGAGTCTCAAGAAACGGAACCAGAACATTCTTCCTTTACGTCTTTGCCGATCGCATTTTGTTCCTCATCGTCAAAAAACCCCTAAGCGATATTTATAATGCAAGACCAGTACGTAAACATCACGCATTGGGTGTTTACCCTTGAATGAGTAAGACGACCTAATGACTCGCACATCTTAGTTCGCTTACAAAAAGGCAAGTCATGCATATTCAAAACATGTATTGTACTCGACCTACGCACAATATTATGTTGGCCTAATTCTCCTTTCATGTGGTGCGATCTCAACTTAAGCCCGGCACAGTTGTGACAGCTAGGGTGCACTCTATAGCAATGCACTCTAGACTTGCACAACGTACTCTAGAGAACATCATACCTAGGCACAGTGTAATCTTAGTTACATCATACCTAGGCACAATATGAGCCGTTAATTATCAAGTTGTTTTATTTATTCCATTTTCATTGTGTACACGTATAGCATGTAGTTTTTCGATATGACTTGTGGGAAAGATTTTATAAACACATGCACAATGTTGTGCAAGGATCTGCGTTTTTTGCTAATAAAGGAAGCTTAAATTCGATCGCTATGGCTTTATCGAGTTACCTGGTTCTCATCAGTCGAACGGTGAAGCTGGTCGGTTTCTTGTTACTGCGATGTGCTCATGGGGCTGTACAACGCATTGTCTGGAGTTTCAATGGGACCATAAGGAAGATACGAGAGACAAAGGAACCAAACAACTACGAACGATGCGTTCAAGTACTCGATGTCGTGCTATTCTACTCGTTTGACTCAATGGCGTTTGCGTCAAGGAGTAACTTCATCTGCAGGCACAACAGGTTTGAGGATCCGAGGTACATCTTCGACAACGATCATGTGACACTCATTACCCTGGACGATGAATATGCGATTTTCGGAGAGGCAAGGCAAAAGGGAATGCAGCTGTGGAGGCTGGAATTCTCGGCTTTCGTGAAGCTAGCGCAGGTGGAATATTGCGATAGACTGTTACTCGTTCCTCTTGGTCACTTCCATCGGATGGCGGAAGAACTGGGCGACCCGAGATCAGAAATAGTTTTCCTCTTCAATGTTGGTCGTTGCGGATCAACTTTCATGACACAGATAATGGAAAACACTGGCCAGTGTGTTTCCATATCAGAACCTGCTCCGTTGGATGTTGTCCTGCGAAAACACCTACAACAGACTGCTGAACGAGAACACCTGTCTCGATTGTGCAAAGACTCTGTCCGTTGGATTTGCAGGCCATACACAAACTACAAACCTTTGGTGTACTTTGTGAAGGTGACGCCAGGATGCGCTCCAATTCTGCCAATTGTCGGCGACGTTTTTCCTCACAGCAAATACCTTTTCATGTACAGAAATGTGCACGATTTCGCGCAGTCATCCTCTACAGCAGGGCAGGAGCTTCCATGTCTGATCCTCGCGAGGTCTGCAGCAAGGTTATCTAGCAGGCTGAGGCGAATGTTTCTGACGCATTTTGGTATGTGGCAGCTGTTTGAAGAAGGTGGCGCAGTGTGGGATGACATGGTTTTGGCCACTGTGTTCTTTATCAAGCTATGCCAGGTTTATACAGAGTTCCGCAGTAACGGCTTCCCAATTTCAGCCGTGCGCTACGAAGACATCGTGAGTGATCCACTGTACAGCACCAGAAGAATTTTCAATTACTGTGGACTGCCCGATTCTCTGGTTGAAAGATCTCTGGACGGATTGGGTTTGGATGCTCAAAGAAATTCACCACTTTCTGTGGCCAGACTAAAGAAACATAAACGGGCAGAATTTACGCCGGAATCAAGAAGATTTTCCAACCAACTCCTGAGTCATTTCAATTTCCCTCTCATCGGAGAGGATTGTCTTTTTGAAGGCACTATTACATTCAGAAAATGACGTAGCCACCTCCTAAACCTCGCCCTTGAACACAGATTCGTAGACTAGCCTATATAGATTTTATTCATGGAACTTACATTTGAAACGGTTTTAACAGCTACACTGGAAATGAAAACATACATTGACAACCTCTTTCAATAGCCATAGTTTCAGTTTAACGACACTGTGTGATAACAAAGATCATTGGCGTCGCCCTCCTCCTTCATCCAGGCTTGGAAAGTTGGGACTGGCACCTCTTTCAATGAAATCCAAAACCTGCTAAATATGGAGTCTTCTTGTAGAAACTAAGAAAGGTTCGTTTCAGATCATTTCATAGTTTAACAAATAGATTTCAGTGACATTCTGTCTCAGTCAGAACATTTTGTGGCCGATTTTTATGACATATAGATTCCAGGGCCGGTATCACGAAATAGAGAATCCGTCCTAGGACTATCCGGGGATGTATGAATTTATCCCCCCGGATGGAATAAACCGGTTTAGAGTATCCGGGGGGATGAACCATTGTATCCCCCATCGGTATACGCATCACGATAGCCTCGGCGAAAATCCAGTCAAAATCATCAAAAACGAAGTAAATTGATTTTAGGTCCACTTACAAACTAAAGATACGCAATTTAAAAATGTTGTGTACAATAAATCCAAACAGTACGACTGAATACACTTAGAAACCGCCAAAAATGCAAATTAAACCGAATATTTCATTTCGCTAAGGGGGATACTCGTGTATGGGGGATACTCTATTTCGTGACACCGGCCTTAGGCACAGTCAAAGCAGGCAGTTGTCTGGGGCGCCAAAATCTAGGGGGCGCCATTTTCACAGAAATTGTTTTAACAGTTTTATGTTTTTCACTTTTTAGCAATTTTTTCAATGACTATGATTATTTTCATTTGAATTCAAAACTTTCGATTATGGAACAAATTTTAAAAAAAATATTGATTTCATTGCACCTTTTCAAGTAATACAATTTCTAAACCGCAAAATTTTCTATTTTAACCATTAAAATTTAATTATTTCACGCCATTCTGTACTCTGTAGTCTGTGTTTTTAATAGTACTGACCGTCTGTAAATCTGATGCTGACATAGTGACATCTTTCGACTGAAAATGCCAACAATTGAAGAAATATTGTAGAATATTTAATCTATAATAGGCCAATCTTTATTTGTTGACTGCCGAGCACGGCGAGCAGACATCGCAGTTTAATAAATTAGTTAAGTAAAAATCTGTAGCCTACATGTACAATTAACAGTTTTCTTAAAAGGCCTAAATCTAAATCAGTTTATAGTTTCGATCTTATAAAATTTTCATTTTCATTTTAAAAATTATGTAAAGCCCTATGAAGCGTCAGAAGTGGCCTAATTGTGCAGGCCTACTCAAAATTCCCAGGAAAAAAACAAGAAACAGGCCCGTGGCGCATTGGATCAGATCTGGCACAGAGACCGAGAGGTACCGAGTTCGAGCCCCCGTTGGGCGGATTTGCTTTGTAGGCTGCTATTAGCGCCGTTGTATTGCATGGCTGTCTGTTCTGTTAGTAGTTAAGATTTCAATTGCATAACATGTAAATGTACAGCGCAGTGCGTTTGTCAGGCGCTTATTAAAGAAAAGATATTATATTATTATTATATTAGAAGTTATTGTAAGGAAAAGCAAAAACGATGGCTTTCCAACTATTTCAACAAAATTGAAATAGACTACTTCAGCTGTTAGTGCTAGCACTCCATCATCAGCTAATAGGCCTAATTCGTTTGTTATATTGTGCCGAACTATGCTTGGCACTGTTTCGCGCCAATTAACTTCTACTGCGCCATAGATTGGCGCCATAATTCTGTTGTCAGCGAACGCCGCATAAAGGCGGCAATTATTGATCGCTGCCGGCGACCCTGTCCGCGCCAGCGACAAGCGTCGGCTGAGCGCGGGATTATTGGGCGGGAGCCAACGCCTATAAATACGGCTCCGCTCGCATGCATCGGCCCAGTCGTCAGTTGGTAGTCAGCAGTCGATATTGATCCGTCGTCAGCGTAGGTCGCCTGCTGTGAGTTTGGTCTTCATGCGAATGCCGCCTTTCGCTTTTGGCGCGAAACCGAGTTGGCGCGCAGTGTAGTGAGGCAGGACAGAGTGTCAACCGTGGGACGACTACGATCGCTTGATAGAAGGACTGGGGTTGGAGGCCTGCTGTACGGAGGTGGTCTAGTGGACAAGTGGGTTCCTTCTCGGTAGTACGTCGTACTTCTGGTTTTCGGTTAGAGGTTAGAAACCTATCGTGTCTATTTATGTTTATATGTAATCGAGCGCTACCTGAGTTCAATTGATATTATAGTAGCAATTTCGTGTTTCATTAATTATTGATGACTGTTTAATCATTGGACATTATAAAGCATACACATGTGTAATGCCTAGAAGTTCTGGCGCTGTATAATTGATTTATATCTCTTAAGTTTGTCTTAATTAATTAAAGCTTTGCAAAAATGGAAGACGAATTGTTTTCAAACGATAAAGCAATTGAGAAGCCTAGTGTTCTTGACACTATACTCAAAGGTCAACAAGAACAGGCCGCCATTTTGAAAGCGGTAGTAAGTAAGTTACAAGACCTGGAAACCAGATCACGGTTTCTTGAAAGTGTAGTTGTGGGAAAGAAGGACCCGGATACCCTGCGAGGTATTGGTCTGCCCACAGCAGAAGCCGCGGATATAGCGCCTGGCCATGGTACCCTGGTAAATAGTGATGTTGAAAGTACAAACGCTTCTGTAGCGCCATCGCATCAGACTTTGCGTAGAAGCGCTAGACTCAGAGATAAAAACCTAGGAGTTTCATTACCTCTTACCGGTGAAACTGGCAGCATATTTATTGCTACGCCAAGGGTTCGAACCCGGGATCAGAAGTCTGTTGAGAAAGAGATTTTCCCACAACTGCCCGACCCAAGCCCGGATAGGAAGGGGGTCGCCACAATATACTAATAGGCTTATTGGTGGTATTTGCTTAAATTGTTTTCAGCTTTATTATGCTTTGATAAACTAAAACCTGTTGGAGAAAGCTACAAGCAGAAAAAGATTTCTGATTATTTCAACAAAATAATTTTTTAAATTAATATTTTTGTCTTGTTTCGGTAATTCGAATTTTCTGTAATTTGAAGTGTTTTTGCTTTTTACCAATACCTAAAAATTCAAATTATTTATGGCTGAGTGTATTAATAAAAAAAAGTAATAAATAATTCAGTTGAGCGAAGGGGCCTAATATTCTGGCTGGTTCATCATTGGGTTGTGACGTGGGGTGGACCTTGAAGTGGGGATCAGAGGGCGTCAAATGTATGCTTTGTCTGTGGCACCATTTGGGCTAGGGCCGGTGTCCCGTGATATTCTATCCCCCTAAAGCACATCCCCCGGATGGAATAAACCGGTGTAGAGTATCCGGAGGGACAAACCAGTCTATGCCCATCGTCATACGCATCACGATAGCCAAGATAAAACTCCAGTCAAAATCACCCAAAACGAAGTAAATTAATTGCAAGTCGACGTACAAACTTAGGATACGAAACTTAAGAAATGTTATGTGTCCAATAAATCCAAACAGTACGACTCTATACACTTAGAAACCGCCAATACTTCAAACTAAACAGGATACTCCATTTCGCTAAGGGGAATTATATTCATTGAGGGAGATACTCTATTTTGTGCCACCGGCCCTGGTTGGAGAGGACACTATTGCAAACATGTAAGTACATGGTAATATATTCATAGTTTGACTTCTCAGTTATAGTTCTAGTTAAAGGATTTTGCTGGTTTTTCAGCATGTTTGACTTTTGACATCAAGAAGAAGTAAAGTATGGTATAATCAAACCAACTCAATCCAAAATAAATCCTCCAACACATGAGAATATAACAGTTATAACACCTAATATTAACCTGCGTTTGAAACGAATGCACTTACACAATTACAATCGACGTTGTCGCTGAGAGACAAAGTAGAATAAAAAACACACAGAAGTTTCGAGTATCAGCAAACAACTCAACATGTGAGTCACCAATTTTCACAGATTTAAGCCCTTCAATGTTCTAGGATTCAGTATAGTGCGGTGTAATAGAAATTCAGTCTCCAACTTGTTAAGAAGGACAATTGTACACAGTTGCACATTATTTGAGTTACTCCGGTCACAACACCTTCTTAGACCGACCTAACACGTAACACCTCTTAGTATTTTGATCTTTGATGAATTTTATCACTGACATGAATCTGGCGTCGCGTATCATGAACTGAAAGAACAACTATCATTCAAGAACATCGTTATTGATGCTGCCAAATGCACATGTTCTATTGCAGGCTATTTCGTTGGACAATATTTCTTTTGAAAAAGTTTAAATATAAATAAATCGATGGGCTATCTGAATAACTCCTACTGGCAAGGGGACAACTCTGATACCAAATCAGTTCAGGAGATGTTTTCTTGCTGATGCTTTTTTAGGGTCATGACTAAGACTCATTCACTATAATGCACTAATTGTCCAAGTCCAGTTATGACATAACAAATCTTGTAAAATGAGAGAATTCGTCAGATTAAGCCGCAAAAACTCAAGCTTATTTTAAACATCTGAACAATATCCCACTTGGGTAAATAAAGTCAGACATTACACAAAATTGTAAAAATCTCATACATTTAAAAAACGCTGGTGAAAATATTACTATAATAGCAGTGAAATTAACTTGAGAGAGACATAGAAAGACTAAGTTTACTAAAGTCATACGAAAGAAACACCTTCGTAAAAGTGACATCCCAAAAATTAATAATTTTATGATTATTATCATTATTGTTATTGTCCCCAGGGTTCGTAAAAATACTCATTAACTTCAATATTAAAATTAATGATTTTTTCATCCTTAATTATTAAGGATGAAAAACATCTGTAGGCCAAAGGCCCATATTCTTCAAAACCAGACGAATAATAACGATCTCAACTCTCAAGACCAGAGCATGACAGGACTCAGCTGTTTACATCCAAGATTACGCTAGCACCTAAGTCTACTGCTTGATTACAGGGACAAGCGTGCGTGAACAATTTGCCCAATTTCGTCACACGGAGACCCACAGCAGGCTTCAATCGGCAACCGTTAAGTCCCGGACCCAGAGCGCTAATCGGATGCACCATGGTAGACAGCTCATCCAACGACAAGAAACGACTTTTAAATTCATTCGAGGAATTCGCTAATTCGAAGGATGAGAACTAGAATTGCTACGGTTCGTGCGGTTTTTTGCAATGGAAGAAGCACACCGTAACAGAAAAGAATGTTGCTGTAGACGTGTATCGTCCCTTAGATCTCTGTGCATGTCGAAAAAGATATCGCAGCTCAAGTGCAGCTGTTTCTGACATTGCACTCCGATGTACACAATAAACGCGGCCGGACACAGCTGGATGACGAGAGAAGAAATCACTTTAGACTGCCAAGAACTTGTTTTACTACGCTTCTGTTCCTCTCCAGTGGAACAACCTTCGATGAACAAAGGAGGAATTTTTATCAGATTACCACGATTCGCTTCTTTTCCATACCCGATACAAATGAATAGACCTATAAATCCAAAAACGGTCCGAATATTTTCGTCAAATAAAGGCATTATGTCACTACTCAAAACAACAGGGAATAATTCTATGCAGTATGTCCTCCTGAATTTGTATATACTGGTATGATATTCAGCGAATTCAAAATTTTTTCTGCACAAATCCAAGGCCAGGCGGTATTTGTGAAGATTACCTTGTTACCTTGTGCTGTCAGTTCCTGGAACTCTAGCGACCTTCATGATCAAGCCTCTCCATTTCCTTCTGTCCGCCGTCGCATCTCTCAGTTCTGCCAAATTCATTCCAGTTGTTTCATGTATCTCGTCCATCCACTTTTTCCTTGGTCGTCCTTGTTTTCTCCTTCCCTCTCCATATGCTAACATCATTTCCTTTTCCAATCCATCTGATCGCATGACATGACCAAAGAACCTCAACTTTGCTCTTAGCACTGTTTGTTGTAGTGTCTCTTCATTCTCAATTCCGATACTCATGCGCACCCAATCGTTGGTCCTTTTCTCTTTCCATGATATTCTCTGCATCTTCCTCCATATCCACATTTCGCATGCGTTAATCTTTTTTTTCATTTTCTTGGTCATTGTCCATGTCTCACTGCCGTATGTTACTGTTGGTATGATCAGAGCCTTCACCAATCTTTTTTTCGTGTCTATACTCACATGTTTGTCCTTCCATATTTTTTCCAGACCATTCATTGCAGTTTTTCCTATCGCTACTCTACGATTTATTTCCATATCACACTTTCCCTCTTTTTCTATTACTGATCCCAAAAACGTGAAGCTAGTTACCGTTTCTATTTCCTCTCCATCTACTACAAAACTGTCCTCCTCCTCTGTTGTCATGATCTTTGTCTTCTTTATATTGAAGTAGAGTCCTGCTTTCTCACTTTCACTCTTGAGCCTTCTTATTAGTTCTACCAAATCGGTTTTTTTACCCGCCAATAGTGTTGTATCGTCAGCGTATCTCAGATTGTTTATTGTTCTTCCCGCTATCTTTATTCCTTCCATAGCCTCATCCATTCCCGCCTGCCTCATTATCCTTTCAGCATACATATTAAATAGGAAAGGAGACAGAATGCATCCTTGCCGCACTCCCTTCCTAATCCTGAATCTGTCAGTATCTCCATATTCAGTCCTTATCACCGCTATCTGATCTTCGTACAAACCCCTAAGAAGTTGAATCAAGTGTTTCGGTATTCCCATTTCTCCCAAGGTTTTCCACATCAATTCATGATTAATGCAGTCAAACGCTTTGCTATAATCAATGAAGCATATGTATACTTTCTGTCCAAACTCCCTTTGTCTCTCCATTATCCACCTCATATTGGCAATATGATCACGTGTTCCACGAAATTTCCTAAATCCTGCTTGACTATCAGGAAGCTCTCTCTCTATTGTACTCTCCATTCTTTTATGTATTATTTTGAGTAATATTTTGCTTATGTGTGATATCATTGCTATTGTCCTGTAATTTTCACACTCTTTTGCGTCTCCTTTTTAAATAAAGGGATAAAGACTGAACTTTTCCAATCTTCTGGCCACTTTCCAGTTTTCCATATGTTATTACAAATCTTTGTTATTGTCTTTGTCATCACGCCATCCCCAGCTTTTACCATTTCTATTGGTATCCCGTCTTGACCCGGGGCCTTATTATCTTTCAATTGTTTAATTGTGAAGATACGTGTAGTAAAAATTTGCACAAAATGCAGCACTGATAACTGTGATGGATTTCTGAAGAATTCGTCAACCTTGGAAGAAATTAACATACTCAGGGCATTTACTGTTAGTACTGCAAATTCGTAGTTAGCCGTTTGACAGCCCAAATTTCCAGAACCTCTTTCGTAACAACATACGCTTTTAGATTGTCCATGCGTAGTTGTGGTTTTAGAATGCCGATGTAGGCCTACCGATCCGCTGGGGTGTTGCTGGTCAAGCGTGAAGTGAAACATCGGTGCAAACGGTTTTCTCTTGAATTCACAATGTTCAGAATTTTTATGAGAATATTTAGTTGAGGAAATTAAAATTTCCGATTCACTTAGACTGGTGCTCACAATGCTTCCGATATTGACGTGGAAAGACTCTTGTAGATTAATCGTCGCTGCTAAGCAGATATTACTCTCCTCGTCAAAGCACCGTTTGAGGTACTCAATTGTATTTGTAATATTAACCTTGTTTTGCGTATGAGAATTCAAGGACTGCAGTTGCTTATGTGCCATAATCCCTTTAAAAAAGATTCCTAAGTTCCGAGTAAATCCAAGCGCCAAAGGAAAACTCGTCACTTAAATTATATCGTCCGAACGTTGGATGAATTGGATTTACACACTCGTCAGTAATAGCTAATGCACAGAAATGCTTCATTATTTTCTTAGAAGCCGTCATATGCAGACTCACACTGGCATCGAATTTAGGAAATTCTGGAAACTTCTCTATGTCTGAAGTTCCCCAGTTCGTCAACTTCACTAGTTTTGTAAAAGCCCTTTGTAGGTCGTCACAGTGTTGGGAAAGAGAGGCATCCAGCGCTGCCCCTCTAAAGAGTGGCGCCCCGAGCAGAGTGAGTGAGTCAGGGTCCCGCCGGCTAAAGTCTGACCAGCGAGGATCCAGTGAGTGTGCGGCCTCCAACATAAGGATTTCGCATTTCTGGCGGTTCAGACGCAGGCCCAAAGAAGTCTCCAAAGTGGATATATATTGGATATCCTGCGCCACCGCCGATGGGTCACCTCCCAGTGTAAGGTCATCTAAAAAACCAATGCGGAGGTCAGATTTAAGTGACTGCAAGGCAGGTTGGAGGGGGAGGCAGAAGAGAAGAGGGCCAAGAGGGTCACCCTGTTGGGGACCCATCTGGGACGACACCAAATGATGGCCAAATTTGAGGACTGAGGGGGCTGCGTAGCATTGATGGACGAACTGGTAAAGTTCCGGTAATGCTGTGAAGAGTGATTCCAGCATTGTGTCGCGGCGCAGGCTGTTAAATGCATTGGCAAAGTCAAGCTTAACAACCACATGATCGCGCGGCATGCCCGCGACAAAGCGTCTGGTAGAGTGGATGGCAGCTTCGCATCCCCCTGGAACGCCTATACCCAGTTGGAGCGGGGCGAAGAAGCCCGAAAGCCTCGACAGGGCGTATTTGTTGGCGCATTTTGCGACCAACCTTCGCCAAACATACCCCACGGCTATGGGCCTCAGGCCCCCGCCATCCTTGGTAAGTGCAATCAGATTTCCACCAAAAAGGATCGCCCTAACCCCCTGAGGGCAACCCCCTCTTAGAAGGAGGTTGGAGAAATCGGTCAATGCCCCAATCAGGGCAGGGGCGGTCTCTCTGTGACCCAAGAGATCGAGCAGGTGACTGGGCCTAAATCCATCGGGTCCCCCCGCGGAACCGGCAGGAAAGGAGCGGATTGCCTCGACCACCTCTGCCTCCGTTATCTGAAGCGGGTTCGTGGAGGCCGGATCAGGAAGCTCAGAAAGCTTGGAGGGGCAAGGATCCACCGGATGTCTTTCACGCAGGATGTCCGAGTTGTGGGCGTTAGGGATTGCGGGGACGCTTTGTTCGCACAAAATGCGAACTGCAGCCCGGATGTTACCGTCCTCCAGTTTCGAATTGACAGCAGTTATTAGGGCGTCCGATCGGCGGGGGCGAACCTCAGGGGTGGACCCCGATGGTTGGTCCGTGCCGCACCCCGCCGGGTCCCTCACCCATGTCTCAACACGCCCCTTGATGATGTTAGCCAAACTACGCCTGTGGCCCGCTCTCGGGGGCTTGGCCAAAATGAAAGGCGCATTATTATTATTATTATTATTATTATTATTATTATTATTATTATTATTATTATTATTATTATTATTTTGCCCTGAGGTACTTCATTCCCCCAGGGGCTTAGAAATTATATAAGGTCAAGCATATTATTATTTTTTACCCGAGGTATCAAGGATCCCTCAGGATTTATGAAAGAATTGCTATAAGGTGCAGGAAATTTGTCTGGATGGTCAGGCCTCGTCTTCAGGGTTTGCAGGAAAAGTGTCGTTGAATGCGACCAAGTTATAGCGTTCGACGCAAACAGACAGACGCTGGAAAAGAAATGATGTCTCGCGTCTGTCGCCACCAGTGAAAGACATACGACGGCCTAGTTCACTAATGAAGTCCAGAGCCGAAGGATTGAACGGGCCCAAAGTCTCGATGGCCACGGGCTGAAACAGATGAGATGTAGGAAGCCCCTGGTACTTCTGAATCTTACGGTTGGCCGCCTGCACTGAAGCGGGCTCGACCGAGCCGGCTCCGATGTAAGAGGCCGCACAGGTGTGGACGACCGTTGCGTCCCAAGCCAGGTACTTCCCTCCCATCCACGGTATGAGGGTGGCTCCATCAGGTCTTTTACCATCCACTCGAAACAGGCCCGCTGGTTCCTTGGTACTGGGGACGTCCGCCTTGAGCAGGGCGCGCCATATGATGTCATTAATGGCATGGTGACGCAGAGAGCGCCCAGATGCCCTCCTACATACAAAGCCGTGATGGCCCTCCGAACCGACCAAGTCACCACACTGGCACCTATGGGGGGCACACAAGGCCAAGCCAAGGCGTAGGCCAACCGCTACCCGGACTGCCTCGTTGTTGAGGGCCAGGCCACACGCGTCAATTGGGAGCGCCATCATCCAGTCCGCCGAATGTGGGCTGCTTATCGCGACTAGTCTGGCCCGATCCACCAGCCCAACAGCGCTACGGTCAATGTCGGCCCTATCCCTCTCAATTAAGGGCCGGTCCCAGACGCTCTGTCTGACCGGTAGGGGACACATTGTGGTCGGCAAGGTGTCCCGCCGCGCACTCAGTAACTCAGTCATAAACTGATCCGGCATCGCCGGGCAAGCCGCGAGAATGGCTGCTTGGAGCCCGAGAGTCAATGCGGCTGAAGCCAAATAGGCCGATGAAGCCAGCGAAAAGACTCTACGTAAGCCGAGGCCACCTACTCTGATGGGAAGCGCGGCCTCCAACCACTAGATGTCATTCAGGGTGCAGTTTACAATTGACTCAAGGCCCGAGGGCAGGATGGTCAGAATAAGGGGAGCAACGGAGGAAGTAACTCAGCTTCGAGGCGTCAAACGATGAACGAAGCAAAATCAAAGCGTTCTGTGATGGTAACTGGCGAAGTATCTCCAGAGCCCGTTGAAGCGTGTCACAATGGGCAACCAAGGCAACATCCAGCGCACCTCCCTTGAAAAGTGGGCCCCCAGAAACGTCAACAAATCAGCCTCGACTCGGCTATATCCAGACAGGAGGGGCGGCAAAACAAGGTTGGCATCCGGCTGAAAGACCTCACATTTACTGTAATTCAGATGGAGACTCATAGATGGACTAAGCCACACAACTGTCAATACATCCCTGGTCACAATGTCCAGATCACCCCGAGTGTCAGATCGTCAAGGAATCCGATCTTAAGGCTAGAGCCGAGCAGACGCAACGTGGGCTGCAGTGGTAAACTGAAAAGCAGGGGGCCCAGAGGATCCCTCTGTTGCGGGCCCATCTGTGATGATAGGGAGAGATGACCAAATCCGAGCACAGACGGAGTCGAGTATGCCTGATAAACGAAAGAGTAGATTTCAGGAATGGTCTGAAAGACCGAGTCCAGCATGACGTCGCGCCATTGAAAGCGTTGGTGAAATCTAATTTCACCAAAACCTGATCGCTGCGCATCCCATTGACGAATCGACGCGTCGCATGAACCGCGGCCTCACAGCCACCAGGCACACCAATACCCAACTGGAGCGGAGCGAAGTGTGATGAAAGCCTAGCCACTGCATATTTGTTGGCGCATTTGGCCGCCAGCCTTCTCCAAACATAACCAACTGCTATTGACCTCAAACCACCCGAGTTTTTGCTGAGGGCAATCATGTTACCTCCAAACAATATTATTATTATTATTATTATTATTATTATTATTGTTATTATTATTATTATTATTATTATTATTATTATTATTATTTATTTTTTTTTTTAAATGCCCTCGAGGTATACAGGATCCCTCAGGGACTTCAACATTATCTATTGTAGAACATTGTCTGGAAAGGCCCTACTCATCTATCTCTTGACCGGCGAAAGTGCCCCTAAAGGCCACTGCATTATTATTATTATTATTATTTTTTTTTTATTGCCCGAGGTATAAATGATCCCTCAGGCTTATAAAAGCAATTCCGAAGAATAATCACGCCAAGTATGGCTCGTGGTCCTCGTCCCCGGTGTTGTGCATAAAAGTCCCTCTGAATGCTATGGCGTTATACCGTTGCGTACAGATTGACAGGCGCTGAAATAGATATGTGGTTTCCAATGGATCGCCGGTGGCGGCAGTCACCCGACGTCCTAGTTCCGAAATGAACTCTCGTCCTGACCTATTTATTATTATTATTATTATTATTATTATTATTATTATTATTATTATTATTATTATTATTATTATTATTATTATTATATTACCAATAGATAAAACCAGAGAGTGTGAAGAAACTGTAGGTAAGGTAGAATCCATATATAAATTGGCTTATTTGTTCATATTTCTGGCTTCTCAAAGGACAGCGACTGCGTGCAAAACGTTGGACTGTTGTGGCAACACTCCTGAAGAGGAAAGAAGTCTCGTTTCGGTGTGCAGAAACCTTATTCCGAATGCAACCCCACCAGCCAATAACTTCAGTCCCTGATGGTTGCTCTGATTGTTTGGCAAGAGGCACGAGTTGGTGATAGGCCTTCAGGTTTATTCTACTTGAGTACCTTCCTCTGGGTAGCCTGCTAGCTCAGCTGCTTCACCTGCCGTACCATGGTCTGCAAGGATGAGATCAAACTCTTCAGGCAGAGGTGATTCATTCAAAGCAGGTAAGTCAGAAAGCATCGGAGGATAAAAGCATCTCGTCTGATTTCAGATGCTAGTTGTGCTTTCCAAACCGGAGTTTGCAACATGTGGCTTCAAGTGCTGACTTGAGATCCTCATCAAGTGAAAGGCGTACACGCAGGAGGCAGGCATTGTGATGTGAAAGCAAATTAAATGATACGTTATGTAAAGTGTGACTTCTGAAACGAATTCAAAATAATTAAGCAGTCTTCAAAGCTAAGCAGAGTGGGACTACTGCTCTCGTTTACTAGTACAGAAAGCATTTCCACTTAATGCGAGATCATCAAGAAATCAAAACCCAAGAAAGATAACTTGCGAGAAAGTAGCGGTTGCAATGGTAAACACAAATCCCCATTCTTAACGATAAAGGTATTCCATGGGCAAGAAATTAATAAGGATATAAATCAAGGATGCTCACTGGAAATGCTAGCGATTGAGGCTTTTGAAAGAGTTCATAAGGTCGAGATTATCAAGATTGAACCTTGTGGTAGGCCAATAAGAAACCGTCGCTATGCAATTTACTTCTGCTGTGTTTACTAACCAAACTGTCCACACAATAAACTTTTCTGATCCATGACAGTGGAGGAAAATGTCCTTGGACGTAGAGAAAAATAAGATCAATGAAAGAAATCAAACATGGCGATAAGTATTAATTAAGTGAGCTAAAATGAGGCTAAAGTAATAAAAATCAGCGTAATGAAAAGCCAGATGAATTGAACACTGCTGCTGTTGTTGTTGTCGCTACTGCTGTTGATTTTGCTGCTGCTGCTGCTGCTGCTGCTGCTGATGATGATGATGATGAAGAGTACTGTTCAAAGCAAGTCCAAGTAGGATTGGTAAGCGCACGCTCAAATAAATCTAATTCATTGAAGAATGAAATTGAATTAATAAATTTTAGACTAAACTAAAGTGAAATTGAAAATCTTACCAAAAGAAGTTAAAGCTTTCTTGCTGATAAGAAACTCTGAACAGATGGTTACCGTAGGAAAGCGGAGAGATCGATTGTAAGCCAGGCGATAATTGACGGTGGTTGGATATGTCAGATAATAGGATATTCGATCGCAAATCTGGAAAACCATGAAACCTGTTCCGAACAGGAGAAGCATTGTCCACACAACCTTCCGGATAATGGAACCGACTTTATAGGATGATGGTTTGAACAAGTAAGACAAACCCACAATGGATACTTCTTCTGCAAAGATTTCCATCCGACGTCTCATGGCTATTCTCAGGATCTTGAGAAAACTCAATCTTTCCTTATCCGTAATGGTTATATTTATCTCCTCCTTTATCACTTCCATGCCACCATCTGAATTATCTTCAGCTTGATCGGTCTGACATTCCCCAGTGACCGACTCACTTTCGCAAATTCTTGTGCTTTGTTGTGAGTTTACCTGACTTTCATGCGCTATTGGCTCTTCTGGATTTCCTTTCCGCTTTTTAATATCTCCGCCGATCTGAGTTGACGACGTTTCGCCTTCCATCATGTACTCGAGCGTGAATGGATGACTCATCTTTAACTGTTTCTACAGATTCAACAAAATGTTTGCTTTCAACATATTGTAAAAGAACAACTCCCATCTTAGACAATATGCGTTGAGATGGCAATATATGACTTATTCTTTGGGTTTCTACAGCGTCTCAAGTCCGTAGTGCGGCATCAGCCAACTGTCAAATTTTGGTTTGTAGTTTTCTGAGTGGAGTGATTGATTGGATTGGGTTGGAATTAAGATAAAATAGTCCTGCTTTTAAATCTATTTCAACGAACCTTTAGGCTAATCATTTCTTAGTTTTCGAAGTAGCCTTCGAACTACGCACTGTATCAGTAAATCGAAATCTGATGCCAAAACTGAATTTAAAAAGTAAGTAATTTCTTTATTAAACCAATTGCATATCCGCACTCTGATAATTCGATAATTATGTCTAAGAACCAGTCGCAGGTTATATTGCTGGGACTTTTTGGTGGAACTAACCTATGCGGTAAGTGGCCCGTGTTCATCAGGACCGTAGTGGAAAGACGGGTATCGGTTTCAAGACAAAGTCGCTCAAATTTTGGTAGTCATTAGGAAGGGACCGGAGGCGGATTAGCTTGCTTATTACTGACTGGAGTCGGCTTCTATTCTGTTGTCCGCAAACCCCCACCATGCCGGGACAGCATAGAGTAAACGAGCCACAGTTATTGCACGTAGCCTACTGTAACGATTCCCTTATTTAGCACAAACAATCTTATCTATGTCTATGTATAGGATTGTATAGGCACCATTTAATCTTATACAAATACCCAATAATGATAGTATTTGATGTATATTAATTAATTGACCAGAGCAGTACGATTAGCGCAGTGTTAGTGGTTTAATATAATATTAATTGGGCAGAATCAATTGAAGAACATAACGACGCAATCTCGTTGGAACCATGACATTGGCTGATTTGAAGTATAACGGTCACGGAAGGATTAACGGCGACGCGCAAGCGCAATACGTACGAACGGTTGAACGATGACGTGGGGAAGGAGTAGTTTTTGTCTCCAGTCGTTGACGGAGAGGGTCGATTTTGTAGACGTCTCGGATGATGGCCAAAGGATTATCGAGCGTTGTTAATCACTACTAGGTTGTTAATCAACTCGATTGCAACTAGTTCGTCACGGTTGAAGTTTAAGTGACGTTGTAAGGGAATCCTACGAAAAAGGATTTAGTCGTCCTTTAGTAAGGATTATTTGAATCGAGAGACTGCGTACGTTACGGTTGATCTCGCTCGAGTCAGTTGAATTAATCGAAGTACGTTCATCGAAGTACTTTATACATTGCGTAGAAGTGTAATAGTCTTTGTTCGTCGAAGGTCCGAATTCACTCTGAAAGAAATGTACCACAATGACCAAGCTACGACGATCAATTCTTCACTTACCTGTCGACAACACTACGCCTCATTCATAAAGAGAAAGCGAAGCTCTACATGACGGAGGTCTGAAGCAATTCTAAAGTCGCTTCAATTCAACGTGGGAGGTAGATTAGAACCCTATGATACGTAGATCATAAAGTAGACTGCGCTGGTCTAAGTAGGCTCTAAGTGGAACTTTAACGATTTAACTCAAATACCCCTAGACAAACGATTTAGTATTAGTTTATGTGTAATTCGACATTTTCAGTGTTTAAATTAATATTCAAAATGTACCAAAGAGACTTATTTTCATTGGATGAACTTTGCGAATTGACACACATACAACCAATCACGAGCATTAGACATAAATTTGAAGTAACAGATTCCAGTTATATATATTCGTTTTATTATAAATTCAAACTAGAGCTCTGCGCCGACATCATAGTGTCGGCGGCGGCGCGCCGGTCATTTTTGGTCGGCGGCGGCGGCGCGTGGTCGGCGCCAGTGATGGATCGAAAAGTTTATGAGGGGGTCAAATGGGAGAACGAACTTTTGAAATAGTTAGAATTTCCACACTGTAATTCAAGCGTTTTAAGTTGTCATCTGAACAAATTGCTTTATTATTTCAGTGCTGATAGGAATCAGCAGTAACTCGTTGTTAGGATGTAGTTTGAGTCGTGTTTGAGTTTGACTACAGACAATACTAGCAAACCAGACATTTATTGAAATTAGAATTAGAATTAATATAAAAACTAGAAAACAGGGCCTACGTTAAATTTCCAGGAATGCCATAAGCCTTTAGTAAACGAATTGCTGACTATAAGACACAATTATAAAAATAATAATCTTCGTTTATTATTTCAAACTGACACAACGCAGTATGATCACAATTCAAAGTATGAACGGATTATCACAAGTTATTAAATAAATCGAATTTAACTGTTTGGCAGCCATGAACGGCGCCCGTCACGTCCTACTGAAACCATATGGCGAATGAAAGGCTGAGTCGACCTTTGTAGGGTAGCTGGAATTGATCCCGCGTCCATGCTGATCTTCTACTCTTCGTGCCAAAGTGTTACCATTTACCATAAACCCCCCCCTCCACGGCGTGTCACAAGTAATTAATTTTAATTATTTTCAATTTGCTAAAACTTTAGTCAACGTAACAGGAAGAGTGCATCCTGTACTTCTGGTTATGGAGTCATGGTGCCATCTGTTTTAATATCAAAAACTGCTTTTCCACGAGTTTGCTTTTAGTAGCTTCAGCCATCGCGATACTATTTATAATTATATCCAAATTAATCACAATTAAAGTTATTGTTATTTATTTAAAGAACGTGAATTGATTTTATAAATACCAAATAGTCTTTGTTTCATAGCAGTTTAAAATGCAGATCGCCAATCCGAAAGCCAGTGTAGGTTACTTATGGATTTGCAATTTTTTTAATGCATGCCTAACCTAAACACTGTATGACTTGGGTTTAGATGCACTAGAAATTTGATGTAATTATATTACACTGTTGGAGCATGAGCTGCATGTGCTAATTTGATGATGGATATGCTTAAGCCTGCAAGATGATCAGATGGGGTATCACATCAATGATGACTCATTCACTGTGTATGCGTTTTGTGAATGGATGACTCTTGCACTTTGGAACTTTTAGCCTAAATCCTGAGAGAAAGGATACTTTGTTCACACGGATAATGAGGGTCAATTCAGGGTTATGCCAATCTTCCGTGGCATGTCGATGCTACTTGTCTTCCCCTCCGGCCCCTCCCTACCTACATACCTTAAGATAGACAGAACAGCAATACTTGGGGAAGCACATTATTTGGGCTAAGAAAAGAACTAAACCTCGCCAATGCCAAGCCCGTGGCCCGTTATAGCAGCGCACCATGACGGGCGGGTCTGGTCGTGAGGGGCGCCGGCATACAACCAGGAGGGGTGCCGGCATACAACCAGGAGGGATGCGAGGGCGATTCGCCCCAGGCCTATTACTTAATACTTCCGATATTGTATAGATTATAATAAAGTATTCTTTACATGTGCGTGCATTCACTGAAAAGCTGCACTGAGGGGTTAACTTAACCCCACAGATAATTTCATGGAATTAACTGGAGGTGTTGAAAATTAATTCGGGGGTTTAACACTCCAAACCCCGCGACAATTCAATCACCGTATATATATATCCTCTGTCTTACATATATAATGTAGTATGCATGTAAGACAGAGGACCTTTTCGATCTTCTCTCATTCCTATCCGTCTATTCAATCTATCAGTCATTCAATCCAACCAATGGCAACCATCCATCCATCCATCCCACTAAACGATCCATCTATCTATTCATTCATCCCATCATCTGGCTGCTGCCTGCCTGTCTGTGTCTGTGTCTCTCTGTCTTTGTCTCTGTGTGTTGGTCTGTCTCTGTCGGGCTGTCTCTGTCTGTCTGGCTGTATGTCTGTGTCTACTTCCCCTACCCACTGAAGCAACAATTTGTCGTGAAATCATGCAAAACATGAAACAATTAAACACTTTAGCGTGGGTTCGGCGGCGCGCCGAGGAATTATCGGCGGCGGCGTCGGCGCGCCGATCCACACAAATCGGCGGCGGCGGCGTCCAAAAAATGTCGGCGGCGGCGGCGCGGCCGGCGCCGGGTTCTAATTCAAACTCAAGGATGACACACCGCACCCAAGCTCACAGTAACAAGCTAGAATGAAAATTAAAATTATTTAAGTAAACAGAGAGTTGGCTTTTGGCGTCACTGAGAAATTCGCTTATAAAGGATTCTTGAAATGAAATTCTTGTCATCTTTGCGTGGTAGTTCGAATTCATGGGCACGAGGGCGGAGGCTGTAGCGGCGATGGACCGTAGGCGGGAAAAGGTGACGCAGTACGTGCACTTCATTCCACACGACCGCCTGGAGTAGGCGATCCTCCGCGGCCCCGACTCGCTCCTTCATCGTTAGCGCACCAGCCGGCAGGTATCCCACCCGTTTGAGTCTAGCCAAGAATCTCTCGAGTCTCTGATGGTCGGCTGTCGATGCAAAGCCCCAGTTCAGGATTTTCTCTACTGTAGGGTGAGGTACCTATAGTGGAGAGCGTTACAAATCTGGGGGTTCGTCCGGGATAGAACAATCAATTTAGATAATTAATTAGGGAATCCAACCCACGGATTAGTGTAATTAGCTTCACAGTAGCGTTAGAATCTGGATCTGCTGCGGTTGAAGGCCTATTAGCATATTAATTTGATGCGTGACGTAACGACAATTTGAAACGCTGACGCTTATTGGTTATTATAAGGTCAGGTTTAAAATAGCACTTGTAAGGCTGACTATTATTGGTGTGAAATAGGTCAGGTCAAGGTAGTTCACGAAAGTTTACACAGTGTCTGTCGCATTTTTATAGACGTTCGCCTATAATTAATAGCCATTGAAATGGCAGCTGAATTCCAAAAATGGATGAAGATTGCTTCAGAAATGGGATACGAAGGAACGGAACTGAGGAGCTTCGTTGAGGAAAAACAAGAAGAATGTAAAGCAGAGAAATTGAGGCAAGAAGAGTAGAACGTAAGGAGAAGAAGCAAGAGTTAGCACGGGAGGAAAAGAAACTTGAGTTAGCACGGGAGGAAAAGAAACTTGAGTTAGCTCGAGAGGAGAGGAAATTAGAGTTAGAAAAGGAGCAAAGGTTAGCAGAGCAGGAACGTTGGAAAGTTGAGATAGAGCAAAAGAGAATCTCTGAGAAAAGAGAATCCAATCTGAAAAGATTGAATTAGATAATCTGAAAGAGATTAAATTGAAAGAATTAGAGATTAGAATGGCAGATAATAAGCAGCAAGCAGAAAGAGGAGATTTCGTTCAAAATGGTGTAGGTAGAGAACACACAGGTACAAGCGATCACACTAAAAATGTGAGGATGCCGGTGTTCAGAGAAGACCGAGATTGCCTCGACGCTTATCTACTACGGTCTGAACGAGCATGTACTGTGTATGAGGTACCCGAGAGGTTTTGGGCTATGACACTTGCTAGGTCGTCGAAGGAAAAGCCCTAGAATTCTATCAGACACTTGACGTTTAACATAGACCTCTCAGAGTGATGCCGTCCCTAACGGAGGCTTAAAGGGCGGCATCGGAAGCCAAGCCGACTTCACCAAAGTGACGGTTTCTTTCTTTCCTTCCTTCTTTTTCTTCCTTTTTCTCTCTCTCCTACTTTTCATTTTTATCCAACATTCAAACCTTCTTTTAATTTTTCTTCGGCCCTATTTTGCCGCCCCTGCACAAGTGCCGCCCAGGGGCGACTCGCCCCCCCCTGCCCACCGTACGGTACGCCACTGGGTGAAAAGGCACAATGAACTTTGCGCGGTGTAGCCGTGTATTCTTCTTGCTTGTCTTGCACTCGGAACCAAATGTCACTGACTGAGTGGCTAGTTGGTCCTGATAGAGCTGTTTGAGGCTTGTCCAACCGTTGCATAGTATTGTTCACAATTTTCCGCCGGAATTCCAGGTTATCAAATAATCCGACTTCAACGTACATGTAAGATGCCAAGCACCAACAACAGTCATGTTCAAACCGTTCATTAACCCTCGGGCTATCAAGGGGGGGGTGGTTACCACCACCCCTACGTTTTTATGGATACATTTTTTCCATGTGGAATATAATTTTTACATTTTAGGTAGCTTTAGCAGATTCATTGGCGCACATTTTGAGGTAAACACCATGATTGTAGCCCACGCCATTCAAAAGTTATACCCGATATTCCCGAGGTACCAGAGGGGGTGGACACCACCCCCTTAGTTTTTCTACTATAGCTTATTGACTATTCTTCCTAGAAGAGAACCAAATATACCATTCTTTAGAGGAAATGCAGGGCTTCATTTTCATACTTATATTTTTGTCTTTTGAAAACCGGAAGTGATCAAAATAAATAATAATACGCGTAATATGCGTGAAAAATGGCTGAATGCAAGCACTCCCCTTAGTTTTTTGTCTGTAGCGTATTCATTTATCTTCCTGGACGAGAAACAAATATACCATTCTTTAGAGGGAATGTAGGGCTTCATTTGCCTACTTACATGTTTGTCTTTTGAAAACCGGAAGTGATCAAACTAAGCAATAATACGCGTAATCTGTGTGAAAATGGCTGAATACATGTAGCATCACAACGTAAACCGATATATACGAGTATGTATGCCATTGTATGGATATATAATTATATATGTATGGATGTATATTTATACGTATTTAAACATATGTAGGGATGTATGTGTGTATCTTGGATGCATAGATCAGTTTCAAAACACACATAATTTTACATGTATATTTGTTTATCCAAAAAGTACAAAATGTACGCAATAATATAAAATATCGCTAATTAATGGGTTCCGTTGTTAAAAGTGATGTAATTTCGAGGTGCATTCACGTAATGTACAACTAAATATACCATTCTGTGCAGAAATGAATGCTGAATCCAACGCTGTATTACAAGTTATGATATGTGAAACCAAACACGAAATCCAGAGGGGTGGTAACCACCTCCCCCCTGGTAGCCAGTGTTACAAAAGAACCTCGGTAGCCTGAGGGTTAAGAGTCCAAATCTGCCCACAGTAGCTAAGTAACACAATCTACATGTTTAAATTCATCTACGTGTTTCCAAATGGGAGCATTGGGCATTAACGGGTGAGCGATCATTTCTAGTCTGCTATTTTGTCCGACATTTCATGTCTTTAACTTTCGGTCCTTCTATATTATGTATTGTCAGAAAGTCGTCGCAAAATGATTGTACATGTACGTTACGGGTTCGTAAATGGAATGTTAACCTTTTGGAGGTGAGGTGGGGTATGACACACCCCAAGGCTATTCTACGCTGCTTTTTCTACGGAAAACGTAGAACCAGCTTGGATTATTTTTGTCTACCTTAGTGAATGTGAAATACGGACACTTTAGGTCACTTTCAGGTACTTTTTGACGCCATTTTTTTTTATTTCTTGCATATTAAAGTGAAATTTAAATTTTTCGTATACATATTGATTTGAAGGAATTTAAAAAAGTAACGGCGCAATGCCAACAAAATGTGCGATTATAAGATATTACTGCATATAGTGTTGCATCGATGCAAAATTGATCCATTATTACGGGTATTATGTCACGACATTGTCACGTGTTCCCAAAATGTTACATGTTTTGAGGGCCACGAAGATGCCATTGCAAAGGGCCGCTTGATTTTGAGCGCCACCACGCTGGCCATATCAATTATGATTGAAAACTGTTATTTGTTCCTGAAAATCACCAGTTTAGCCGACAATTGGTTACATAACTGTAGTTTAGCTCACAATTTATATTATAGTTGATATTGCGACTTGCAAGTAATTATATGTATTGGGGTATGTCAGACCCCACCTCACCTGAAACGTTACAATGCTTCACCTCACCTCCAAAGGGTTAAATCCGTGATATCGGCGATACATGGCATCAATGTTGCGGTTTGGATCTGTTAGTTACTGTAATAGACGACTTGGTCGACATATGGCGCCAGTGTGAGGAGGATCTTTCTTAAGTGTTTTCATATTCGCTAAGAGTTACTGAAGCAGGCAGACTATAGACTGCCTCTGCCGCTTCGCTTCCTAGAGAACATTCCCAATTACCTATTTGACGCTTTACTTCCTAGAGAACATTCCCAATTACCTATTTGCCGCTTCACTTCCTTAAGATCATTTCCAATTAACTATTTGCCGCTTCACTTCCTAGAGAACATTCCCAATTACCTATTTGCCGCTTTACTTCCTAGAGAACATTCCCAATTACCTATTTGCCGCTTCACTTCCTAGAGAACATTCCCAATTACCTATTTGCCGCTTCATTTCCTAGAGAACATTCCCAATTACCTATTTGCCGCTTTACTTCCTAGAGAACATTCCCAATTACCTATTTACCGCTTCACTTCCTTAAGATCATTTCCAATTAACTAGTTCCCTGTCTGCTTTGTAAGAACAGAACGTCTTGACTCTCCCTCTACACCGCATCATAATTCTTCCTGTAGCATTGGCCGTACTTCCGCTTCGCCTATCAACCCGTGCATACAGGTGCAGCTACAACTCAATTGTGCGTAACGCTTTGTCATAGAAAACTCTACCTAATTGATCTAATTAATCTTCTTCGCAATGGTTTCATGGACAACAGTCGACCAGACGACACACAGACGCCATAGGTTTCAATTGAGGCAGAAAGACTAAGATAATGGAAGACTGGAGGGACGGAGGTAAGGAAGAAGCTAGACGGATGGAGGGATAGCAAGGGATAGAAGCAGAGAAATTGAGAGAGGGAATTAGACATCAATGTGAAGACGACGGATCAGAAGGAGGAAACAAATAGGGAAAGACCGGAATGGATACAGGAGGGAGGTAAGGAGGGAGGAAAGAAAAGAGGGAAGGAGTTGAAGCGCGGCTGAGAAAAAGACTAGGAGTGATGGGTGAAGAAGGGACAGCATGAAGCAGGTAGACAGTGAGAGAGTGACCGACTGAGAAATGTAGGGTGGGAGGCAAAAGTAGCGATAGAAAATCGATAGTGGCACAACGGTGGACTTTCCTCGGAAGATTAAATTTTCCAAACAATCCCCTACTTTGGATATAGTATGCAGTATGAATATCCAATGTATATTTAACGCCAACGATTATCAAGTAATACTATGTTACCAAGACAATGTCTTCAGAAGTTTTGTAGTCAACAGTTTGCAGCAACAATTAACTTTGGCTGCGCTTTAGAACCGATTCTGAACTCAGATGCTTTTCTTCTCAACACAGAAGATAACATGATAACCTTGATGAGTTCAGACTTTTGGACCGAGCTGAGGTTCACATGAATGAAGTGCTTACCGTATGTGTTACATTGGAATTACATTTACAAATTTCACCAGATATAGAATAGTCTGACGCATATCATCTTGGCCTGCATGACTGCATGAGGACAGATGTGCTTCCTGGTGTACGGTGGAGTCTAGAAGTATTAATTTTGGACATTCACATTAAGTAGACCGTTTGCAGCCGTTGCCTGCAGCCGCGTGCCTATGCCCGGCGATAGAGGAGCGATGCGGGGCTTTGGATTGGATCTGACCGTTAGTAACTTCGACATATCGACCAGAAAGCGACGAATACCAGCTTTACTTGCATCCGGCAGTTCAAGGGATAGTCTGATATGACTCATCTTCCACCAGTGATGGACTGACTGCTGGGTGTAAAGTACTGTAATGTATATCTTCAAAATTACTCAGCGACACACAAATGTCTTGTCAGGCAGACCACATTAATCACAGGTGCTATATCAAACCAGTCAGGCTTCTCTGTTCGTTCCGGTGCCAGGTCCAAATCCGGGAAGGTCAAGCCGATGATACAGCATGATGTTAGGTTGTCAGTCGGTGATGATGGCGGTCATGTGGTGACGCAGGAGTAGAATCAGAATAGAATAGCCTGAAATTAACAGGCGAGACAAGAGGATGCGTAAACTGTGGAGAGTTCGTTCCAAAGAGTAGGTACAGCGTAAACTAAGAGCGGTTGCAGAATTTCAGAGAGGAGGAGACTGGAGGCCTAGATAGAGAAAGATATGATGATGAGCGAGTAGACCCGGATGGTTGGTTGGTGATTGGCTGGCGAACGTAAGAGGGTTGAGAGGCGCGAAGGCCGTTGTAGGTAAGGGATACAATTATGGAATGGATGCTCTGAGGGACTTTTAGGCAATGAAGTGAATGAGGTAGCATTGGCCATGCGATCTGCTAGGCATAATATCTGGATGATGGTATTACGTATATGATTTAGTGCGTCTGGAAGGGAGTGAGGGGAGAAAGATATGAACGTTGTGTATCAGCGAAGAGGCGATGATCAGAAGAAGATGAAGAAATGCGTTTGCTGAGCAGGGAGGTGTAGAGAAGAAACAATAGAGAACCGAGAACTGAGAACAGAACAGAACCTTGAGGAACACCGCAGGTGATGGTGTGCGGGGATTAGATGAGTGTCCGGCGGCATTAAACGTGAAATTGGGGCGCGGATAGTCAGCTGCCAGGAGAAGATGCAGTTAGATATCCAAGTGCTTGAAAGCCAACGAGAACTAGTGAGTGTGGGGAGGCCTTTTGAAGGAAGGAAGTGCATTTGAGCAACGAAGGCAGTCGATTCCATTCCTTGGGGCTGAAGCACGGAAATGCACGTGAACTCATAACGTTGATGATCGCAGGCAACGATGCATGATGTATGTCAGGAGTTAGTAGTGAATGAAGTTATTGAGGTGTGCTGGTGCAGAAGGCTGTGTAGGTCAAACAAGCACATTTAAATTTTATTCTGAACTCAGCAACAAGCCATTGCTGTGTGCAGCTGACTGAATAGGACTGAGGAACTTCTTCGTACTTGGACACGCAGCACTACGCGATCTAATGAGTTTTGGATGCGTAGTTGCCTGTTGACTTCACGGTCTGAGAGACTCATAAAAGATTAATGATCCATATAGGCGCACTCGTACGTACGCAAATACATGTATATGCGCATACGGGTAGGGGATATTTGTGAAATTCCCGCGACGACGTTTCTACTCAAGTCAAATAAGGACGCTACAATTTAAACGCCAGACGTAATTGTTTACTTTGTGAAGCGCATCGTATATGAAAATATATTCAGAGCAATGTCTGCAATGCCTACGTCAGAAGAGATCGGATCGATTCTAGGTTTTACACTGACTCACGTTCAATTAACTGCTAATGGTCTCATTCAATGGTCCTTGTGTTATTTTGTCATTTATATATCATGTCATTAAATTAATTCAAGCAACTGACAGAGCACGTGGCGTAACGAAGGGTTTCAGCGCCCGGGGGCAAGGGTTGATGACTGCGCCCCTTTCAACTCTCTTGTTGACTTTTAATCGTTCTTGTCATAGTACTGTGTACCACCCTGAAAGCTAATTTTGCGCCCCTCTGGTGCTGCGCCCGGGGGCGGCTGCCCCCTCTGTCCCCTTCGTTACGCCACTGGACAGAGCACGTGGACATGTATGTGACTATAATATTCGTAATATAGCAAATACACATCCTCATGATCATAATGATCATCGTCGTTGTCATTATCATCATCATCATCATCGTCGTCGTCGTCGTAGTCGTAGTCGTAGTCGTTGTTGTTGCCGTATACTTACTGACCTCAGTTTATTTAATGGTAAAACGATAAGACAATTTCTCGACTGAGAAAATGTGAAAGCGTGCGTCAGAATTTGACAGCTCGATTCTTCCGCACCAGAGCTTACAATATCAATTATAGTTATTGGTTTAACCTGCATTTCCTTTAAGATATAAGACCAGCCATAGACTTCGACAGCGCATGCGGTCTACATCTAGTTCATGCTGTGTGTGAGTGTGTTTGCGTGTGTGTGTGAGTGTCTGTGTGTGTGCGCGCGCGTGTGTGTGTGTGTGTGTGTGTGTGTGAGTGTATGTGTGTGCGTGAGTGCGTGTGTGTGTGTGTGAGTGTCTGTGTGTGCGTGAGTGCGTGTGTGTGTGTGTGTGTGTGTGTGTGTGTGTGTGTGTGTGTGTCACTGGCATCCGGCAGTGATCAATGGATGGCTCGCTGAAGAGTATATAATTATATAGTCCATTTAATTATATATATAATATCTTCCGTTTATCTTTATAAAACTCTTAAGCAGGCCATTCATTGATCATTGACGGATCCCCCCACACACATAGACACGCACACACATATATATATATATATGAATATGTATATATATATAATTTTATATATAATTTCTTCCGTTTATCTTTAGCAAACTCTTAAACGAGTCATCCATTGATCATTGACGGATGCCAGAGATTGATTGAACTAACGAACTTCTGGTCTTGGAAAAGGTCGACGAGGCGAATAATTCAACGTCGCAGATATTTCGCTATCTAATTACTAAGAGATGTAAACGTACACGCAGGGCGTAGCCAGGAAAAATTTCGGAGTTGGTTTTAAGTTTTCCGGGGTTCCTTTGGAAATGGTCGAATTTTTCTACCATTTTGGGTTTTAACCCTTTGAACCCTACAGGCCGGAAAACCGGCCTGCCACAAAGGCGTATATACCCGAAGAGCCGGAAAACCGGCCTGACCATCTACTGTTTGTATATATGTGTTTAAGTCTATATAATATGTACATATGTATATATATATGTGGATATAAGCATAGATATATGTGTGTGCTTATATATATAAATATATGTGTGTTCATATATATATATATATATATATATATATATATATATATATATATATATATATATATATTTATTTATATATATATGTAAATATGTATATATATATCGATATAAGTATATATAATATATATATGTGTGTGTGTTCATATATTCGATATCTTTCTTTCTCCTCCGTCAAGTATTCGCTGACGATGAGGCTCTAACAAAACTTCTCCATTTCGGTCGGTCTCTTGCGAGTTCCCTCTGGGTTCCGGGATTTCTCGGGATGACGACCTGAACGGCCCGGTTCCCTCCTCCGTTCCTGCCGGACGCGGTGCTCCTCCGTATCTTCGGGGAGCCCCGTTAACGTCGTTATCTGTAATCTTTATTTTGTTAGAGTTTCTTGGTCTCTTGCCAGGCGGTGACCAGTCCTCTCCTGGTAGGGTAAGGAGATCGTTGGGCCATTCTGGCCTCTTCCGGTCTGAGGTGTCCTTCCAACACCTGCCTCCTGCGTTGGCCAGCTGTTTCAGGGTTCCTGGTGAGCCTTCCCACCTCGCGAAACGCCCAAGGTGGTTCTTCGACCAAGGTCTTCGACCAAGGTCTTCACCACTGATGGTATAGCCCCACCAGGCTATCCCCTACTTGGCTGTTCACCCTCTCACCACGGTGAGGTGCAGGTAGGGCTTTGAGAGAGTCATATATATATACATATATATATATATGTGTGTGTTCATATATATATATACATATATATATATGTGTGTGTTCATATACACATTGTTGGGAGACCTTCCCAACCGAGACACTGTTTACGGTACTTTGTCCTAGATTGAAGAGACATTCGGGATAAAGCTAAATATATTTAGTATGGAACTGAACTATATATAAAAAGTAGGCGTGATGTTATGCTTACTAGAAATATACGAATATCGTTACTGTAACAGAGACAGAAAATAGGATAGTTGATGAAATATATCATGTATAGTTAAGAAGGAGTGTTCTCTCCTATTTAAACCAATGTGAACGAATCGTCGTCGAAGCTTGGCAGTTTTCGTTAGGCCTGTTGCCGTGTGAGGTGTCGAATTCTCAGTAGAACTGACCAAGACTTCAATGTACTAGATAAGTCTAGTTAACTAGTTAAAACTGTTGGTTTCGTGTCCACTGTGGCCAACCAAGTTGTTTGTTTGCTGTGCAACGTTCTCGAGACCTGGAGACGTGTGGAGCTGATGTTCTTCGATAAGGTTGTATGTGTGTTACTATTACGGATTTTGTTTTATAATATACATTCTTTTTTACCCTAGAAACGAGTTGTCTTCATTCGTATAGTAGCACCTTACATTTGGGGGCTCGTCTAAAAGCGAAAATTTCGTAAGGTAGACGTAGAAAGCAAGAAAATTGTAGTTTCGTCCAAAAGACGGTAGCACCTTACATTTGGGGGCCAGACCTTACATTTGGGGGCTTCGTCCGAAAGTGACGTTAACGACAAGTCTAAAACCGAAAATTTTGTAGGGACTTTTCTAAAAGAGTCTAGAGACAAAAGTGGGGAAGGACCCATTGACAAGAGAAAATTGCGTTGTCAGTCTAAAAGAGACAATTGCGTAAAGTAAAGGTGAAAAAGCGAAACTGGGAGACTAAAAGAAAAGTCGTAGAGTAGAGAGAGAAGAAAAATGAGTGAAGATAGGAAGTAAAAGAGAAAAAGTCCTAGAGGTATTGCTGTGAAATAGTGAAATTACTAGGCATAGCGTTGAATTGATAAACTTCGAAAGAAATTGAAGAAATTCGAAAATTGTTGTCAAATTAAGTATTGGGAAAATTTTGACAAAGTGGCTGAAAAGGATAGCCTAGAGTAAATAAAGAGTTAGCATGCAAAAAGGAAAAGTAGTTGTATGTTAAAAAGGAGAATTGAAAAGTTTTGCGTCGAAGTGTCGATAGTGAAATTTTGAAAAAGGGGCGTGTCAGTGAAATTTTGAAAAATTTGGAAATTGAAAGTCAGTAAGTAGACTGATAGTTTGAAATGCCTCAGTGGAAAAGTTTAGAGGAGAAAAGAGAAAAGGCAGTAGCGTGTAAAGAGAGAAGAAAGCAGAAGAAATTGGAGGAAAGAGTAAGAAACAGAGCAGGAAATAGGCCATGGGAGGAAGCATCGATTTTTGTTAAACGTATGGCTGAAGCTACAAATAGAGGAGAGGTGATTGACAGTCGAAAGTTGGATGAAATATGGGCGGAAATAGCTCGTGAGACAGAGAAATTGGCAGAGGAAGATAAAAAATTTCTTTTTGATAGGGAACAAAAGGAAAAGAAAGTTAGGCCCAGTTGTCTAAAATTGTCAGGGAATACGCCTACGAATGAAAACGCACAAGATGTGAGGTTTGATTCGAAGGTGGCCAAAAAGGGTAAAAAGAAGGTGCACTTTGAGGATAGGAATGAAGGTTTTTGTTCGAAGGTGTATGAGGACTCGAAAGAGAATGAAAAAGTTGGTCCTAAGTCGGTGTGTCGTGCTGTACGAAGTCATGTCAGTGTCGATACGCAGACCGAGGAACAAGTGCATGATACTGAATTGCCTTTGTGTTGTACTGGTATTCTTTTTCCACGCGTTGGTTCACAGCGTGAGATAGTTGTGCAAAGAGATTATGGGGCTGTACACAGTTTGGCAAATTGGGATTCTCTGAATTGGTTGGATTTTACGTGTGCAGACGAGGAGAAAATGATGGAGTTTGTGGATGGTAAAAATGCCAATATTCCGTTAGTTGATATTCAGGTTGACTGTGAGTTTGTTTCGGGGACTATTCGCTGTGGATATTTTTATACAGTACCACGTGGCATTGATTTGATACTGGGCAACGACATAGTTACGGTTGAAGAGCCGTTAGAAGGGTCGACTGAAGTTGAGGGTTCCGTAGAAAATGGGATTGGCGATGTTAACGTTCGCTCAATTGTTGTGGGTACAGGTGTTGAGATAAAGGAAATAGATGAAATGAAAACTAGTGCAGATAAAGTTGAAATGTTTTCTTTGAGTACAGAAGAGGAAAGTCTGAGTGATTTAGATCTTGGTGATTTGAATGGAATGTTTGATGAGTCGAATGAGAGTACACGTGCGATTAATGATTCTGTGGTGTATGAGAATTTAAGTGACAGACAGTCAGAAGAAAGTTATCAGATGTACGATGATGAATGTAATATGGTTGTGAATGAAGATGTGTGGGCACGATTGTGTGACTGCGAAGGGTGTTCTGAAAGGTTTGAAGAGTCAATTGAAAGAACAGATGTGAGTAATTATTATGTGTCGGGTCTGGATTTAACTGACAAACAGTCGGAAGAAATTTCTCTGAGGTACGATAATGAATGCAATAAGGTTGTGAATGAAGATAATTGCACACGATTGTTGGCTGATGTGAATACAAATGTAGGCTTAGACATGTGTGAATGCGAAGAGTGTGATGAAAGATTTGAGATGCAGTCACCCGAGAGTGAATGGCAGCATGGAGTTGTGAGTTTAGTACATGAAACTGTGGGTGATGTGAGTTGTAAACAGGAGTTAGAAAAAATGTGTGTGCATGTTGAGTCTAAAGAGTTTGAAGACATGGTCGAATCTCCCGTTGAGATTGTGCATAAAGATGTGTGCATAAACGTGGAAGAAGAAAATAATATGGTGTCAAAGATGTTTGAACAGGTGCATGATAAAGATAAGGCAATGTTATCTGTGGAATCTGTGATGACAACAGTAGTAATTGCGAATATTTCAAGTTTGAGTTATGGGAGTTGCACTTCTTCAAATGTAGCACTGGTGTGCATGGATGTGGATTTTGGTGAAAGGGTGGTTCTTGTTCGGAAGATGGTGTTGTTGTCAAATGTGGTTAAGGTAGATGATGGGTCGAATGAAGATGTGGTGAATGATGTGGTGATTCATGTGGTTACTGTAATGCCATGTGCAAATGTGTGTCAAGTGGAACACAAGGAATTGTTGAGTGATGATGTATCTTTGAAAGGTGAATGGATGATTAAAGTGTACGATGATGAGGATGAAGCTCTAGATTGTACAGTGAAAATGGATGATGCTAAAGTGGACTTGAAAGGAAGTCAATTGAATAATTTGCATGATGATGATGATGATGATGGTGTTTCTTGCGATGTGAAGGAACTTTCGTCAGACATGGTTGAGAATTGTGGAAATTATGATGAGTCTCAGTTGTGTGCTCAAGTCTATTTTCAGAATGTGGACTCGAGGAATCTTCTGGTTGGAGATGAACGTGGACTTCGTGGAAACTACACGAGACGAGATTCGAGGAACGTGAGCGGCTTGACGTTCTTGTGGATGACGGTGACCGTCGTGGTGCTTGCGGCTCGTGGGACGTCTGTCACGAGTTGCATCGACAGTGTGTGTGTGAAGTCGAGGGAGTGGATCGAAGCGTTCGATGTGGTCTTCGATGCCCTCGCCTGCAGTTTGTACTTTGGTGTGGTACAACTGATGTTGTACTTGGACTTCCAGTTGGACTTCCAGTTGTCTTGGTTTGGTGACGCCAGGATGAACTGTAATAACCTTCAAAAGACTTCATGGTTTTGGAGTGCGGATGTGCAGAAAAGTTCTGTAATTAGTCGGCATCGACCGAAGCGTTTGATTTTGTTGAAAGATGTTGTCTGTCGGTATGATTTTGGAGATTAGCAAAATGTTGGAAATGAATTGGACTTGCTAAAGAGTTGCGAGTTTGATTTTTTTTTTTTTTTAAATAGTGTAAATTGTTTTATGAACTGTGATATTTTAAGTTTATGGTGTGAGTAGTTGTTGAATTATGTGTAGATAAGAGTATTTTAGTTAAGTAAATTTTGTGTGTGTTTCGTTCTTTGTCGAAAACCGATAGGTTTTCTCTCGTAGTGGTTGGGGGGTATGTTGGGAGACCTTCCCAACCGAGACACTGTTTACGGTACTTTGTCCTAGATTGAAGAGACATTCTGGGATAAAGCTAAATATATTTAGTATGGAACTGAACTATATATAAAAAGTAGGCGTGATGTTATGCTTACTAGAAATATACGAATATCGTTACTGTAACAGAGACAGAAAATAGGATAGTTGATGAAATATATCATGTATAGTTAAGAAGGAGTGTTCTCTCCTATTTAAACCAATGTGAACGAATCGTCGTCGAAGCTTGGCAGTTTTCGTTAGGCCTGTTGCCGTGTGAGGTGTCGAATTCTCAGTAGAACTGACCAAGACTTCAATGTACTAGATAAGTCTAGTTAACTAGTTAAAACTGTTGGTTTCGTGTCCACTGTGGCCAACCAAGTTGTTTGTTTGCTGTGCAACGTTCTCGAGACCTGGAGACGTGTGGAGCTGATGTTCTTCGATAAGGTTGTATGTGTGTTACTATTACGGATTTTGTTTTATAATATACATTCTTTTTTACCCTAGAAACGAGTTGTCTTCATTCGTAAAGTAGCACCTTACATTTGGGGGCTCGTCTAAAAGCGAAAATTTCGTAAGGTAGACGTAGAAAGCAAGAAAATTGTAGTTTCGTCCAAAAGACGGTAGCACCTTACATTTGGGGGCCAGACCTTACATTTGGGGGCTTCGTCCGAAAGTGACGTTAACGACAAGTCTAAAACCGAAAATTTTGTAGGGACTTTTCTAAAAGAGTCTAGAGACAAAAGTGGGGAAGGACCCATTGACAAGAGAAAATTGCGTTGTTAGTCTAAAAGAGACAATTGCGTAAAGTAAAGGTGAAAAAGCGAAACTGGGAGACTAAAAGAAAAGTCGTAGAGTAGAGAGAGAAGAAAAATGAGTGAAGATAGGAAGTAAAAGAGAAAAAGTCCTAGAGGTATTGCTGTGAAATAGTGAAATTACTAGGCATAGCGTTGAATTGATAAACTTCGAAAGAAATTGAAGAAATTCGAAAATTGTCAAATTAAGTATTGGGAAAATTTTGACAAAGTGGCTGAAAAGGATAGCCTAGAGTAAATAAAGAGTTAGCATGCAAAAAGGAAAAGTAGTTGTATGTTAAAAAGGAGAATTGAAAAGTTTTGCGTCGAAGTGTCGATAGTGAAATTTTGAAAAAGGGGCGTGTCAGTGAAATTTTGAAAAATTTGGAAATTGAAAGTCAGTAAGTAGACTGATAGTTTGAAATGCCTCAGTGGAAAAGTTTAGAGGAGAAAAGAGAAAAGGCAGTAGCGTGTAAAGAGAGAAGAAAGCAGAAGAAATTGGAGGAAAGAGTAAGAAACAGAGCAGGAAATAGGCCATGGGAGGAAGCATCGATTTTTGTTAAACGTATGGCTGAAGCTACAAATAGAGGAGAGGTGATTGACAGTCGAAAGTTGGATGAAATATGGGCGGAAATAGCTCGTGAGACAGAGAAATTGGCAGAGGAAGATAAAAAATTTCTTTTTGATAGGGAACAAAAGGAAAAGAAAGTTAGGCCCAGTTGTCTAAAATTGTCAGGGAATACGCCTACGAATGAAAACGCACAAGATGTGAGGTTTGATTCGAAGGTGGCCAAAAAGGGTAAAAAGAAGGTGCACTTTGAGGATAGGAATGAAGGTTTTTGTTCGAAGGTGTATGAGGACTCGAAAGAGAATGAAAAAGTTGGTCCTAAGTCGGTGTGTCGTGCTGTACGAAGTCATGTCAGTGTCGATACGCAGACCGAGGAACAAGTGCATGATACTGAATTGCCTTTGTGTTGTACTGGTATTCTTTTTCCACGCGTTGGTTCACAGCGTGAGATAGTTGTGCAAAGAGATTATGGGGCTGTACACAGTTTGGCAAATTGGGATTCTCTGAATTGGTTGGATTTTACGTGTGCAGACGAGGAGAAAATGATGGAGTTTGTGGATGGTAAAAATGCCAATATTCCGTTAGTTGATATTCAGGTTGACTGTGAGTTTGTTTCGGGGACTATTCGCTGTGGATATTTTTATACAGTACCACGTGGCATTGATTTGATACTGGGCAACGACATAGTTACGGTTGAAGAGCCGTTAGAAGGGTCGACTGAAGTTGAGGGTTCCGTAGAAAATGGGATTGGCGATGTTAACGTTCGCTCAATTGTTGTGGGTACAGGTGTTGAGATAAAGGAAATAGATGAAATGAAAACTAGTGCAGATAAAGTTGAAATGTTTTCTTTGAGTACAGAAGAGGAAAGTCTGAGTGATTTAGATCTTGGTGATTTGAATGGAATGTTTGATGAGTCGAATGAGAGTACACGTGCGATTAATGATTCTGTGGTGTATGAGAATTTAAGTGACAGACAGTCAGAAGAAAGTTATCAGATGTACGATGATGAATGTAATATGGTTGTGAATGAAGATGTGTGGGCACGATTGTGTGACTGCGAAGGGTGTTCTGAAAGGTTTGAAGAGTCAATTGAAAGAACAGATGTGAGTAATTATTATGTGTCGGGTCTGGATTTAACTGACAAACAGTCGGAAGAAATTTCTCTGAGGTACGATAATGAATGCAATAAGGTTGTGAATGAAGATAATTTCACACACGATTGTTGGCTGATGTGAATACAAATGTAGGCTTAGACATGTGTGAATGCGAAGAGTGTGATGAAAGATTTGAGATGCAGTCACCCGAGAGTGAATGGCAGCATGGAGTTGTGAGTTTAGTACATGAAACTGTGGGTGATGTGAGTTGTAAACAGGAGTTAGAAAAAATGTGTGTGCATGTTGAGTCTAAAGAGTTTGAAGACATGGTCGAATCTCCCGTTGAGATTGTGCATAAAGATGTGTGCATAAACGTGGAAGAAGAAAATAATATGGTGTCAAAGATGTTTGAACAGGTGCATGATAAAGATAAGGCAATGTTATCTGTGGAATCTGTGATGACAACAGTAGTAATTGCGAATATTTCAAGTTTGAGTTATGGGAGTTGCACTTCTTCAAATGTAGCACTGGTGTGCATGGATGTGGATTTTGGTGAAAGGGTGGTTCTTGTTCGGAAGATGGTGTTGTTGTCAAATGTGGTTAAGGTAGATGATGGGTCGAATGAAGATGTGGTGAATGATGTGGTGATTCATGTGGTTACTGTAATGCCATGTGCAAATGTGTGTCAAGTGGAACACAAGGAATTGTTGAGTGATGATGTATCTTTGAAAGGTGAATGGATGATTAAAGTGTACGATGATGAGGATGAAGCTCTAGATTGTACAGTGAAAATGGATGATGCTAAAGTGGACTTGAAAGGAAGTCAATTGAATAATTTGCATGATGATGATGATGATGATGGTGTTTCTTGCGATGTGAAGGAACTTTCGTCAGACATGGTTGAGAATTGTGGAAATTATGATGAGTCTCAGTTGTGTGCTCAAGTCTATTTTCAGAATGTGGACTCGAGGAATCTTCTGGTTGGAGATGAACGTGGACTTCGTGGAAACTACACGAGACGAGATTCGAGGAACGTGAGCGGCTTGACGTTCTTGTGGATGACGGTGACCGTCGTGGTGCTTGCGGCTCGTGGGACGTCTGTCACGAGTTGCATCGACAGTGTGTGTGTGAAGTCGAGGGAGTGGATCGAAGCGTTCGATGTGGTCTTCGATGCCCTCGCCTGCAGTTTGTACTTTGGTGTGGTACAACTGATGTTGTACTTGGACTTCCAGTTGGACTTCCAGTTGTCTTGGTTTGGTGACGCCAGGATGAACTGTAATAACCTTCAAAAGACTTCATGGTTTTGGAGTGCGGATGTGCAGAAAAGTTCTGTAATTAGTCGGCATCGACCGAAGCGTTTGATTTTGTTGAAAGATGTTGTCTGTCGGTATGATTTTGGAGATTAGCAAAATGTTGGAAATGAATTGGACTTGCTAAAGAGTTGCGAGTTTGATTTTTTTTTTTTTTTAAATAGTGTAAATTGTTTTATGAACTGTGATATTTTAAGTTTATGGTGTGAGTAGTTGTTGAATTATGTGTAGATAAGAGTATTTTAGTTAAGTAAATTTTGTGTGTGTTTCGTTCTTTGTCGAAACCGATAGGTTTTCTCTCGTAGTGGTTGGGGGGTATGTTGGGAGACCTTCCCAACCGAGACACTGTTTACGGTACTTTGTCCTAGATTGAAGAGACATTCGGGATAAAGCTAAATATATTTAGTATGGAACTGAACTATATATAAAAAGTAGGCGTGATGTTATGCTTACTAGAAATATACGAATATCGTTACTGTAACAGAGACAGAAAATAGGATAGTTGATGAAATATATCATGTATAGTTAAGAAGGAGTGTTCTCTCCTATTTAAACCAATGTGAACGAATCGTCGTCGAAGCTTGGCAGTTTTCGTTAGGCCTGTTGCCGTGTGAGGTGTCGAATTCTCAGTAGAACTGACCAAGACTTCAATGTACTAGATAAGTCTAGTTAACTAGTTAAAACTGTTGGTTTCGTGTCCACTGTGGCCAACCAAGTTGTTTGTTTGCTGTGCAACGTTCTCGAGACCTGGAGACGTGTGGAGCTGATGTTCTTCGATAAGGTTGTATGTGTGTTACTATTACGGATTTTGTTTTATAATATACATTCTTTTTTACCCTAGAAAACGAGTTGTCTTCATTCGTATAGTAGCACCTTACAACATATATATTGTATATCCATATATGTACATATATATATATATATATGAATATAAGTATATATATATATATATATATAAATATGTGTTTGTATGTATATATATACACATATATATAAATATGTGTTCATGTATATATATATAATACATATATATCTATATCTATATATATGTACATATGTATATATATGGATATAAGTATATATATATATGATATATATGTGTGTGTTTATATATATACATATATATATGTTTATATATATATATATATAATATACATATGCATCTATATATATATATATGGATATAAATATATATATATGATATATATTTGGTGTTCATATAATATACATATATATATTTGTGTGTGTTCATATATATATATATCCATATTTATATGTATGTATATGTACATATGTGTATATATATATGGATATAAGTATATGTATGATATATGTGTGTGTTCATATATATAATAAATATAAAATTCACCATGGCAGGAGGCCCGGGTATATGTGCCGATTGGCTAGGAGCGTCGGGTTCAAAGGGTTATCTCAGTGACCTATTTAGGTCACGTCGACCTGTTTAGGTCAATACTACCGGAAGTGTTCTGTTATTGTATGAGACATGGAGAACATTAATGAATTAGATGATCTAAAACGTTGGAATGGTGATAAAATAAGACAATTTTGCCGGAATCGTGAATTAAAAATTATTCAATGTCAAAAGAAAGAAGAGTTTGTGTCTTTGGCGTATGCCGCATTTAGCCAGAACTACCCGCAATGTTTCCCGCAATGTTTCGAGAATGTCCGACCCACCTTAGCAGCTACTCTGACCTCTCTGATCCTCTGGAAATCGGACTCGGACCTTCTTCGGACTACGCTCTCGGATAACCCTTCTGCCTAGAGGCAGCGCTCGTGAATAAACTGGTGCCCTACGCTTGGCTTTCGAGTAGCGCTTTAGAAGTTTGGAGATTGCGATTACGACCGCTGTTGCTGTACGATAAACATTCTGCACCCATCAGCTGATGTCAATGTTGAACAGACTGACAACTGACAAACTTTTTATTTCCAGAAGCACAATGCATATAACAATTACATATCGGTGCATTGGCTAGGGAACAGAGGAGATCCAAAAGCGGCACAAGCCCCGCTTAATTAGGGCCACCCTTTTTAACTATATTCAATTAGGCTGGTTAGTCAGTTGAAAAGAAAGAAAGGTTCAACTCAATAATGTTCTTAACTAACTTACAAGTTGCGACCTGTGAGCTTGATGTAGAGAATAAACGAAATTGATTGATTGATTGATTGGTTTTGATTGTGCTACTGATTTTGTTCTGCCTGTATATGCAGAGTTTGAACTTGAGTAGATTGAAGAAAAAACACGTGGTCAGAGTAAAAGCCCACTTTGGTTTGTTTTGTGAAAAGGACGTATTTCGGCATCGATTGCACATGAAGTTTTTACATGAGCAAAGAAACTTATTCCTGGTAAAAGTGTGTGCCACTTCTGTTATCAAACTGATAACTGGTGGCAAAAAGTTAGTGCTCATCTTCCATCTCTGAGACATGGCCATGAAAGCAAAGCAGTTGAAACATACTACACTGTATGTGATTCAAAACTTGGATCACGAAAACTTATTAGTTCAGGAATGTGGCTTATGCATGCTTAAGAAACTTTCATTTTGTTGTGCTTCACCCAATAGAATTGTCACTAAGTCTTATAGATGCTGTGGTGAGGTTAAGTCTTAAGGTTAAGTGCCCAATTAGTTATGCAGACATAGATCCGCCTTGAGTAACATTACAATATTTTGTGAGTGCTGATGGTCATGTCATGTCAAGTAGAACTCATCAGTATTACATGCAGATTAAATTAAATTGAACTAGGTATATTTCATCTTTTTACATAGAATCATCTCCTGTTACCTCTTCATATTTTCTGTTGCAATGGCTGGTAGTAACTGTTTCATTAAAGATGTTTAATGCAGGCATCTTAACATTGCCTGCATGTATTCATGATTTATTATTATTATTAATTATTAATATTATTATTATTATTATTATTATTATTATTATTATTATTATTATTATTATTATTATTATTATTATTATTATTATTATTATTATTATTATGAATCTATCATGTTTAAGAAGGGTTAGCACCAGAAAAGCCAATCAGAAAACTTATGCTACGAGGTTTTGTATAATGTAATAATCCCCTCCTCTTCTTTATCACCAGAACCCCCAAACATCATCACATCACTCCTATCCTCAAATCACTCCATTGGTTAAAAATGCCAGAGCGAATCCACTTAAAGTTCTATCACTAACCTACAACTGCCTGCAACACTCCCAGGCCCAGCCCAAATATCTTCACGAACTCTTCATCCAGCCAACCCGCTCTACCCGAACATCGTCCATTCTTACTCTTTCTCAACCCCCGTCACAACTCATCTCAAGTTTTGGACAACCCTTCTGACTAGACGCAGAGCTCATGAATAAGCTGGTGCCCTGCGCTTGGCTTTCGAGAGGCGCTTTAGAGTTTTGGAGGGGATAAGCAGTTTGCACCAGCAGAATTTGACACAGAGAAATTGGTGTTCATTGATTACGTAATAATGGTTTTGGGTCAGATCTGAAAATTAACTGCTACAAGTATGTTAACTATTTTAACATAATGATTTCAATTAGATTAAGACTAAACCTATTTTTCAGAGGATTTCTTTCGTGAACCGGGTCGCATAGCCTAATTATGCAGGGAGCAGTACCAAATTAAACATTGTGCAAAGCATAGAAACTGCTCTTTTACAGTTTTAGTCAGTATTCACCGTTTCTACAACTTATTACAGCACAATGAGCTGGCATATCAAAAAATTAAAATGTCTATCGATTGATTTTCACTCTTAAAACTTCGTAAAGTTACGACACGTGTGTTGTGTGTTGACAATTTTGGTAGTATTGACCTTTAGCTCCGTTAATGACCCGGCCCACTGCGCATGCGCACTCGACATATCGATTCGGCTTATTATTGCATTGCATCCTATAAAAAGAAACATCGACGATCGAAACTTCGAATAGCTTATTACAGTCTACATGCATCTGTGTCTAGTCTTCAATTAAGCTCCAGAATAATTTATTTATAAGATACATGTACATTAATTAATTAACATAACCAGAAACAGCGAATATTTACAAACTACACATTAGTCTATGTTCACACTTACGAAGACTAGAGCAGAAGGGAAGAAGAGCTTCGTCTCGGCTTTTCCAACTGAGCAACTCCCTTCTCTTCAGACACGATCTGCCTCCGTCAGTCCTTCCGTCCGTCTTCAACCGAATGCGTCCGTCAACTCGCTCTGACTCTTAGCGACTGACTACAGACTCCCTCTAGGCTCTAATCGATCTTTGCTCTGCTAATGCCATACCCAGCCTAACTGTGACGTTCAGCGACTGACTTAAGAAAGACTCGCTCTAATCGATCTTTCCTCTGATACAGCCAATACTTTCATACCAGGCCTAAAACTCAGGTACGCTGTTCCCAGTCAAAGCCTTATAGATAAAGGACATTAAATTTTATGACAGTCATTGAACACGACGTGACTTAGCAATACATCGAAAACTGCAATGTATATAACCTTACAAGAGCTCTAGGCTTAGGCTGCCTATAGTTGGCAAATTGTCGTGCAGTCGACGCGCATGAAACGATCTCTTTTATTATTTGTCAAAGTATAGAGGCGCATGTCAAATGCCCTGCACAGCGCCATGGCAGCACTGTATCGACCTTCGGGACGAGCGAATTGCATTGGCTACCTATTGAGGCTCGACTCGAATAAAAGATATACTCCATAATAGTCTACCAAGCTCACCATGGCCAGGATCCTTTGTGATCTCCTGCATGAACCGGCCTCTACTGTCTCTCTCTGCCTCTGTCTTTCTCTGTCTCTGTCTGTCTCTCCTCTCTGTCTCTCTCTGTCCCTGTCTCTCTCTGTCTGTCTGTCTCTGTCTGTCTCTGTCTATCCCTCTGTAACTGTCTCTGCCTCTGTGTCTGTCTGTGTCTGTCTATCTGTCTGTCTGTCTCTCTCTCTCTCGCTGTACTGCCACCGATATTAGCGAACATATTAGCCATCAAAATCTAGCGAATCTTTCAGACATTTCGTATTTTGTTCAGTTTACTCTTGGAAATCATCTCTTGGGTTAAAACGTAATAAAATTAGACATAATAACCATGATAAAAATCTGTATGCTAATTCCGTTATACAGTAAAAAGGTGTAATAGTATCTAGTGTCTATATTTACAATCATCCTATGAATGGAAGGCGTAAGACATCATGACCATTGTGTGACTTCACAATATATATTTTTGAGACGTCATTATGCGATGTGAAAACTTATCTAGAATATGTTTTAAAGCGTCGATTGTTTCTGTATTGTCATCTCATGTCACATCGCCATCGTCGCTACGCGACGGTTGGCTACATGAATTGGCTTCTGTATAATATGATTGTGTTTTCTTGTTATTCGTTTGTCTTTTGTTTTAGGCGCATTTATGTTAATTATTATACTCTCCCGATTTGCTTAGCATTTGTCGACAGCTCGCCGCATGAGAATTATAGTGTTCTATCTGCAGTTTTGTTTACTTTTGAGTTAGACACACTGTCCGATTCAGGGTAATTTGTTCTATCTTCGTGCAAAATGGCGCTTGTTGAAATGGTGCCTTTGCTGGGAAAAGAACAGAAGTATTTTATTCTGTTTGCATATTCTTACCAACTGATAGGCATTATAATATTCTATGTGAACCACAACCAATTATATTCCAGAGATTTAATCACGTGGATATTACAGAACACGCTGTTACTTGATTATTATACACATGGTCCAGGATTATTTTGTTCTATTACGGTCACGTGGTCTGAACGGCAAATTGTGATTCGCACATGCATGTAGAACATTATAATAGTAAGCGTGTTCTGTTACAGAAGGATAATCAAAAAAATATTACATAAAGAGACAAAATGGAGAGACTAATTCGAAAATAATGCACATATAGGGCCTATACAATGATAGCAAATATCACAGTTAAAAATGATATTACAAAAATAGCTTTTTCCTCTAGAATTATTATATAATTTACTTTTATAACTAATTTCAGCGACAGTCATAATTCGTTTCGCCAATAATTATAATGTTCCATGTAATGATGAATCATCATAACATTTAATTGTACAGAGCTATTTCTGTAATAATAATTATTTTGTTCTATTTGAACAAATTCCGAAAGTTGCCTTCAAATTATGTTTTCTTATGCAAGTGGCTTCAATCGTCGTGATTGTTTAAAATTGTCAATGTACACATAAATGTTTTCTAAACATTCTTTCTCTATTTTGTCCCACCAACGAGTTTTCAGTACTAAATTCTAAGTCACTAAACTTTCTTTTTCGATTTTCTCCGTTTCTTCGTAATGCTAAATCATAACAATGTACTGTAGTAAATCATGTGCAATGTTTCTGTTTATGATTGATTGGTAGGGTGAAAGCACTGTAGTATAGCCAGGCGCTATATAAATGCGATTTGCGATTAGAGGCTTGCAGGCAGGCGCTATATAAATGATCCATTTGCGATTAGAGGCTTGCAGGCTCATTCATCATGTGCCTGTATTCTGGTATTGTATATAGCCGAAGCTGGCGCAGTCATACAAATTATCATCACCCACCCTACGAGGCAAAGGCGCAGCTAGCGCAGTCGCTGAGATATATTATAGGTAATGATCCATTTACTATCCGAGGCTTGCAGGCTAACCAGACTCTATTCTAACATTTGGCTTCCCATTATATTCTAAAGGACACTCCAGTTCTTGTTCAGTTGCATTTCATAAATACGGGGCTGAAGGCGTTAGGGCTCAGTAGCAGCAGCATCTTGGAATCAGTCCAACATACACAGTTCACTGTCAAGGTGATTCTGAAGCCGCCAATTGCTTTATAAAATCCGCTCGTGCCTTCTCGCGACCTTTGTTGATCAGCTCTTTTTTTAAGCCTTCGCTGATGGAACCTTCGGCCATTCCTACAGATTTAGACCGGATCTCATCTTTCATGACGCGATATTTTTCAACCTCTTCAAGAATCAGCTTGTACTCATCTTCGCTGATCAGATTATCTTCGAGGGCTTTTAAGACATGGCTGTGTATGGTATTGAGTTTACTGCTAGCCAGCACTCGTATGGCTTCGTGTTTTGCCGCTTTTGCCGAACATCTTCGACCGATGGCGACTCCAGCAACATCGAACAAACTGGACAACACAGCAAAAACCTCAAGAATTATTCCTGGTACTAGCCCAACTCCTGTTACCAGCAAGGCTGCTCCTCCCGCACCCGCGCCTAGACCGAAAACTGCACACGAGGCGGAAGCACCGTTAATCATATTCACAGCTCTGCTGTATTTTTTAAAAAGAGCGCTACGAAATTCAACTTCAGATCTAAGAAAAGATTCGAGTTCACCGATTTTCTGCAGGCGAAAGTTCTGTGGTTCCATTTCAGACTGGTCCGCGGTGTTGTTGGACTTATCATCCGAAATTGTCGGGACAGTTAGACTTGGATACAGCGACATAGTTATTATAATTCTTCTAAAAGTAGTGTTATATTTAACTCAATATCCGGAGTTGTTACAGTACCTCTTTTTTAGCCTCAACTTGAAAACTCGTTTGGCTCGGAATACAAATTATCCTAGTCGCATTAAACTGTGAGCTCGAAATGTCAATTAGCCAATCAATTATACGAATTGAGGCGTCTCCGTTACTTGCGCCCGATATAGTAAGTTTCCAGAACCCACAGTCTACTGTAACGGTATCAGCTGCTGTCTGTAAAGTGATGCAAGGAAATCGTGCGGCTGTTATTGGAAGATTCTTATACACCTTTGTGGCCAGTGTACCGGTTGCCGTGTAAATGTCGCGGGTGTAGTAGTCCTTTGACACGAAATCGATGTGTTCCTGAGGCACAGCGGTCAACATTTCTGTGGTGGGTTTCGCGATGGTATATCCCCAGTTGGTTAGACCAACGATATCATCGAGGTTGTATTTTTGCATATTTGTTTCCCCATTTTGCCTGAGATATCCTCGGATTTTATGGTGTGAGTCAGCCATCGTCCAGTTTTATACTATTAATCCCCATCTTTAAAATATGTGAAGATCTGAAAGTGGCGAACCGAGGCGGCTTGATTAATTATTATTAGCAAAGGCAAGGGCCGTAAACCTGTATATTTTATATTCGCTGACGGAGTCGACGGGAAAGTCTTGCGGCTTTGTCAAATTGGGTAAATCTGACGTTTGAGGTGAGTAGGTCTGTAAATACAAGCTCACCATTCCGAACGGCCCCACTTATCTTCCAGGACGATATAATTAAACTATAAATTAACAGACGGACTTTCCAAATGCGTACGGCCGTCGGGCATTCAATCTGTAGCCAAGATCCAACACCAGTGACGCTGGCTGACCAGCCTTCCGCAACGGTGAGGGAGGCAGAAACATTCGTGGGGTTAAATGCTAAAACTGCTGGGTTAGTGGACATTTCCGAACTGGCGGTGGGAATAAAACCTGTAAAGTTGTTGGAAGTGGGTATGGGTGGAATATGGCCGTTATGGTTGAGTATCTTGAGGTTGCGTATATAAGTCATAATTATCGCGTCCAAGGCAACCGAGTGTTGCCTGGCGGCGAGGTCTTTGTTGTCCACATATCTTTTGGCAAGAGAGATCTGGGAGTCTACATATTGCTTATTAGTCACATTTAACGGCCCCGATGGCACCCTGTTCAACCTTATCATGGTGTTGTTGACCGCTCTTGAAACTTGACCAATACTGGCCCCATCACTGTTAGATACTGATGCTCCTTCCGGAAGTCCTGTAATTCTTTTTCCTGACATTTGTAAATCACCAGTCATGGTATCGCCGGCTTTGAGAATGTGAGCGCCTCTAATGGCTGCATCGTGTTCGTCTACATATCTCTTGTTAGTCAAGAATTTTGGCCCAATGGGTGTTCCTGGGAATGATGACATGTCATAATTTGTCATCAAATTTTTTAGTCCATCCGCGTCTTAATAGTTTCATGCTTACCGCGTCGCTATCGGCTGGTCGTATCCTTTTCGTTTGCATACTGTCTGGCATAGAGCGACCTGGCTTATTGGAAGCCCAGTAATTCTTTTTTCATGCCACCCATATCCAAATTGCAAATTACCAGTCATGGTATCACCGGCTTTGAGAACATGTGTGCTTCGAATTCGACGGTGGGGATCCGGACCATCTGTATACTGTTTGGCGTACTCTCTGGCGGCGAGAGTTTTTTGGTCTGTATACAACCTGAGGGTTGTGTTAAGCGCAACATCCTTCTCGTCCGAATAACGCCTAATGATGGTATCCTTATCATCTGCGGTAAACTTAATAGCCGCATCAACATATCGTTTGTTAGTCACATGCAACGGAGCCGAGGGTGTTATATTTAAGTTTGTCATTTTGGCGTTTACCTCACGCCTCACTTCTGATATGCTCGCTGCATCGTTTATATCTGTTGTTAGTAATGGTAAACCAGTTACCCGTTTCCCACCCATATCCAAATTACCAGTCATGGTATCACCGGCTTTCAGCACATGTGCGCTTCTAACAAGAGTATCCTTTTCGTCTGCATACTGTTTTGCGGCGTTAGACTTTTCATCTGTATACTGTCTGGCGGCGGCAGTTTTTTGGTCCGTATACAACCTCAGACCTGTGTTAAGGGCGGCGTCCTTCCTGTCCGCATACTCCTTAACAATAACATCTTGGGCGTTAGAAACATCCGCTTGCTCGTCGGCGTACCGTACCACCTGAGCCCAGCTCACGGCATCGCTGTCAGAATCTGGCGTGTCTGCCGTACGAAGCCCAGATATACGGTGCCCACTCATGTTAATGTTGCCAGACATAGTTCCACCGGCAAGTTGTAGATTATCCAAGTCTATTGTATCAGCGTAACCCTTCGTTGCGGCGTCAGCGTTCTCAGTAGGCGTACCCACATTTGTGATTCGATACCCACCAGATGAGAGAATTCCCATCATGGTATCGCCAACCTTGTGGACGAGCCCACCAGTGCTGAACTGCCATACTCCTCCACCTATCGTACTATGACTACTTCGACCAAACTTATCGACCGGCATCTTGTATTACAGAAAAAAGGGGCACATTTCTAATATAAAAATTTCAAAACCAAAATCCAAAATATCTAAGCAATCTAAAACAATCCAATCTTCTTATGAGGCAACATAGTTAAGTATTATATCTTCAAATTTTTGACCAGCAGCGAGCTGTTTGAGCACAAGAAGGCAGAGGTGGCCACATATCACATCATTTTGACCCTGCAGCTGAAATGTTTGTGTTCTGATGGGGCAATTTAAATATCGAGCGAGTTCTTGAGGCGGATCCAACCCATAACTATCAAAGTACACGGCTGTAGGACCATGATGACCTTGATCAATTTGATCAAAATTGATCTCTATCAATTTTATATGCCACCCAGTGGGTACCATCGCCTTCTTTGGAATCCAGATTAACAATTCCACACTCTTTGTCGTGTACCACAGCGGGCAGGCCATCTCGCATGAAAACACCGCGGAAATTAGGCAGTCCTCGGGCGGCTTTCTCGATATCAAAGTTGCTCAGAGGTTCTAGTTTTTTTTCCCAAGATAAAGTCCTGATCCCTTACACCTAGGACAACAACCACCGGTAGTCTGGCGTCCGAGATACAACCCCTTTCCATGAAGCTCAGCTTCGACTCGCTTGTGCAGCTCGGTTATGACGCTGTGTCTCAGCTTCTTTAACCCTTGCGGCTTGCTGCAGCTGCTGCAGCTTGTTTGGCTTGCACCGCCTTTGCTATCCCTGCAGCCCCACCAGCCGCTGCTCCCGCTGCAGCTAACCCACCAAAGATCAGTGGGAGGAGTGCCAGAAGTGGAAGAAAACCACCATTTTTTGTCATATGTTTCAGTTGTGTTTTGGTGAATCTCAACTCCATGCCACGGCCTTGGTCCAAATTTTTAGCGACACGGTTAGCTTGACCAGTCGTCAGCCCGAGGTTGTCTTCTCCATGAAGCTGGCCATAAGTGAGCCGAATTGTAGCGCCGGTGCCATTGCGGGCGGCATTTGCCAGTGTTACCTTTTGACCTTCAGTCAGCGAAAGACCGTGTGAGATGTACTTGGTTTTCATGACGAAAAATATAGATATTTTTCTTAAATATAAATATTGTTCTTAAAACTTTTTCTGAAATATATCTAAAGGGACGCCATTTTTCTAATTAGTAAACGAGATTGAATTTGCTACCATCCGATTCAAGTTTCATGAGTCGATCGCTTATCAACACGGCATATGCTATCGTATTAGCTGGAACTGCGGCGTCAAAGTTCACCTTAATCTGAATGTCCTGGGTCGTGGTTTTCAGGCGTTCCGATTGTCTGCGAACATCTAGTACGAAGATCGGGAAGAAATCTACAAAGTCGACCGGTGTTACTTGACAAGATGATTCACGTCCATCGATTCCACAGAACTCCTCCTTAAAGTCTCGCAAAGCTTTGTAAGCACGAGAGATTTTCATCGCGGTAAAGTCGAGATTCATGTCAACGACTGGATACCGATCGCTGTTGAGCATAGCATAGATGTTGCGAACTTGTGCATGGTCGAAAACTGCCGGGTTGTGATCCTGGTTGGCCGTCTTGTCAGTCTGAAAGGCAACCAGAATCCATCGGGGCTTTTCCGTTCCTGATTTAACACTCAATCGCCACGAAAAAGTCGTTGCTCGCGGTACCGAAATATTATCGCATTGCATGGCTCGAAATGCTACAGGAATTTTAACCTTGGCCTCGATCTGCTTCATGAGCATGCTCTTATACTCCAAAGCGGGTATAACATGTGGCATAAACCAGGATAGCTTACTCAGTGTAATCCGACCAACGGGTATTGCAGCGTCCTTGAAGATTGCGTCTGCATCAGCCTGACGGCTCAGCAACAAGGAATGTTTAATTCCGTATACGACCCTGTGGTAATCGTCACAAAACCCGAATAAATGTCTTAGGGGGATGACGAATGAAAAAGTGCCAATAGGGTCAGGCCTAGCGATGATCATCCTTCGCCGATCCCTGAAGCCAAGATTTGCGTCCGCTGCGGCTGCAGTGGTGTCCTTCTGCCAACAAATGTTCAGACCTTCACCCCTGGCGAAGTCGTCTCCATAGACCAACATGCCCTTCATCGTTGTTGCCTGTCCTGGAGATGCTATGTTCTCGATCTCGGTATTGTTAACCATGTATCGGATCTGAGAGAACATGTAAGGGATGGCATTATTGATTAGTGACACCATTGTGCCTGCGGCATAAGCCACATTAGTGGTTGATGCAAGCCTGCCCTCGACAAGAAGGTAGCTTTTGGAAGGTTGAGTGAAAATGTCTTGGTTTTGGATGTCTATCTGTATGGCCTGACCGTTATTAATGGCGGCGGGATTTTGTGACTCGTACTCGCGGAATTCGTAAGATTCGATGCTATTGTCGTCAGACATCGCCGCTCCGATGTCCAACATTTCGCTAGCTATATCAACTGTTGCCATTATAATACTATTAACTATTGGTAATTTTTAGACTTTAATTGTTGAGACGACTAATTTTCCACAAAGCAAATTAATTTCTACCCCAAAAACAGGCCCTTTCCACGGCGATTTACTACTTGTAGAGTTTTGAAGCCAGACCCAGCAATTGCTGGTTGGTTGGCTGCAAGTTGCTTTAAAAATTCGATGCTCTTTTCACTGAGTGCCTTTTCAAGAGGTATTGGAAGTGCAGCAGCGGGTTGTACCGCAGCGGCGACAGGTTGTGCAGCGGCGGCAGCGGCAGCGCGTCTTGCCTTTACTGCGTCAACAATATTCCTGACTGCAGATGCGGTTGTCGCACCAGCCTTAGCCACACTACCAGCCACATTTGCAACATTTGTGATTGTGTCCTTATTTCTTGAGATAAAATTACCAACCCGACCAAAAGCGCTGGCAATTTTGGGTATCCAGTCGAAAAGCCCACCACCCATAACCCGACGCCGTTTCGATCTAACTCCAATGACAAACATGCCTTAATCTTATAGTTAAACGCCTCGTATATGAAATCTTATAGTTATCGTTTCACCACGGAGGTTTAATTGTTCACCGTTCTGGTCTGTCAACCACACTCTCATGCGCTGTACATGACCAGCTGGTGCCACAGGCAGGTATACCAGGTTATTCGGCGACTCTACTATCTTATAGCCAGGCGAAACATCTGGAAAGAAACTATAGACTACTGGCGTCTGGCTACCATTGCGGTATGACCCAGAAATGATATCACAGTTGACGAGAATGGTGTTTACCTTGAGAATATCAACTGGGTTATCTCCCTCATGATAGCCAGATTGTATAGTTTTAGGATTAAAGCCTAGCATAGACCTTATTGTGGATTGGGAGAAGTTTACTCGGTAATTAGCATTCGTAATATCCACATAAGCTCGCAGGGTTGAGCTGTTGGCTCCCACTGTGATATAGTGGGATTGCGGAGTTACGGTGTTGTCCCAGTGACCATTCCGTTCGAGTTGTCTTTGAATTGCGGCGTTAATCTGTGGAATCTCGTAACACCCTTCAGGAAGCGTGATCGTAAACCATGTTGTACCAGTGTTGTTGCTGTAGACAAACTTGTTGTTGGTTCCATCAACATTCGGAATAGAATTGTAAGTTTCAAGGTTCACAAGAGCAAGTTCAAAGCGTTTGTTGGGATTGAGGTGCAGCATTGGTGAGAAGTTTTCGGTATAGTCGGTTTGATCTGAGGACCATATAATGCTAAAGTTTTCCTTAGGCAATGTCAGGTCTCGGATTTCTTTGAGAAGTTCTTCAAGGCGTTCCATGTTAAAATAATAATCCATAAATAATAATATTATATTAATAATAATCACAGATTATTATTATACCGTCAGCAAACTTCGGTTCAACTGGAGTGCTAACTCTTTGTGGATCAAACCAGAACGAAGCAGTTCGTCAAGAATGGCTGAGATCTCGTTGTCAACACCAGTGTTACCAGCCGTTCTAGAGGCTATCAAAAGCTGTAATCTCTCTACAAGGGCGTCTGGGTTGTTGTAATACTGTACAGCTACACCCGAACCTTGGGTCAGCTTGAACTTTTTGCTTTTTCTGCCGTGAACTGGAAGCCCTGAAAGTTGAATGAGTTTCTTAAAAGTTTCAATTGCTTGAGGGGCGTACTGCTTGGTCTTAATGAAACGTTTTGTTAAAAGGCTGTACAGCGATTCATCAGCGGGTGCTTCGTAAACGAGGTTTCCACCTTTAAACGCCCTCAGAGAACCTGCAGAGAGAGCAACTGGGTCGATTAAGAGATCGCCGAATTTGTTGTTCTTTAGCTGTAGAGGTGAGATTGGAACAAAAACCCCTTTCCTCTTTTGGTGAGCTTGTATCCCTCTACGAATAGTCGAAGTCGCTCTCTATAATGCGCTAGAACTTTGATATCTGCATCCAGCTCAGCAAACCTATCTTTATCTCCGTCCTTTTTCGCTTTACTTTTCTTAGCGCCCAGGTTGTATCGATTGTACCTATTAACTTTGAAGACGATATCTTCAATCCCTGCCGTGTCAGCCAGGTTGAGCTCGCTCGGGGGTGTAAAACCATAACGCCTGATTGTATCGATGTTGAGATCTTTATCAGGATCGAAACGCAATATTTCTGGGATCGGTGCTGGGAGCGCCGGTGTTGCTTCTCCAAATATCGACGCTATCGGGTTAAAATTAGCCTCGTCTACAATCTGCCTTGGTAAGTGCTCCAAAGCTCCAGTAACTTTCTGCAGTTCCTTGGATGTCGCCGCCTGTGCTTCAGTTGTTGCTGTAGCAATTGGTTTGAAAAGTTTAGTCGCATCGTACAGCAAGTCAGCCTCTCCCAGTTTTTCATCCACGAATCGCTGTCTCAATCGGTTCCTACGAGCTAAATAGTCTTGTGTAAACGCGTCACGCTCTTGTTTTGTTGAAATTTTTGTCCACATCATGAAAAATAATAATTTTTTCAAAATATGTTTACTTATCAAACTTTATGTTTACTATATGTCAGTTCTTTAAATACTTGCCATGGGTTTATAGAAACGATCGAACCCGCAGCGATATTTACCATCGTAAACTTTTGAAGTTAGATCGATGACCGCGAACCCATATGGTTGGGCCGCACACTCGCTGAAGAATTTTCTGAATTCGTCTAACGGCATGTCACCACCAACAAAAGTGTCGTGAATAGCTCTCAGATTTTTACCGTCTTGGTTGAAGAGTATAATTAAATTTGCATTATCACGAATCGCTTGCTTGGGAATCCGAAAGTAATTCTGAGTTAGGTAGAAACAGTCCGCTCCACCGTGTCTTCCCATAGTGAAATATTTCTCGATTGGCTCCTGTTTCTCCAGCATTACATCGTCAAAGACCATGATACTACGACCATCATGATGTTCACGATTCTTACAAAGCGATTCGACTGGAATGATATCTTCAGACGATGAGTGAAACGAGGCCACTTCCTTTCCAGCAACTTTTTCCAACTCTGTGGCCCAGTCACGAAGGAATTGATATTTATCCTGTCCTAGAGACTTTGAGTAGAGGTGGAGCCGGTCAAAGCGTAGGAATCCCTTGTTGAGAAGGAAGTTCAGCAACAGATTCGTTTTTCCACAACCACTCGGACCGCAGATGATGCATCTTATACTGGATGGAAGCAACCAATGATGATGCCTCGTTCCATCGTCCTGTTCTATATCAAAGTTTATTATCTCCATATCAAAAACAAAAAAAGAAATTTTTTTTTTTAAACAAAAGAAATTTTGTTTTTAAAACAAAGGTAACTTTGTTTTTAAACAAATAAACTTTGTTATTATCAAACCAAACTAATACAATGTATTGCCTCCGATGTAAAAGACACACTGAGACTTTAAATGAGACGACCACCGTTTTAAAGAACGGGCGTCCAGCCAAAAGGGGAACCTGCTGTATGTGGTATTCAGAAGTTTCAATTTTTAAGATCGCAAGGCTCGCTCGAAGTAAGCGAGCTAAGCGAGTTCGTGGTGGTTCGCTGTTAAATAGCGCTCTAAACGCTCTACCAATGCCTGAAATGCATATGAGCCTTCCACCCGGTGCAGCTTCGGAAGATAATCCAGGAGGTTCGTTTCAGAACACTGGCAAATATTCCTACTGTGGACCATTCACCAAGCTCGATAAACGGTTGACGCAACGCTATCGCGGTGTTAACAAGCTCGACCGAGCATGCCTCGATCACGATGTGGCCTATGCTATCCATAAAGATACAACTGGGCGAAATCATGCAGACGACATCCTGGCTGCAGCTGCATCTAGGATTGCTCTAACTGATGAAATCCCAGAGTATGAGAAGAAAGATGCCCGGCTCGTATCGGCTATTATGTCATCGAAGTCGAAGATGGGGATGGGTGTTGGAGCCAGAGCAAAACGATGAACGGTTTGTTGCGTAAATGAAATGGAAGTTGCGTAAATGAAATTTTCTTCTCTGTTGGAAATATATAACTTTACAAGAATATATAACTTTTACAACACCATGGCTAAACACCTTTCCTCAATATATTACAGCCCAAAAGGGTATTGGCGAGGCAAAGCCGCGGTGACAAAATTAGCCTCAGCCGCCAAGGTTTCCCAGGCTGTAGCTCGCGAATGGTTGAAGAAACAAGCCGTTTGGCAAATTTATCAGCCTGTACCACGACGAATTCCTCGTCCAATGTTGGATGAAGATAGGCCTAACACCGTTCATCAAGCCGATCTGCTGTATCTTCCTCATGACAAAGTTGGTCGTAAAAAGTACAAATATGCTCTGACCGTGGTTGATGTAGCCTCACGATACAAAGAGGCTGAGCCTTTGGTCGATAAAAGTGCTTCTGTATATTTGATTCTCTTCTAGGAAGAATATTGAATACGCCATCTTTCTCGCTCTTGCTTCATGCATATCCGTGACCTCCGTAGAATCCGCCCTATGCTTGACTTCAAAACTGCATCTACAATAGCTACATCTATAGTTCACGCTAAATTAGACTACTGCAATTCTCTTTTCCTAAACATAGATATCACTCAAATAAACCGCCTCCAAGCAATTCAGAATGCCCTAGCCCGTGCTGTCACCAAAACCCCCAAATACCATCACATCACTCCTGTCCTCGAATCACTCCACTGGCTCAAAATTCTGAACGAATAGAATACAAAATCATCTCACTCACGTACAACACACTTCAAACCTCCCAGCCCTCCTATCTCCGTCAGTTGTTCACGATCCAGCCACTTCGTCCAACCCGCTCCTCCTCCTCCCTAACACTGCTCCGCCCTTCCGTCACCTCATCATTAAAATTTTCCAATCGCTCCATAGCCATAGCTGTTCCACCTCTTTGGAACAAACTTCCGCCAGCACTACGACAAATATCTGACCCATCCTACGAAGTCACCAAAACTCCACCTCTCGCTATCTCTCCACAGGTCTTTCACTCGAAACTGAAAACACTGCTTTTGACAAATCCTATCCTGAATCCAACACTTCTCCCTGCCTACCTCGCCGTCTGAACACCAAACACCATCCACCTTAGCCGCCTGCCTGTCTGCCTGCCTGACTCTCTGGATTTTGACCCCTGCCTATCGATTTTGATTTTATTGAGCGCCTGTGAATAAGCTGGTTCCCGCGACTTCGCTTTTGTGGGCGCTGTAGAAGTTCCGAGTTTACGATTACGATTACGATTACGCTATGGTCGAAAAACTAAGGGGGTGGTATAACCCCCCTCCTGGTACCTCGGGTATATCGGGTATAACTTTTGAACGGCGTGAGATACCAAAATGATGTTTACCTCAAAATGTGCGCAAATGAATCTGATGCAGCTATCTAAAATGTAAAAATTATATTCCACATGAAAAACAATTTATGCATAAAAACGTAGGGGGGTGGTTACCTTGGTAGCCCGAGGGTTAATGGTACGATATTTAACAAATTTAAACATCCCTAATTTCTTAATGAGACCTCCCCTATTTCTTGGGAGGATCATTTGCTCGAAGACCTACATGGTGTAGAAGCCCTTGCGCCTATTCATACTAAATAAGTTTGGGTTGAGCTGCAATTTATTTAATGAGTATTTCCCATAATTCTCTGACTGGTGTGCATAATCTTTTTCAATATTAATGCCAGTAAAGCAAGGGCAAGCTAATAATTTCAGGAAGCCATTACTTTATTTACAATCACTAGTGAAGGGTACGCTTATAGTTATCTCCATGCTTTGTTTCTGACGCCTTGTATGGCTAATAAGCCGGCCTGTTATACATGTATCTTCCCTATTCTAGGTAATAACTTAACACTAGGTAACAATAATAGACAACTTAATTGCTAGCCAGATGAATGGACGAATGGTTGGCCTTATCTGCATCAAAAGAATCGCATAAAATCAAGTGAATGCTCATTTCAGTTGATCGATGCCATTTGAACGATAGACCTATTTCGCATCATGAATAGCATAGAATCCAGTACTAGCCAGGAAGCCATTACAATAATAGTTATTCCCATGCATCATTTTTGACTCCTTGTAAAGCAAATAAACTGGACTGATACAACTGACGCTAATAATATAGAACGACCACTGTCAAACACAATTTCAGTGGTAGGATTAACACTCTAAGAATCAGAGGGAAGCTAGTTAGCGCTAGCTGGCATAAGACATGCGCCAAATAGTGAATTGGATAAGGATAACAGACCACAGAATCGTTTAAGAAAAAAGTGCTAACTAGCACCAATAAAGTGTATAATATCTCTAATCAGAGCCATTTTCTTTTATTAGGGGCCAATATCATAATGTGTGTAATCTCTCCACTGCGTTTGCAGTAAAATCCCCGGCATCCATGCTACATAATACTATTATAAAACATTTATTTAATAATTTTCGTGTATAATTTCTTATTTATTTATTTTATGTCCAGTTCAGTTAACAAACATAAAAGTTATTTATTTCAGAAATGCACATATTAAATCCTATTTCAAATTATATAGGAAAGCAACCGAAAATAGAGGGGTCCTTTTAGTAAGGGGAGACTTTGTATCGTAGACAAGGGAGATTTTAATTCTAAATCAGTGGAGGAGACTGTCCTGGTACAGAGTCTCCGTGGGGGACATTATTTCAGCCAAGGGGAGACTCTGTTTCGAGGGGAGACTTTATATCATGACACCGGCATCAGGAACCGATTATGAGGACGATGATATTGATGGAAGGGCCTTTACTCTGACGGGGCGCGTCGTATGTAGGCCGTGAATTGTGGGTTGTAATTAATTATATCCTGCTTGCAAGCATCTCCGGGGCGTAGGCCAGCTGAGATGCAAATTCTGATTTCGACGATGACTGTGTTAATTGCAGCCTAAGTGGTTCTGAGGCCGTGTAATTCCATGTGAAAATAGCCGAGCTGAGAATAATAATATAGGCCTAGGCCTACTTAGGGACCAATACGTGGAGTAAAAAGGAAAGATTTGGATGATTGGAGACAATCAGGTAAGAAACATTCAAATTTAACCACGATTTCCAGTTTGTTGAAGACAGCGGGGTAGATATTTTACTGACTGCAGCTGTTGTTATTGAATTGAGGTTAGTAGTATAGTCAAAGGGGGCAGCTGGCGCAGGAAGCCAGTGCAGCGCAGGAAGCCAGCGATTTACGATCCGAGGCTTGCAGGCAGGTGCTATATAAATTATCCATTTGCGATCCGAGGCTTGCAGGCCTGTATTCTGGCATTGTGTATAGCCCTAGCTGGCGCAGTCGCTATATATATTATCCATCACCCACCCATATATAAATCAAAGGCGCAGCTAGCGCAGTCGCTGAGATATATTATAGGTAATGATCCATTTACTATCCCAGGCTTGCCGGCTAACCAGACTCTATTCTAACATTTGGCTTCCCACTAGCCTATATTTTAAAAACGGCACTCTACATTTTGTGACAAGATCAGCAACCTCTTTTATGCCATTCGCTGCTAAATATTCACCATAAGGTCAAAGAATCAAAGATTCATCTGTTTAGAATACAATCTAAAAACTCACCTTCTGCTAAGCCTCCTTTATAATCCTTAACGAAAAGCTACTTCGTGCTTCAATATTACAATTTATTCATCATGTGCCATACAGAAACTTTAATCCCAGCTTAAACGTCTATTCTTTATTTGCTCTGTAAAAACTCTATTGAAATCGATTTGTAATTCTATTTTAAATTCACTCTTAAAGCTTTATTATTGTCGAAAATTGTCAGCGCATTGCGACTAAGCTTTTGCTTTCGATATAAGCAAACGCGTGTAAACTGCACACGGCATATAGGCCTACATCGATGGTACACGGGATCGACTCAACATTATACGCCGATGGTATACAGGTAAGCAATGGCACACGGCACCGGAAATTAATTCCAACATTTTCCCAAAATAGAAAAAATAATCGTTTCGTTATGCAACTAGGGACAGAACGAGGTCACAGAGTCTCGTTCCGAAAAATGTTGGTAATTACTTCCGGCATTTCTACACCGAATAACTTTTTCTCACTCGCTTTGGAAAGGTTCTGAACTCACATCTTTGTTTGAAGCAAAACTGAAAAAACGACCAAAAACTACTATCGCATCACTTTGTCTTATGAATCTTAACAAATGTGTATCTTAGAATCCTTTTTCTAGCAAAACGCGCTATATTAGAGTCTGACGAGATGCCTTTCATGTGTAGGCCTATGATTTTCAATCTAAGATTAAAATCTTTCTGCATCCAGTGTAATTGTCATATTCCATTATATATTATACATCTCTATGGCCAGGCCAATCCCTATTGGCTGATTCCGAATATGGTGGAAACCCTTTGACAAAAATTCTTCATTTTTTCGCTTCAATAATACTGTTTGTAGAGCCTTCGTAAAAATATACCTGCTTACCATTATACACAAGGGCAATAATATTACGGCATTTGTTAGTTTAAGGACACAATAGGAAGTGACTTATGTACCTAAAATGATAACGAAAGTCAACTCCGCTCCATTACCTCGTTGCTCCGCTCAAGTCAAGTGAGCTATTTCTATCCCCATAGAGGAGACACTTTTATAGCGCATATTTTTAATATTATTATTATTCATTCAGGAGATTTATATATTATCATTACCTATAACATTATCTATATGCTGCTGCGCATAAGCCTAGCTTTAAAACTATCACTGTGCGCTCCCAGTGCGAGGTACTACGACGAAAAAGGAAGGTTTTAAGGCGAGAGGAAGAGGAAGAGCTGATAGGCCTATTCATAATAGATGAGTAGGCTAGGCCTATTGTTTGTATAGGCCTGTAATGCTGCGAATGCTCGTAATGCTGCGAATGCTCGAATAAAAAACAAGAGAAGCTTATAGCCCATAATAATGTTCATAGACCACATGTCTCGTTAAATACAAGCCAGGGCAAATAATATTACGGTATTTTGTTGGCTTACAAACCAGGAAGTCTAAGAGAAAATTAACAAATCGATAGTGAAACTGAATTAAGCCGTTTGGAGATATCTGTCGCTATAGAGCAGAAATCTTGTAGCGCATTTCAATGACGAGTAGCCTATAAACATAGGCTGCATAGGCCTATGAAATAATTATTGAATTAAACAAATGTATACATAAACATATACAAAGTTTACAATGTGTGGAGAAAATACATGTAAGTGGCTTGTTCTCGGTAAAACAACTCTTTGTTGTCGTAGATGTGTTGGAAAGTATTGCTTTGCTCATTTAGCACGACTTCGCAATGGTGGTGGGACGAGACCATGTTCTGAATGCGGGAAAGGTGTTAAGACATTAATATCGCTGTGTGAGGGGTGTGGTTATTATAATGCTAAATTAAGACAGCGGCGTGGTGGACTCCAGCGTGAATTTAGAGAAGAGTGGAAGCGGCTGTCATTGATTTCCGTTGAATAATCGGGTTTTGAAATACCAATTGAAGAAAGGAATAGGTTGAGATATATTATAGATATTGAGATAAAATTATATTATAGGCTAGATAAATTTCTATCTATCGTACCCCTAGAACTATAAGGCTCTATGTCCACTTTTTTGAAAAATCAACCTAACGCTATATCCGTTACCGGGATGACAGGGGCTATGTCCTGAACAGTCTAGCTTAACTGGAGACGCTTTCTTTAGCTCAATCTGTGAGTGCTATAAAGCTCTATGTCCACAAATTTGGACAGTGTCTCAAAGCTATAGAGGAACAAGTCAGTCATCCAATAGAATCATTAATTTTGTATCACGTGAATTGGAGATATAACCGTGTTCGAGTGAGGTCTGAAAAAAAATTATACGGTGCTATGTCCATAGCCAATAGCAGTGAGAGATCTTAACACGTGACTGGACTTATAACCGTGTTCGAGTGAGGTCTGAAAAAGAATTATACGGTGCTATGTCCATAGCCAATAGCAGTGAGAGATCTTAACACGTGACTGGACTTAGAACCTACAGCAGTCACCCCTGCCATAATTATAGCCAAATTACTCATAATCGGTTTACATTATGATCGAAATACAAATATAATCATACTAAGAGAAAACTTTGTTTTCCAAAAAGTTTAATTTAATTGCCATTAATGAAACAGAGCAAAAGATTTTCGTCAGCAAATCTTAAAAATCGTTTTTCTCCGTTTCGCAAAAAGTGGACATAGAGCTATAAAGTTCTAGGGGTACGCTATGGCATCATCGAGTATGGATGAGTACATTGACCAGCTGCTAGCTGAGTTTAATGGGCAGAGTACCAACAATCTTCAAAGTCGCGGCGGATCACTACCACCTATTCTACTACATAAAGAGTTCGCCAACAAGTTTTTGAGAGATTACCGCACAGTGGTACCTCTTGATCATGGATTAGAGGGAGATCCACTATCATTCTTGAGTGCAATGGAACCTAGTATTAAGACCCTTATAAATGAAGACCTGACTAGACATCGTGGTATAAAATACTCAGCAATGCTAACAGTTGAATTTGAAAAATTAGGACTCACAACAGACAACACCATTAAAACGACCGCCTATTTCAGGACAAAGGCATATGAAGTTCTCAATGCAGGTGCAACTGGTGAGTCCGTGCAGGAGACAAAGGCTAAAATTTTAAAACATCTAGAGGGGTTTGTAAGAGAAGGATCTGGTTGGAGGGTGAAGCGAGTTGTGGCACTGGACATTGGTACCGCGAGATTTAAACCAATTCGAGGTAATAGTTACTTTCCAACACCAAAATACCTACCTCCTCAATCAGTTATCAATGTGCAAAATAATGACAACCGCTGTTTTGAGTGGGCGGTTTTATCAGCAATGTATCCAGTAAAAAAAGATCCTCAGCGCCCAAGCAAATATCGTGCCCACCTCAAAAAGCTGGATTTCACTGGAATCAAATTTCCAGTAGAGGTAACCAGCATTGATAAATTTGAACGACAGAATCTAGCCGTATCGGTATGCGTGTTCGGGTGGAATCGTGGGTTGTATCCGATCCGTGTATCAAATCAGAACACAGACCACAATGTTGACCTTCTACTACTAGCCGACGGTGAGAATCAGCATTATGTCTGGATTAAAGACCTAGGCCGAATTATAAATAAACATAATAAACATAAACAGAAATTATTTCCATGTCGCCGCTGTATACATCCATTCTCTAGGCAAGACCTGCTGGACTCCCACATCAAAGATTGCCGCGGTATTAGCAAGAAACCACAGAGGATTGTGATGCCTGAAGAAGGTAAAAATATACTCAAATTTCAGAATCACCACAAACAAATGCGAGTTCCATATATTATTTATGCTGACTTTGAAACACTAAATGTCCCAGTGGAATCCGCAGCCCCAAATGTGAGTAACACCAGACTCATTGCTGAGCAGAAACCATGCAGCTTCTGCTATGTAGTAGTCCGCAGCGATGGTCAATCTAACCAGCCTGTGCTGTATCGCGGAGAGAATGCTGTAGAGGAATTTCTTCATCGCCTACAAGGTGAGTTAGCTAATATAAAACAAAAATCTGGCTAATGCAGCGAAGATGGTCATGACAGAGACTGATCGCCAATCATTTCGTGAGGCTACTAATTGTCACATCTGCGGAGATGCATTAGAAAGGCAAAACAAAGAAACTTTGTTAGAAAACAAAGAAACTTTGTTAGAAAACAAAGAAACTTTGTTTTTAGACAAAGTCCGTGATCATTGTCATATAACTGGTAACTATCGAGGGGCAGCTCACAATGGGTGCAATCTCAAGCTTCACATATATCCAGACAAATGTAAAGTGCCAGTGGTCTTTCACAATCTTCGTGGCTTTGACAGCCATCTTATTATACAGGCACTTAGTGGTAACGAGGCTGATAAAATCACCTGCATACCAAATAATCTTGAAAAATATATGACATTCAGCTTAGGTCAGCTCCAGTTCATCGACAGTCTCCAATTTCTAAACAGTTCGTTGGACAAGTTGTCAAGCAATCTATCACTGGATGATCTAAAAATCACAGCCTCCAATGTTAACAGTAATAGAACAAAATTAGACCTACTAAGAAGAAAAGGTGTGTATCCCTATGAACATATAGATAGCTACAATCGTTTCGAAGAAGACCAGCTCCCACCAAAGGAGGCATTCTACAGTAAGTTGACCAGAGAAGACATTTCAGACACTGATTACCAACACGCCCAACAAGTTTGGAAGGAGTTTGACTGTAAAACCATGGGTGACTACCACGACCTGTATCTCCGAACTGATGTGCTTCTACTAGCCGATGTTTTCGAAACTTTCAGAGCCACATCGATGAAGCATTATCAGCTAGACCCAGCATACTATTTCAGTCTACCTGGAATGGCTTGGGATGCATTGTTGAAAAAGACAAAAGTTGAACTCGAACTGTTGACAGACATCGACATGCATTTATTCTTTGAAAGAGGTCTTCGAGGTGGGGTATCGATGGTATCCCAGAGATTTGCAAAAGCCAACAATCCACAATGCCCTGACCACGATACCACGAAGCCAAACAACTGGATTATGTATCTAGACGCGAATAACCTGTACGGATGGGCTATGCAACAAATGCTACCAGTCGGTGGATTTAGTTGGTGCAAAAATGAAGATTCTTCATTTTTAATTACTCAAGATTTTCTAAACGAAATACTGGCAACACCGGACGACGCCCCCGAAGGATTCTTACTCGAAGTGGACCTTGAATACCCGGAACATCTCCATGACGCCCATAACGACTATCCATTAGCCCCAGAAACCCTATCTGTCCGAGAAGATTGGTTGAGCGACTATCAGAGCTTGCTCGTGAACCAGTTGGGATGCAAGTTCACAGAATGTGTAAAGTTGGTTCCCAGCCTACGAAAGAAGGAGCGATATGTGGTACATTACAGAAATCTCAAACTATATCATTCGTTGGGCATGCGAGTCAGCAAAATTCATCGTGCCGTTAAATTTCGACAGGAAGCCTGGATGAAGCCGTACATCGAGATGAATACAGAGTTAAGAGCCAAATCAACTTCTGACTTTGAGAAGGACTTCTTCAAACTGGCTAACAATGCAGTCTTTGGGAAATCGTTAGAATCTCTTAGAAAAAGGATTAGAGTCAACTTAGTGGCTGGAACACAAGAGGACAAACTTCGTAAATTGATCGCCGACCCAGCCTATCAATCGCATCGCATCTTCAATGGCGGACTTGCTGCAATTCATAGTACAAAAGGCAAACTGAAGTTGAACAGGCCGGTCTATGTCGGCCAGGCGGTTCTAGATCTGTCCAAACATCTGATGTACGACTTCTGGTACAACGATGTCAAAGCGCAGTACGGCGAAAAAGCCCAACTTCTGTATACAGATACCGATAGTCTCCTATATCAAGTGGAAACTCCGAATCCATACGAAGATATGTTGGTCAATAAAACTTCGTACGATCTCAGCGAATATCCGCGAGATAGCCCATACCACAATGTAGAAAATAAGAAAGTGGTTGGAAAATTCAAAGATGAATGCAATGGAGTTCCAATCGCCGAATTCGTGGGACTTCGCCCAAAGATGTATTCGATTCTACAAATAAATTTGATTTTAAATCCAATCCAGCGGATCTGAAATTCGAAAGGCAAAAGGAGTTCAGAGAGCAGTTGTTAAGAAAGATCTACATCACGAGATGTATAAAGAATGCTTGTTTGAGCAAAAACAGATGCGGCACACACAGGTTGCAATTCGAAGTCGCGGGCACGAGATTGGTGTGTACGAACAAAACAAGATATCCCTTTCCCCACTGGACACAAAAAAGTGGATAGCCGATAATGGGATTACAACAAGGGCATACGGGCATTATAAAATTGATCAAACGATTTTTATATTTTTAAATATAGCAGAAGAAAATATATCAGCAGAAGTAGAGGAATATCTCAACGAACTTTTAGCTTGAGAATTCTATCAGGTGGCAACTCAGTGTCTATAGGTACCACGAGCAATTCCTCGCGAACAAATCCGCGGCCTGGTCCATCTACTAGATGATACAATGCCGGCTGGTCAGCTTGTTGGACAACATTTGAAATAACATGTATGGTCAACGACCAGTTAGGATCTGTAGCCCGTCTGTTACCACCCTCGAGTTCGCCGGGTGCATACAAGTAACGGACCAGAACATCGTGTCCAAGAATCGGTTCTTTCAGGCCAACAGCACGACGAGCGGGAAGAGAGGGTTTCTGTACTACTCTATCAGCCTTAATGGCTTTAGCCGGCTTCATGCCGAGTAAACGCGTTGGTTCGTTGTTTAGTGCAGCCACAACCTCAGGCAGACGGCGTACCCATTCAGCCGATCTTTCCGAGGAACCCCGTGCAGCAAGGAGTAATTCTTGTGCGTATTGGGCGCCAAATAATCGCTCTGCCAAAGTCCGATTGAATCTTTCAACTATTCCCTGCTGGCGATGATTTCCAACTTCTCCACGCCTCACTTGCACATCGTGCTTCGTCAGCAATGGTTTAAAGGCGCCCATAAACTCGCGGCCAGGGTCGACCTGTAGGAGTCTAGGCCAAGTCAATGGACCTCGTTTATAAATTCGGCCCAAAGCGGCTGCAACTTCAGAAGCACTTTTATCGACCAAAGGCTCAGCCTCTTTGTATCGTGAGGCTACATCAACCAGAGTCAGAGCATATTTGTACTTTTTACGACCAACTTTGTCATGAGGAAGATACAGCAGATCGGCTTGATGAACGGTGTTAGGCCTATCTTCATCCAACATTGGACGAGGAATTCGTCGTGGTACAGGCTGATAAATTTGCCAAACGGCTTGTTTCTTCAACCATTCGCGAGCTACAGCCTGGGAAACCTTGGCGGCTGAGGCTAATTTTGTTACCGCGGCTTTGCCTCGCCAATACCCTTTTGGGCTGTAATATATTGAGGAAAGGTGTTTAGCCATCGGTTACCTAAATTCATATTTGTGTTGTAAAAAATTATATATTCTTGTAAAGTTATATATTTCCAACAGAGAAGAAAATTTCATTTACGCAACTTCCATTTCATTTACGCAACAAACCGTTCATCGTTTTGCTCTGGTAACACCCATCCCCATCTTCGACTTCGATGACATAATAGCCGATACGAGCCGGGCATCTTTCTTCTCATACTCTGGGATTTCATCATTTAGAGCAATCCTAGATGCAGCTGCAGCCAGGATGTCGTCTGCATGATTTCGCCCAGTTGTATCTTTATGGATAGCATAGGCCACATCGTGATCGAGGCATGCACGGTCGAGCTTGTTAACACCGCGATAGCGTTGCGTCAACCGTTTATCGAGCTTGGTGAATGGTCCACAGTAGGAATATTTGCCAGTGTTCTGAAACGAACCTCCTGGATTATCTTCCGAAGCTGCACCGGGTGGAAGGCTCATATGCATTTCAGGCATTGGTAGAGCGTTTAGAGCGCTATTTAACAGCGAACCGCCACGCACTCGCTTAGCTCGCTTACTTCGAGCTTCGCGAGCCTTGCGATCTTAAAAATTGAAACTTCTGAATACCACATACAGCACAGGTTCCCCTTTTGGCTGGACGCCCGTTTTTTAAAACGGTGGTCGTCTCATTTAAAGTCTCAGTGTGTCTTTTACATCGGAGGCAATACATTGTATTAGTTTGGTTTGATAATAACTCTTTGACATTTGTTTAAAAACAAAACTTTGTTTAAAAACAAAAACTTTTGTTTTTTTTGTTTTTGATATGGAGATAATAAACTTTGATATAGAACAGGACGATGGAACGAGGCATCATCATTGGTTGCTTCCATCCAGTATAAGATGCATCATCTGCGGCCCGAGCGGTTGTGGAAAAACGAATCTGTTGCTGAACTTCCTTCTCAACAAGGGATTCCTACGCTTTGACCGGCTGCACCTCTACTCAAAGTCTCTAGGACAGGATAAATATCAATTCCTTCGTGACTGGGCCACAGAGTTGGAAAAAGTTGCTGGAAAGGAAGTGGCCTCGTTTCACTCGTCGTCTGAAGATATCATTCCAGTCGAATCGCTTTGTAAGAATCGTGAACATCAAGATCATGATGGTCGTAGTATCATGGTCTTTGACGATGTAATGCTGGAGAAACAGGAGCCAATCGAGAAATATTTCACTATGGGAAGACACGGTGGAGCGGACTGTTTCTACTTAACTCAGAATTACTTTCGGATTCCCAAGCAAGCGATTCGTGATAATGCAAATTTAATTATACTCTTCAACCAAGACGGTAAAAATCTGACAGCTATTCACAACACTTTTGTTGGTGGTGACATGCCGTTAGACGAATTCAGAAAATTCTTCAGCGAGTGTGCGGCCCAACCATATGGGTTCGCGGTGATCGATCTAACTTCAAAAGTTTACGATGGCAAATATCGCTGCGGGTTCGATCGTTTCTATAAACCCATGGCAAGTATTTAAAGAACTGACATATAGTAAACATATTTTGAAAATATTATTTAACATAAAATATTTTTAAAAATATTATTATTTTTCACGATGTGGACAAAAATTTCAACAAAACAAGAGCGTGACGCGTTTACACAGGACTATTTAGCTCGTAGGAACCGATTGAGACAGCGATTCGTGGATGAAAAACTGGGAGAGGCTGACTTGCTGTACGATGCGACTAAACTTTTTAAACCAATTGCTACAGCAACAACTGAAGCACAGGCGGCGACATCCAAGGAACTGCAGAAAGTTACTGGAGCTTTGGAGCACTTACCAAGGCAGATTTTAGACGAGGCTAATTTTAACCCGATAGCGGGGATATTTGGAGAAGCAACACCGGCGCTCCCAGAACCACCGATCCCAGAAATATTGCGTTTCGATCCTGATACAGACCTGGATGTTGTCACAATCAGGCGGCATGGTTTTACACCCCCGAGCGAACTTAACCTGAAAGACAGGGCAGGGATTGACGATATCGTCTTCAAAGTTAATAGGTACAATCGCCACAACCTGGGCGCTAAGAAAACTAAAGCGAAAAATAAGGGAGATGATGTAAAGTATGCTGAACTGGATGCAGATATCAAAGTTCTAGCGCATTATAGAGAGCGACTTCGACTATTCGTAGAGGGATACAAGCTCACCAAAAGAGGAAAGGGGTTTGTTGTTCCAATCTCACCTCTACAGCTAAAGAACAACAAATTCGGCGATCTCTTAATCGACCCAGTTGCTCTCTCTGCAGGTTCTCTGAGGGCGTTTAAAGGTGGAAACCTCGTTTACGAAGCACCCGCAGATGAATCGCTGTACAGCCTTTTGACTAAGCGTTTCGTTAAGACCAAGCAGTACGCCCCTCAAGCAATTGAAACTTTTAAGAAACTCATTCAACTTTCAGGGCTTCCAGTTCACGGCAGAAAAAGCAAAAAGTTCAAGCTGACCCAGGGTTCGGGTGTAGCTGTACAGTATTACAACAACCCAGACGCCCTTGTAGAGAGGTTACAGCTTTTGATAGCCTCTAGAACGGCTGGTAACACTGGTGTTGACAACGAGATCTCAGCCATTCTTGACGAACTGCTTCGTTCTGGTTTGATCCACAAAGAGTTAGCACTCCAGTTGAACCGAAGTTTGCTGACGGTATAATGATAATAATAGTATTATTATTATTTATTATAATCTTAATATTATTATTATTATTAAAAATAATAATCTGTGATTATTATTTTGACATGGAACGCCTTGAAGAACTTCTGAAAGAAATCCGAGACCTGACATTGCCTAAGGAAAACTTTAGCATTATATGTTCCTCAGATCAAACCGACTATACCACAAACTTCTCACCAATGCTGCACCTCAATCCCAACAAACGCTTTGAACTTGCTCTTGTGAACCTTGAAACTTACAATTCTATTCCGAATCTTGATGGAACCAACAACAAGTTTGTCTACAGCAACAACACTGGTACAACATGGTTTACGATCAGGCTTCCTGAAGGGTGTTACGAGATTCCACAGATTAACGCCGCAATTCAAAGACAACTCGAACGGAATGGTCACTGGGACAACACCGCAACTCCGCAATCCCACTATATCACAGTGGGAGCCAACAGCTCAACCCTGCGAGCTTATGTGGACATTACGAATGCTGCTTACCGTGTAAACTTCTCCCAATCTACAATCAGGTCTATGCTAGGCTTTAATCCTAAAACTATACAATCTGGCTATCATGAGGGAGATAACCCAGTTGATATTCTCAAGGTAAACACCATTCTCGTCAACTGTGATATCATTTCTGGGTCATACCGCAATGGTAGCCAGACGCCAGTAGTCTATAGTTTCTTTCCAGATGTTTCGCCTGGCTATAAGATAGTAGAGTCGCCGAATAACCTGGTATACCTGCCTGTGGCACCAGCTGGTCATGTACAGCGCATGAGAGTGTGGTTGACAGACCAGAACGGTGAACAATTAAACCTCCGTGGTGAAACGATAACTATAAGATTTCATATACGAGGCGTATAAATATAAGATTTAATTTGATTTGCATATACGATTTCATATACGGCGTATAACTATAAGATTAAGGCATGTATGTCTTTGGAGTTAGATCTAAACGGCGTCGGGTTATGGGTGGTGGGCTTTTCGACTGGATACCCAAAATTGCCAGCGCTTTTGGCCGGGTTGGTAATTTTATCTCGAGAAATAAGGACACAATCACAAATGTTGCAAATGTGGCTGGTAGTGTGGCTAAGGCTGGTGCGACAACCGCATCTGCAGTCAGGATATTGTTGATGCAGTAAAGGCAAGACGCGCTGCCGCTGCCGCCGCTGCACAACCTTCTTCGCTGTACAACCTTCTTTACAATCTGCTGCACTTCCAATACCTCTTGAAAAGGCACTCAGTGAAAAGAGCATTGAATTTTTAAAGCAACTTGCAGCCAATTCAACCAGCAACTGATATAAATAGCCTTATTGCTGGGTCTGGCTTCAAAACTCTACAAGCGGTAAATCGCCGTGGAAAGGGCCTGTTTTTGGGTAGAAATTAATTTATTTGCTTGGTAGAAATTAATTTGCTTGTGGAAAATTAGTCGTCTCAACAATTAAAGTCTAAAAATTACCAATAGTTAATAGTATTATAATGGCAACAGTTGATATAGCTAGCGAAATGTTGGACATCGGTGCGGCGATGTCTGACGACAATAGCATCGAATCTTACGAATTCCGCGAGTACGAGTCACAAAACCCCGCCGCCATTAATAACGGTCAGGCCATACAGATAGACATCCAAAACCAAGACATTTTCACTCAACCTTCCAAAAGCTACCTTCTTGTCGAGGGCAGGCTTGCATCAACCACTAATGTGCCTTACGCCGCAGGCAACCTGGTTACACTAATCAATAATGCCATCCCTTACATGTTCTCTCAGATCCGATACATGGTTAACAATACCGAGATCGAGAACATCGCATCTCCAGGACAGGCAACAACGATGAAGGGCATGTTGGTCTATGGATGACGATTTTTCCAATGCTGAAGGCCTGAACATTTGTTGGCAGAAGGACACCACTGCAGCCGCAGCGGATGGTGCAAATCTTGGCCCGCAACGGCGAAGAGATGATTTGCATCGAAGACCTGAACAGATTACTTTTTCATTCCTATCTCGGTGCTCCATGTATTCGGGTTGGAGCGGATCCTTACCGGACAGGGTCGTAATACCAACTTTTCAGAACATTCCTTGGATGAGTTGTCGGCCGATGAACCAAACATCGCAATCCGTCCAAGGATCTGCCACGGCGGTCGGATTACACTGTCAGAGCTATCACTGAGTTTTAAATCCAATGACTTATACCGTAATATCTATGGACTACTCTAAAGCGTGTCTCTCGAAGCGGCATGTCTGGCGCCATGGCTGAAACGCTCTCCTGTCTTGCATACCAGCCACTAATCTTCAATTGGTTTGTAAACTCAAGCACAACCGACAACATTCAACTTGCACATTGAGGGTTAAATGTTAAACAGTTGTTACCGATTAATTCTCGGTTGCTTTTCAGACCGGATGTGATCGGCAAAACTGATTACATTAACGGAACATCGGACTTTTCGACCATGCACAAGGCTCAGAACATCTAAAGAAATACAACTGCGATCGCCAGCCTTTTGGTCGTTGGTATTTTATCTCGAGAAATAGGTCCGGCACAACTGAAAATCTCTGAATGTGGCAAGGCTGGTAAAGCATCTGCACTCAGAAATACTTTTGAAATAGTAAAGGTTCTGTGGCAGTCATGCAGCATCATCTTGTCGAGTAATCATCTTCAACGGGTAGCACCGTTCTTCCAATACCTCTTGTAAAGATCCTCAGGAAAAGAGCATTGAATTTTTAAAGCAACTTGACAGAGCACATCGATCAGACACTTGATTAAATAGCCTTCTTGTATGCGTCAGTCTCCAGCTACTCGACTAACAAATCGCCGTGTTCAAGTGGCTTGCTCTACTACAGTAGAACGGTTGAATTTGCATGGAAGCAAATTGGGTCGTTCACAAATTAAAGTCTAATAGGGACCGCCTTTAGATATATTATAATGAAAAAGTTGATATAGGTAGACGAAATATTGGAAACATCGGTACAGCGGCTATGTCTGACGAGCGAAGCATAGAATCTTGAGTTCTGTTTAATACCAGTCAAAAACCCCGAGCATGTAATAAGGTCGGCCATTCCAGCAGACATCCAAAACCAAGACATTTTCACTCAACCTTCCAATCCAGCTACCTTCTTGTCGAAAGGCTTGCATAAACCACTTCATTCCTTACGCATGATGGTGTCACTAATCAATAATGCCATCCCTTACATGTTCTCTCAGATAAATACCAGGTTAACAATACCGAGATCGAGAACATGATCTCCAGGACAGGCAACAACGATGAAGGGCATGTAACTCTATGGAGACGATTTTTCCAAGGCTGAAGGTCTGAACATTTGTTGGCAGAAGGACACCACTGCAGCCGCAGCGGCCGCAAATATTGGCTTTGCAGCTCGGCGAGGGATGATCATCGCTAGGCCTGACCCTATTGGCACTTTTTCATTCGTCATCCCCCTAAGACATTTATTCGGTTTTTGTGACGATTACCACAGGGTCGTATACGGAATTAAACATTCCTTGTTGCTGAGCCGTCAGGCCGATGCAGACGCAATCTTCAAGGACGCTGCAATACCCGTTGGTCGGATTACACTGAGTAAGCTATCCTGGTTTATGCCACATGTTATACCCGCTTTGGAGTATAAGAGCATGCTCATGAAGCAGATCGAGGCCAAGGTTAAAATTCCTGTAGCATTTCGAGCCATGCAATGCGATAATATTTCGGTACCGCAAGCAACGACTTTTTCGTGGCGATTGAGCGTTAAATCAGGAACGGAAAAGCCCCGATGGATTCTGGTTGCTTTTCAGACCGGAAAAGCGGCAAACCAGCGTCACAACCCGGCACTTTTCGACCATGTGCAAGTTCGCAACATCTATGCTATGCTCAACAGCGATCGGTATCCAGTCGTTGACATGAATCTCGACTTCACCGCGATGAAAATCTCTCGTGCTTATAAAGCTTTGCGAGACTTTAAGGAGGAGTTCTGTGGAATCGATGGACGAGAATCATCTTGTCAAGTAACACCGGTCGACTTTGTAGATTTCTTCCCGATCTTCGTACTAGATGTTCGCAGACAATCAGAACGCCTGAAAACCACGACCCAGGACATTCAGATTAAGGTGAACTTTGACGCCGCAGTTCCAGCTAATACGATAGCATATGCCGTGTTGATAAGCGATCGACTCATGAAACTTGAATCGGATGGTAGCAAATTCAATCTCGTTTACTAATTAGAAAAATGGCGTCCCTTTAGATATATTTCAGAAAAAGTTTTAAGTAGAAATCTATATTTAAGAAAAATATCTATATTTTTCGTCATGAAAACCAAGTACATCTCACACGGTCTTTCGCTGACTGAAGGTCAAAAGGTAACACTGGCAAATGCCGCCCGCAATGGCACCGGCGCTACAATTCGGCTCACTTATGGACAGCTTCATGGAGAAGACAACCTCGGGCTGACGACTGGTCAAGCTAACCGTGTCGCTAAAAATTTGGACCAAGGCCGTGGCATGGAGTTGAGATTCACCAAAACACAACTGAAACATATGACAAAAAATGGTGGTTTTCTTCCACTTCTGGCACTAATTCCACTGATCGCTAAAGGTATAGCTGCGGCGGCAGCAGCGGCTGGTGGGTAGCAGCTGGCGGGGCTTCAGCGATAGCAAAGGCGGTGGTGCAAAGCCAAATGACGCAGCAAGCTGCACAAGCCGAGGCAGAGCGTCATAACCGCGAAGTCGAAGCTCAGCTTCGAAAGGCTGGTGGAAAGGGGTTGTATCTCGGACGCCAGACTACCGGTGGTTGTTGTCCTAGGTGTAAGGGATCAGGACTTTATCTCGGGAAAAAAACTAGAACCTCTGAGCAACTTTGATATCGAGAAAGCCGCCCGAGGACTGCCTAATTTCCGCGGTGTTTTCATGCGAGATGGCTTGCCCGCTGTGGTACACGACAAAGAGTGTGGAATTGTTAATCTGGATTCCAAAGAAGGCGATGGTACCCACTGGGTGGCATATAAAATTGATCGAGAGGTATTGATCAAGGTCATCATGGTCCTACAGCCGTGTTCTTTGATAGTTATGGATTGGATCCGCCTCAAGAACTCGCTCGATATTTAAATTGCCCCATCAGAACACAAACATTTCAGCTGCAGGGTCAAAATGATGTGATATGTGGCCACACCTCTGCCTTCTTGTGCTCAAACAGCTCGCTGCTGGTCAAAAATTTGAAGATATAATACTTAACTATGTTAAAAAGTTGCCCCATAAGAACACAAACGTTAGATATTTTGGATTGTTTTAGATTGCTTAGATATTTTGGATTTTGGTTTTGAAATTTTTATATTAGAAATGTGCCCCTTTTTTCTGTAATACAAGATGCCGGTCGATAAGTTTGGTCGAAGTAGTCATAGTACGATAGGTGGAGGAGTATGGCAGTTCAGCACTGGTGGGCTCGTCCACAAGGTTGGCGATACCATGATGGGAATTCTCTCATCTGGTGGGTATCGAATCACAAATGTTGGTACGCCTACTGAGAACGCTGACGCCGCAACGAAGGGTTACGCTGATACAATAGACTTGGATAATCTACAACTTGCTGGTGGAACTATGTCTGGCAACATTAACATGAGTGGGCACCGTATATCTGGGCTTCGTACGGCAGACACGCCAGATTCTGACAGCGACGCCGTGAGCTGGGCACAGGTGGTACGGTACGCCGACGAGCAGGCGGATGTTTCTAACGCCCAAGATGTTATTGTTAAGGAGTATGCGGACAGGAAGGACGCCGCCCTTAACACAGGTCTGAGGTTGTATACGGACCAAAAAACTGCCGCCGCCAGACAGTATACAGATGAAAAGTCTAACGCCGCAAAACAGTATGCAGACGAAAAGGATGCTCTTCTTAGAAGCGCACATGTGCTGAAAGCCGGTGATACCATGACTGGTAATTTGGATATGGGTGGGAGAACGGTAACTGGGTTACCAACGATTCCGTCAACCACTCAAAGTGACGCCGCATCGATCTGGCAAGTGACGAATGTAGTCAACAATACCATGACAAACTTGAATAGAGAACCCTCGGCTCCGTTGCATGTGACTAACAAACGATATGTTGATGCGGCTATTAAGTTTACCGCAGATGATAAGGATACCATCATTAGGCGTTATTCGGACGAGAAGGATGTTGCGCTTAACACAACCCTCAGGTCGTATACAGACCAAAAAACTCTCGCCGCCAGAGAGTACGCCAAACAGTATACAGATGGTCGGATCACCACCGTCGTGGAGAGCTCCAGAGAAACGGTCTCACAGTTGACACAGACGGTCACCAATGGCTTGACCGGAATTAGAAGCACACACGTTCTCAAAGCCGGTGATACCATGACTGGTAATTTGAATATGGGTGGTAAAAAAATTACTGGGCTTCCAATAAGCCTTACATCACGACCATCCGATAGCGACGCGGTAAGCATGAAGTATTAACGGGAATATTGGCAATAATGACAAATGACATGGCAATCCCAGGGATACCCATTGGGCCAAAATTACGTGACTAACAAACAATATGTAGACGCCCAGGTCACTCTTGCCAAACAGTATGCAGACGAAAAGGATACTCTTGTTAGAAGCGCACACATTCTCAAAGCCGGTGATACCATGACTGGGGATTTAGAAATGTCCGGAAAAAGAATTACAGGACTTCCTGTAAGCCATATATCACGACCATCCGATAGCGACGCGGTAAGCATGAAACTATTAAGCGATGGACTAAAAAATTTGATGACAAATTATGAAATGCAATCATTCCCAGGGATACCCATTGGGTCAAAATTCTTGACTAACAAGAGATATGTAGACGAACACGATGCAGCCATTAGAGGCGCTCACATTCTCAAAGCCGGCGATACCATGACTGGTGATTTAGCAATGTCAGGAAAAAGAATTACAGGACTTCCGGAAGGAGCATCAGTATCTAACAGTGATGCGGCCAGTATTGGCCAAGTTTCAAGAGCGATCAACGCCACCATGATAAGGTTGAACAGGGTGCCATCGGGGCCGTTAAATGTGACTAATAAGCAATATGTAGACTCCCAGATCTCTCTTGCCAAAAGATATGTGGACAACAAAGACCTCGCCGCCAGGCAACACTCGGTTGCCTTGGACGCGATAATTATGACTTATATAGGCAACCTCAAGATACTCAACCATACTGGTCATATTCCACCCATACCCGCTGTACACAACTATACAGGTTTTATTCCCACCGCCAGTTCGGAAATGTCCGATTACCCAGCAATTTTAGCATTTAACCCCATGAATGTTTCTGCCTCCCGCGGGGCAGCTTTAAATGGCTGGTTGTCCGCAGGCGGCCTTGGTGTTGGATCTTGGCTACAGATTGAATGCCCGACGGCCGTACGCATATGGAAAGTCAGTCTGAAAGTTTTATAATTCGAACGGTATAATATCCCTGGAAGATAAGTGGAGCCGTTGAGAATGATGGTGTATTTACAGACCTACTCACCTCAAACGTCCGATTTAGCCTTGGTGATAAGCCGCAAGACTTTTCCGTCGACTCCATCAGCGCTTATAAAATATACAGGTTTACAGCCCTTGCCTTTAGTGGCAGTGTTGGTCTAGGTCGCTGTCTGGTTAAACACTTTCAGATCTTCACATATTTTAAAGATGGGGATTAATAGTATAAAACTGGACGATGGCTGACTCACACCATAAAATCCGAGGTTATCTCAGGCAAAATGGGGAAACAAATATGCAAAAATACAACCTCGATGATATCGTTGGTCTAACCAACTGGGGATATACTATCGCACAACCCACCACAGCGATGTTGACCGCTGTGCCTCAGGAACACATCGATTTCGTGTCAAAGGACTACTACACCCGCGACATTTACACAGCAACCGGTACACTGGCCACAAAGGTGTATAAGAATCTTCCAATAACAGCCGCACGATTTCCTTGCATCACTTTACAGACAGCAGCTGATACCGTTACAGTAGACTGTGGGTTCTGGAAACTTACTATATCGGGCGCAAGTAACGGAGACGCCTCAGTTCGTATAATTGATTGGCTAATTGACATTTCGAGCTCACAGTTTAATGCGACTAGGATAATTTGTATTCCGAGCCAAACGAGTTTTCAAGTTGAGGCTAAAAAAGAGGTACTGTAACAACTCCGGATATTGAGTTAAATATAACACTACTTTTAGAAGAATTATAATAACTATGTCGCTGTATCCAAGTCTAACTGTCCCGACAATTTCGGATGATAAGTCGTCTGAAAGTGTGGACCAGTCTGAAATGGAACCACAGAACTTTCGCCTGCAGAAAATCGGTGAACTCGAATCTTTTCTTAGATCTGAAGTTGAATTTCGTAGCGCTCTTTTTAAAAAATACAGCAGAGCTGTGAATATGATTAACGGTGCTTCCGCCTCGTGTGCAGTTTTCGGTCTAGGCGCGGGTGCGGGAGGAGCAGCCTTGCTGGTAACAGGAGTTGGGCTAGTACCAGGAATAATTCTTGAGGTTTTTGCTGTGTTGTCGGGTTTGTTCGATGTTGCTGGAGTCGCCATCGGTCGAAGATGTTCGGCAAAAGCGGCAAAACACGAAGCCATACGAGTGCTGGCTAGCAGTAAACTCAATACCATACACAGCCATGTCTTAAAAGCCCTCGAAGATAATCTGATAAGCGATGATGAGTACAAGCTGATTCTTGAAGAGGTTGAAAAATATCGCGTCATGAAAGATGAGATCCGGTCTAAATCTGTAGGAATGGCCGAAGGTTCCATCAGCGAAGGCTTAAAAAAAGAGCTGATCAACAAGGGCCGCGAGAAGGCACGAGCGGATTTTATAAAGCAATTGGCGGCTTCAGAATCACCTTGACAGTGAACTGTGTATGCTGGACTGATTCCAAGGCTGCTACAGAACCCCTAACGCCCACGGCCCCGTATTTACAAAATTAAAAAGCTTTCCTATTTAGCTGACCCCAAACCCCTTTTTTCCGAGCACTTTGAAGACGATGGGCTGCTGTTTTTATTTGCAACTGAACAAGAACTGGAGTGTCCTTTAGAATACAGGCTGGAAGCCAAATGTTAGAATAGAGTCTGGTTAGCCTGCAAGCCTCGGATAGTAAATGGATCATTACCTATAATATATCTCAGCGACTGCGCTAGCTGCGCCTTTGATTTATATGGGTGGGTGATGGATAATATATATAGCGACTGCGCCAGCTAGGGCTATACACAATGCCAGAATACAGGCCTGCAAGCCTCGGATCGCAAATGGATAATTTATATAGCACCTGCCTGCAAGCCTCGGATCGTAAATCGCTGGCTTCCTGCGCTGCACTGGCTTCCTGCGCCAGCTGCCCCCTTTGACTATACTACTAGGTTTCCTTGTAATGTAAATCTTAGAAATTTCTCAGCGCCAAGTAAAATCCGCGTCTTGGAAACCATCTTAAACACGGGCACAATATCAAATCAAGTCCTCAATAAACAGGTTGTTGGTATGTCCGTGTCGGTGCCAGTTCAGAATCCACGGAGGCGTATGGCCTCGAGTTAGTGAAACCATGACATAGTTTCTGTTTAACGACGATGCCATGATAAAGACAAACAACTTCGCCCTCCTCCTTTATTTAGTCTTGGAAGTGGTCCCAATGCAGTGCGGCAGAGGCAGAGTTCATTCCACAATCTATGGACAATGTTACTCTCTCAGCGATTTTTTCCCGCATGACTTTTAGCAGGGTACAGTTATTCAAAATTCATTTCGCGACCTTTCTTAAACATATTTTGGTTATAATATAGTTTCTGCTTCATAATGTTACATCTGCGTCAGGCCGTGTGACATGCATCAAACTTTGACGTCACAGTTGATATTAGGCTACATTGGAGCAATTGCTTCTCTTACAGTTCATTCATTCATTCATTCATTCATTCGGGAATTTATATAGTGCCCCTACAAGGAAACTACTCAGAGGCGCTCAGTTGGCGTATTGTTCTTAGAAGGACGATATTGGTGCCAGTTTAGGGTTTTAGGTGGCATGAATTGTCAGAACATATTTTGAGAGCCTTTTTTATAGACTTCCTGCTGATCACATGAATCACCGTGACGTCTAAATTTACACTAGTTTAATTTTTATCCCTACAACTATCAGTCTTTGAATGATTATTTCGGGATACATACAAGAGTTTTCAGCTACAAGAAATTTGAATGCCCATGTTTGACACTCAGCGATAAATATGATATGAGATCAGGTGACGTAAAGTCACTCATCGTGATGGTCCAATTGAACATTCATATCTCCACATCCAAAAGTCTTAGATAGATGATCTCGGGGTTCAGACAAGGGTTTTGCGACACGAAGGCCAAACCACGAGGCAAATATCTAGGGGTTGATGATGTAATCTAAGCATTTCCCACCTCTATTGATTAAATTTTTGTAATAATTAGTCATTAACATACACTTAGTATACGGTTTGTCAACAAATTGTTTGTCAACAAATTAAACTAGTGTTAGAATGAGAAGACATGATAATTGTAGAAAGATATTTCCCATTAGCTTGTGGAACATGCACGACCGTCATTAAACGACAGTTTACAACGCGCTAATAATTCGGCCACAAGCACTCAACAAACATTAGCTATGGTCGTGGATACAGTAACGTTACGTTAATATCGTTTATTTAACGACGCCGTCATATCGACGATGATTGGCGTCATTAGAAAAATCATATGTACACTTATGCAGGTACATCAATGGTCGTAATTTGACTGTTTTAACAGTTTGTGTCTATGTTTTTTAGTAGTTAGATGCTAAATATGCCTAAGATATTAGTAATAATAATAATAATAATAATATTTACATTAGAGTCAGTGTTTGCAGCCATAACGACGATGGTTGGCGTCATTCCTCATAAGTTATAAGAATGTTCACGTTTAACTACTCTAAGCAGTGTTTAGGTCTGTGTCTGTAATAATAATAATAATAATAATAATAATAATAATAATAATAATAATAATAATAATAATAATAATAATAATATCAGTAATAATAATAATAATATTAATAGTAATGATAGTAATAATAGTAATAATAACAATAGTAGTAATAATAATAATAATAATAATAATAATAATAATAATAATAATAATAATAATAATAATAATAATAATAATAATAATAATAATAATAATAATAACAATCATTATAATAATGTGATAATGTATACATTAGAGTCTCTAATAGTTAGCAGCGTTCTGCTTTATTGTTCTTGGTGTATTTATAATAAGGTTTATAATAGAATGTTAATGTTCTTCTTCTATCTTCTTCTTGGTCTTCTTCTTTGTCTTCTTCTTTGTCTTCTTTCCGGAGGGGTCAGGGGCCGCCTTCAGATCTTCCGACCGGAAACCTCCAGCCACTTGTAGATGGTGTCTAAGCAGCTGGATTGACTGAGCACGGTGTACAGGTCGAAAGGCCAGTTTTTCCGTGCGCACTCTCGGAGGAGCTGGTCTTGGAGACCAGCCTGAGATACAGTAACGCCCGACGTGATTGTATATATACAGGACTCGAATCACGATGGCTACGCAATTGGTCAATGCATGTCACATGACTTTGTGAACGTGAAAAGGGCCGATCGATAAACACCTCTGAAAGCGGTGGAAGATTGTTGACTATGTTTTCTAATGACGACACAAACCCTAACCCTGACCCTAATCTACCCTCACGGCGGCTTACCTGACCCTAACCGACCCTCACGACGCCGAATCTGACCAGAAACGACCATCAAAATGTTCGCCATTTGAAAATCCCGACGTTAGTTAACAAGTTCACATGACATGCTTTAGCCAATAGCGTGAATGTAGTTGCTTGGCTTCCGCTCATGTCCGGGGCGTGAACGGATCCACTAGGCTACGATTATGGAGTTCATTTTTCACATAACTTCACTTAATTTCATATATATTTCTCCGTTGTTAAAACATCGGGCGTTTTAGTTCACAGCAGACTGCCATCATCCATTTGTGTACAAGCTCGTTGAGCACTTTCGCAAGGTGTCCCGACAACTCGTCTACAGACTTTTCGTCTACATTTTAACTCTACGAAGTTATCTGATATTGTCACTTTAAAATGGAAGCTGGATTGATGAAAACCTTCCTGTGTTGAAATAGAAGCAGGATTGATCGAAATAATTTTCCCGTAAATAGAAGCTGGATGTATAGATGAAATTAAGTTTTCCATTCAATAGAAGTTGGATTGATGAAAATAATCGTTTCTGTAAATAGAAGCTGGATTCCTGAGAATATTTCGCACGTTTTTGCGAAACTATAAGAAAGCGGCCTCTGTTGATTAGCTGTAATGGATACAGATACACTCCAATGCCACAATACACTCGAAGACGAAGTGTCTGTAGACGAAGTGTCGTAGACGAAAAGTCTTTAGACGAGTTGTCGCAGAACCTTTTGCAAGGAGCAGGATCACGTAGACTTCTCTGGCACCAGATCATTAGTGCACACTCAGACACTCCAACCGTAAAGGGTGTGGAATTCCAGGCCGCTGACCATAGACCGACTGACTGAGTGCCAACAGGCAGACAGAAGCAGACAGACAAAGACACAGAGAAAGACAGAGACAGGGATTAAACAAGGCAGCGATATGAGTAAGCGGGTAACCCAACCCAGCCCAGCTAAGCCTGACTGGCTGACTTCTTACTGTTACTGTATATAGTAGTCGATGTCTTAATAGTTAGCAGCGCAGACTATAAGAGTTCAGACCAGCAGACGGTCAGACAAGTCAGACCGTTAGTCAAGCAGTACGATAGTTTGTTGTCACCAACGATTATATTGCTTGTAACTTCAATAAACTACATTAATCTCTTCTGGGAGTCTTCAGTGGTCAACGGGCTTTGGGCCCGTGGCCGGGTCATGGCCGAGGCACGAGTGATCTTCATGCCGGTTTCATCGTGGCGAGCGCCGCCACCGAAGCGCGCCTACTACGGCGCACATGCAGAAACATTCATGTCCTTTCATCAGTACCTCATACACTACAAATTGGTGGAGGCGCTTCACATAAACTCCTAAATCCACTACAGAGTCATGTTACGCATTTCCAGAGGCTTTCAAGTTATGTGGTGCGATACGACGGTAGGCACTCTCTAGCTACAGATAGCATGGCCTCCATTTCTAGAGTCACTTTCTTGTAATGGAGTGTTAAACATCCCAGAATAATAAGGCAACCATTACAATCAATTTGACGTAGTTTACTTAATCATTTGATCAAATCAAAATATACGGCTTGCATGGTCAATGTAATGCAGTTTACTGTAGTTGTGTCACTCAATGGGGAAAATTTTGTCCGTTTAGCATTAGCCTATCTAATTTGTCTTCTTGTTGGAATAGTGCTACAACAGAAATAAATGCAAATTTCCCCCAAAACGACTTCTAATCTCAATAATTATATAATTTAATTATTATGAGGCTATAGAACACCTCACATTTGCATTTACATTTACTTTCATAATTTCCTCTACCTTATCTTACCTTGCACAAGCCCGCTCGCAGTTTTAGTTTTGTGTAATCCCTAGATGACGACGCTGGTGCTACATGTTTATCTTACTTTCGCCAGGTGATACCACTGAGCGACTTTCTATGTGAGTGGGCTACAGCGCAGCCTGAATTTACATGATGGACGTAGATGGACAACTAGTTCGACAGGTAGTAATATCAATCTTTTATTCACCAAATATAGTAGCACAGAAAAAAAGGAGAAGAAAAAACACACACAGACAGAATTCCGGACCAGCAGACCTGTCTGTACTATACTAATTAGAAATATTACATAGTCCAAGTTTCATTACTACAAATTACATGTATACTACCCCCCCCAAAGTCTTACCTGCACCTCACCGCGGTGGGGGGGGGGTTGAACGGCTAAGTAGGGGAATGCCCGGTGGGACTATGCCATCAGTGGTGAAAGCTCAGTGGTGAAAACCCTGGGCAGAAGGACCACCTTGGGCGTCTCGCGAGGTGGACAGGCTCACCGGGAACCCCGAAAATAGCTGGCCAACGCAGGAGGCAGGTGTTGGAAGGACACCTGAGGGCGCAAAAGGTCATACAAAAGTGACCCACCGGCTTCCTTACCCTGCCAGAAGAGGATTGGTCACCGTCTGGCAAAGAGACCAAGAAACCTCAACATAACATTGGAGAAGCAAAGGAAAAAATCAAGGATAGAGAATTTTGGAGACGACAAGTTGAGGACTCATCGTTGGCCTCGGCCTGACGGAGGAGAAACAAAGAAGAAGAAGACATGTATACTATGCGCATAACAGATTACATACACAATTTACAAAAGTGTTCCCTATAATTAAGCCTCTTTGAAAGAGTCTTGTTCTTCTTGACAGCCAGCAGTCATTGATATTAGGTAAACTGCAGGATGTCCTCAACACTGCAGATCACGATTATCTGGTTCCAATTATCGAAACACTATTATGGTCGACGGTTGAGGTCAACAGCAAGATGGCGCCCGTCGTCCGTTGGTTAGATAGGAAGAGGAAACGGTTCGTATCATTAATGCATAGCTCATTGTTTGCTACCACGATCCAAACATTTTGCTAAAAATAGAATGTCAATGAGTTACCATCACGGATCACGGATTAAGACTTTGCACTTCTCATAGATCGTGACAGATAAGAATGTTCATTGTTTCGCCTGTACCCATTTAAATCATTTTATGCATAAACTGATTAGGAGTTTAACGTTTGTAATTTTAATGGAGCAATTAATGGACCAATCGACGGAATCTCTTTTGGTGAGTCTTTTGGCGGATATATTATTTCACGCTGTGAACCGTGGCCATGTCACTCTACTTTCCCTCTATGACATTAGTTCCACTTTTGACACTGTTGTTCACTCCATCCTCATAGACCGGCTGTCTAAGTCGTTTGGGGTTGTTGACTCTGCTCTTCTTTGGTTCCATTCATCCCTCAAGGATCGCTCTATTTCTGTAGTTGTCGTCCACTTCTCTTATGGCTTACCTCAGGGCTCTGTTCTTCCTCCCCTTCTGTTTATCTTGTATACCTCGGATCTAGCTGGGGTTCTTGGTCCACTGGGTGTCCTGTACCAGCAATATGTTGATGACACGCGGGTTTACCTTTATGGCCTGTTCTTCCTCCCCTTCTGTTTATCTTGTATACCTCGGATCTAGCTGGGGTTCTTGGTCCACTGGGTGTCCTGTACCAGCAATATGCTGATGACACGCAGGTTTACCTTCATGGCCCTGCCCCACAACCGCTGCTATGGTTGAACGTATCTATAGAGGCTTCCTGATCAGTTGCTCTTGATCGATGGTTGTCTGCTAATCGTCTTCGTCTAAACCAAGACACTATGCATTTGGCTCGGTAGCCGTGCCCAGCTTGCCTCGAATGGCGCTGTGTTCCTTCGCCTTGGGTTTTCCAATGTGCACTTTTCTTCCTTTGTACGTGATCATGTATTCATTCTCGATCCTGTCTGATCATGTCAATGACCGTTTTTCTACTACTTACACCCACTCCGTGCCTTCCGCCAATCACTTCCTCTACATTCTATGACGAATTTTGACCAGGCTTTGATCTGCGCTATGATTGATTATGGGAATGCGATCTATATCGACCTCTACTCTGTAAATACACCTAAGCTTCAATCCATCGTTAGCTCTTCTTCCCGGCATTGCGAAGTTTGGCCATATCTCTTCTTTCATCCGAGAATCCCTTCATTGGTTCTTCATTCGACAACGCATCCAATTCAAGATCTGCTCCGTCATGCGAAATTTTCTTACCAGCTTTGCTGCACACTATCTCAAGTCCTAGTAACTGTACTCCAGTTTCTGCTGGTTCCGCGACAACTCGTATACCGACATTTCGTCTAACGGCATTTCGTGTACGACACTTCGTCTAACGACAATTCGTCTACAAGTCTATCGTGACACCGTTTCTGCTCTGCCTGTTTCATAAGGCTACAAGATTATGCGAGGTCAACCGTTGGAGTGAGTGCTCTGTTTATTGTTCTAAGTGGTTCTGGTCAAAACCGAGTCTACTGGGACGCATCTTGCCTACCCGTGCATAAAACCCTAGGTTTAATGTTTAATAGCTATGTACCTAGAAAGAATCCATTCAGTACATTTTAAGAGATGCAATAATATTATAATATGGTCGTTCGACTCTCCTTTCTTTCCACATTTCTATTTGTCAACTGAAAAATTCAAAAAAAGATAATTGAAAATATATTTGCCGCTCTCGTCTGTTAGCGAGTTGATGATACATGCTTGAATTTTGCATCTTTCTGGAATGGTTATATTTAAATTTATGTAGCAGTCAACTTTTTCGGTTAGTTGTCAGTAGACCATGAAGTTATCTTCTATAGCATGCGTTTTAACACTAAGAAATTAAACGATTTAGCAATTTCAAAAGTTGCTATATCAAACTAAATGACGTAACAAGCTAACTGTTTGGAGAAGGTGAAATCTAGAGCACATTTTCTCATTATGAAAAGAATTAACGTGTCTTCAATATTTCTATATAAAGGAGAACACCTGAATGGAAAAGATGAACATAACAAAGGCCCGTTTAGTACGACGAAAAGATTGTGCTCTATTTGTCTAAGATTTAATACTCAAGCAGCCAAGTTAACAACATCATAATCTTTTTTGGCGATCTCACTTGAAGCGGTCATCGAACTATGCTTTTTGCATTATGATAAGGGCTGTAAAAGAAGGAGCGGAACCACCAAGTCCCCATGTGCCTCTGAACGAGACGAACATCGACCAAGTTGGATTGAGACTAATTTATTTTTAGCCCCACCAATTATAGAAGCTCTTCCCGCGAGAAGGATCTTGAACTTAATTCTCTCCTCGACTGGAAGACACTTCAGCGTCACACACTGATAGGTTAATCTACTACTTGATCTACCTAACTATAGCCTCATCTATTTGTACATGTAATGCTACGAAATATTGAAGCCTACAAGATTATTACTGGAAAGGAGGCAGTGCAGAAGGAGAAGTTTTTTGAATTAGCACCAAACAAGGCAACTCGGGGACATAGGTATAAATTATTTAAGAAACCAAAAGGGACATTAGGGCAGAAATGCTTCAGTGTAGATTTGTGGAATAGTTTGGATGATAGTACTGTCTCAGTGGACACTATCACAGCTTTTAAGAAGAAGCTAGGAAAATTGGGCTATTAATCATGTTCCAGGTTAATTACAGTGGTTCTAACACAGACTTAACGTCTTCTGAACCACTTAAAACCCATGTTATGTTATGTTATGTTAAATAATAACGTCACTATTAGGTTATTATTATTATTTTTTTAAATTTAGCTGAAGACAACATCAAAGCAAGAGACTATAAGTAGTGTAGGAATCCATTGGGGATGATTTAGGGTCCATGCCCTTGCGAAGATTAAAGACTTCAAAGTAGGTGACAGATTGTAAATCATTTAACCCTCGGGCTACCAAGGGGGGTGGTTGCCACCCACCAGGTTTTTTTCATCTCAAACTTTTCCGTATGGAATAAAAATGTGACCTTTTAGGTAGCTGTAGGGGGTTCATTTACACACGTTTTGAGGTAAAATGTGAGATGATATCTTACACCGTTCAAAAGTTATACTCAATATACCCGAGGCACCAGGGGGGGTGGATACCACCCCCAGAGATTTTCGACTATATCTTATCCGTCATTTAATATTAAGAGAAACAAATTATACCATTCTATAGAGGGAATGTGGGGCTACATATCTATGGTCACTAAGTTGACCTGAGACAACCGAAGTGCTCAAAATAAATAATAATACGCGTAACATGCGTGAAAAATGGCTGAATGGAAGCACTCCTCCCTTAGTTTTTTGTCTGTAGCGTATTCATTTGTCTTCCTGGAAGAGAAACAAAGATACCATTCTTTAGAGGGAATGTAGGGCTTCATTTGCATACCAACATCTTTGTCTTTTGAATACCGGAAGTGATCAAAATAAATAATAATACGCATAATCTGTGTGAAAATGGCTGAATACAGCATTACAACGTAAACCGATATATATGTATGGATATATATGTATGGATGTACATTTATACTATATAAACATGTGTAGGGATGATTGTTTGTATCTTTTATACATAGATTAGTTTCAAAACACACATAATCTTATATTTGTTTATCGAAAAAGTACAAAATGTACGCAATAATATACAATATTGCTAATTAATGGGTTCCGTTGTTAAAAGTGATGTAATTTCGAGGTGCATTCACATAATGTATAACTAAATATACCATTCTGTGCAGAAATGAATGCTGAATCCATTGCTATATTACAAGTTATGATATATAAAACCAAACACGAAATCCAGGGGGGTGGTAACCACCCCCCTCTTGGTAGCCAGTGTTACAAAAAAAGCTTGGTAGCCCTAGGGTTAAGGCAGTGCCAGAGAAGTTAGAATCAAGCAGCAGGTAATTCCATACTAAATTGGCAGTACATCTAGCAATTTTACATTTAAGATTGCTTATTTTGTTTGCAAAAACTGCAGCGGAGTCAGAACACAGAACACTGATTGTCAGGGTCTGAGCGTTAACAGTTGAGAGGTCTTTCTTGACTGCAGAAGACGCTGTGAGATGCGCCATCGGTCCCGTGGATTATTAGCACTTTCAAGTTGGCCGTGGAAAAACGAACTTTTAGAATCGTTCATGAGTTTGTTTGTCACACAGCAGTGACGACGATAACGCTCAACCCCGGAACTTTCCACTTTCTCTCTAATCGACGACGTTCCCTCTTTGTCTGGATTGCCTTCTTTGAAAGCAATCTAGTGATAAGCTTACATAGTCACCTGGAGCAGGTCTAAATCAGAGCGATTTTGTCTCAGGTGACTGTAACTATTCTTTTCAGTTGTTTATACGAAATCGTCTGCACTGTTTGCAAAACCAGTGAATAGTCTCTATTTCGGAATACGTGCTGCACTGTTTGGCGGTGGCAGGAAGTCATGATTTTACACAGTGAGAGATTATGATCTGATATAAGACCAGCGTCGCTCACCTTTCAGGTCACCACAGAGGAAAAATCGTTCACCAGCCTGGACAGATGGATGACCTGAGTGTGGCAAGATCATAGTAGAAGTCTCCCATTGGACCCGGATGGCGGTAGATATTCGCAACGGTTATCGATGAGGATGCTCTGCCCAATCGCACCAACTGCACATCACATGTGGTAAAGCAGAGCCTTTCTGATTGAGGGTGGACACCGACGTCTAACGTAGACCTGTAGATAACAGCTAGATTCCCGCCAGTCACTGAGCGACCTTAGGTTGCGCTCCAATGAAAACGGAGTACACAATCTGTACCAATGTCACGCATGATCCAATCAAGTGTGTCAGAGCATATCCACGTTTCAGACAGTGCTAGCATGTCCAGCTGTTCGTCTCTGGTGAATGATGACAGAGCGTCGGATGGCTGAACGGAAGTTGAAGCTGCCTAAATTCATGGCCGTTGGTTTTGAACTTGACATTGCCGGAGGATGGACGAGGTTTGCTTGGGGAAAGTTGCTAAAGATGGACCAGCGCCTAAGACGAACCACCCTGTGATTGGCCACAAGGATTGAAACTGGGTTATCACGTGATGGTGTCCTAGCTAGCAGGTCACAAGGTGGCTGAAACGAAATAATTAGATGTATGCTAAGCGGTAAGACGTTCGAGAAAACAGACAAAAAGATATTTGACATTGCTTGATCTAATAATCGTTTGGGGTAAAAATGACTCAGAAACCAAGCAGGGACCTTCTGGAAAGAATTAAATTTTTTGTAAACTAAGCTTTTCATTTCTTTACAGGTTACCCTGCAAGAAAATCCAACACCATGACTAGTTAAAAAAGTAGCGCGAGTTGTAAGTGGATGGATGCAAGTTGCCTAAAGATGAAACATGTGTGGTCCATGTTATGCGACTATGGTCCATCTTAGGCAATAATGGCAATTACAGCAAACGTGTGTGCATAGCTGATATTTTAATTTTTCTTTAGACATGTTAATTCATGCTGATTATTACTACTGCAATTACTGTACCTAATTGCATTTGTTTATTCAAAAACAGAGAATATGGACAAAGTGTTAAACTGCAAGAAAAGTTTAAAGTTTTTAAATTTTTATTTCTGAATTTAAAAAATTAAGAAAATGAGGACATTTTCATAATTTCTTTTCGTTATCTATTAAAGAAAATTACAAAATGTGTGCTGTAAAATGTAAGCCTATTTTAGCAGGCATGGTTGATGAATAAAGACTGGTTACCCGTCTTTAGCAATACATTTGTTCCATGGTTCATCTTTGGCGCCCAGGTTCTTAAGATGGACCATTTCTGCAATTTTTTATTTTTAATATTTTTCTCATCCAAATTATTTAAATTAAAATTTTATTATATCTACTTGTATATTATAACCCAATCTATGTAATGGCCGCGTAGTATAATTATTTTCTTACAATAGGTGGCGAAAACAGACGATCATCCTTACGTGATCCATCTTTAGCAACTTTCCCCTATCATCCGACAGTAGCAGGTGACAGACTCTGACGGTCACTGGACGGCATCGCCGGATATGAAAGGACCGGTCCGTACGTAACCATAACAAGATCCCTGTTACGTTCCGACATCCGCAGACACCGCGCGTTAATTACAGGATAAGTTAAGAGGTAACAAGGCTGGCGTTGGTCGTGAAAAGTTATTAAGATGGCGACACCAACTAGCAGAGTTACATCCATATTGGCTGAGCAACGTGCGTCCAATGGCTGCAGACAATAAGAACGCTTTTTAAAATTTAAGTTCCCATATTCGGCTATGTTTAAATGTGTTTCATTTACCAAGCAATACGCAGCTTGTCCAAATATAAATACATAATATGAGACACAAACGACAAAGTAAACTCGAAAATAGAGAAGAAATAACGAGTTAATAGCACGCAAAAACTTCTTTGAGTCCATCTTTGCCACCTCACAGCATCATAGATAACCTAATCATGATATCCAATATAGTATTCAAGTGCTAATTTGCAGTTGTTTGCATTTCAGTTGTACGATCTTCCACTGGAGATATTGGACATTATCTTACAAAAGTCCTATCTACATTGGATATTAAATTCATCAACAACGCTGAGAGACGAAGAAGTTATCAGGTCTCTCATATCAGTCGACGTTTGCTTCAATCGAAGAATTAACAGACAACGGTTTAAGAAGGCAATCTGGCGTTACCTGAAAGGTGGGATGTCTTCCAAGTATTACTACTTAATTTATTTAACTCGAACACAATGGATTATTTTGATAAAATACTCTAATTATATAACACGAAAACTTCAAAGTGTCATTATCGTCACGCATATGGTTAGCTAGTTACCCAGGCATTTGATGATTTGACACAGTGCATTTTAAGTGCCTCAAAAAACGTCGCCTTCAATTATTTATAGGTTTACTGATATAAAAGTCAATGAATAAATCGTTATTAAGCGAGAGTTGCTCATACTTGTGGTTCCTCGCACCATCAAGATTTAACGGTTGACACAGTGGTCAGAATTCCTGGACTAAGTTGCATCGCGTTGATATAAGACAATAGGCATCCTGAAATGTCCCGAGAAGGATAGGCATTTTCACCGTCAGTCTAAAAACAGAAACTGTTCCGTTTGCCATGCGACTACAAGTAGGAGGTAGCCTTTCTCGATGGCTGCGGCTCGAGATCCTCATTTTGTCGCAAACACATTGTCGCAAGCGCCTGAAGTCTGTATTTTTAGACAGCAGTTTCCGGAGCGACACTGATGAGTTCTTTCTTGAAGTCATCATCATCATTATCAGGATCCATGGGCCGAAGGCCCGCAGGTGTCCGACGCTTGCATCGGATCCATGGGCCGAGGCCCGTTGGAGTCCAATGCTTGCATTGGATTTCATACGTATGTTTTCTTTACGAACGGAGTATCTGCACCCATCCGTTCGACCTTCGCACTTCTCCCTTAAAGAGAGTTCCAGGCTTAGGACTGGCTCTGATATCCACTATCTTGTGGTATCAGAGGCGGCGATGCCGCCCACGTTTGCCAGCTTTTTCAGGGTTCCTGCTGAGCCTGTCCACCTCGCGTAGCGCCCTAAGGTGGTACTTCGGCCAAGACCTTCACCACTGATGGCATAGCCTCAACAGACACTCCCCTACTGACTGTTGCCACCCCTCACCACGTTGAGGTGTGAGTAGGACTTTGAGGGGGCTTTCTTGAAGTAGCTCTTTATAAATATCAGATTATAATTATAATTAAGGCTGATTCCGTCTGAGGCGAGAAAGATTGAAAAAGGGAGAACAGGACTGGCAAATGATTTAGTGTGCACTGACAAGTCTGAGTCACGCAGCTGCATAACTGGACTATTGATATCTGGGCTTGTTAAAACTGAAGAACTGTAGCAATTTCTCATCGCTTGTCACCTGGTCGAAAAAAACGATAAAAAGTATACATAACGCATCAATTTTTTAAATACATGTATAATAATTGTTAAGATCTGAAATTCACATATGCAATTTAAGCAGACTCGGGCAAATAATGTATTTCTTTGGAGCTAATCTTTTACACATTGCTTAGGACATCATGTCCATCATGCAAGGGAAAAGCGCGGAGGTATACGTAGGGTGATTTAAGTGTAAAGCCTTAACAAATGTTAACTATGAGACAGATTTTGAACTGGATTGTGTTGATGGACAGCAATTGAGATACTTATCAGGCTCATATTCAAAGGTGTTAGTTATGACTCTAGTCAAAGAGCTTTCAATCAATTGTAACTGTGCAGATCTGCCTTACATACGCCAGTGTGAATAAAGTTGCAGTTGCTAAGTCTACTAGAGAAACCTCTTGTTTATTTTAATATCAATTTACGACTGTTATTGTAATTGTCAACGTGGCAAGATCTCACCCGATCAATTCATTGAAAAAGAGCATGGTTATTATTATTATTATTATTATTATTATTATTATTATTATTATTATTATTATTATTATTATTATTATTATTATTATTATTATTATTATTATTATTATTATTTTTTTACCCGATGTAGTTCGATTCCCTCAGGCGATTAAAACTAAGTCCGAAGACTGTGTAGTGGCCATCTCGAACGGCCAATCACTCGACAGTTTCTGGCTGTTGGAAGGCAACGTCTCTGAAACGTTCTTCCTGCTGAAATGCGCACTTTTTCGGTTTCTCCACCATCATTATCAACCACCCATCCTCATCTGCCTCAGGCTTCTCTTTCTAACACCCCTCGGGCTTTAGACTCCAAACTGAAGACTCACCTCTTCAAAATTCATATCTCGACTTATCTGATCCACCATCTTCCAACTCTCGACCTGAACGACACCCACCCTAACAGCTACCCTGCCCCTCTGACCCACTGGCAAACGGACTCGAACCTCCTTCGGACTACTCTTTGGACAACCCCTCGAATTCGGCGCAGCGCTCGTGAATAAGCTGGTGCTCTGCGCTTGACTTTCGAGTGGCGCTTTAGAAGTTTGCAGTTTAAGATTACGATTACGATCCTAACTCAGCAGAGGTTGCTATTTACTTCAGGCAAAAACGATTTCCTGATGATTATGTTGTGATGTAACAAAGCTGTGGTGTCATTCAAACGCAGTGATAGTTTTGTGTCTTTGTACATGTAGATCTCTATGCAAAGACCAAGAAAAGAACTACAGTCATTAGAAACAACAGAAATTATCTTTTAGAAAATATTGAACCAAATGACGAGTTAATTGCTTCACTGTTGTCTCTCAACTGTATAACGGAAAAACAAAGTCACTTCATTCAACGACAACGAATAAACCGAGATATGAACGACGAACTTTTATATTTCGTGAAATCTTTCGACGACACAAAGGTTTCAAATTTTGTCAAATGTCTTCGACAAACCAACCAGAAGACTGTGGCAAAGATCATAGAAAACGGAGGAGGTTTAAAGTACAAACTTTTCATACGGGCTTATAATTAGCATAATTTTTTTTATGATAATGATAATAGCAGATAAAAATTTATATGGAATTGCATAAAGAGCGTTCCGAGCCTCGAATTATAATTTTTCGGTCCATCATGCCATGTGATAGCAATTGTATAATTTGTTATCACAACTCCAGTACAAGTTCTGAAAACGTGTGGAAATCTTCATATAAAAGGTCATAATAGGGTACTTTCAGGGCAATCTTAAATTCCGAAAGAACATCATAAAACCATTCTGACACTTGGCCACTATAAAGAAAGTAATTTCCCATAAAATGCCCTAGTGGAGGTTGAAGCAAAAATAATTGACTTCGACTAAAAAATTGTGTTGAGAACTTTAGATGCATGGCTACGTCTTTAAATAATGTCAGTGATAGAACCATATTATGGTTAACTTGAAACTGGTCGTACTCATGCAATGAGCTTCGTGGTATAGCATCGAGTTCCTTTGCTGACTTCTGCTTTCCACTCACATATTATGAGTACCCGCGAAATTTTTTGCAAGGGTGTCACTTAAGAACGGGAGAGATAGCTGCGTAATGTATAAATTAAATATGTTATTAAGAACTGACCAATTCACATAATTACGTTGTCTTATTACTTATTGGTTATTACTACTTATTAGTCTTGTGCAATAAGACGAAACAATCATTCAGAAGTGTCTGACTATGAGTTATGGTATAATGTTCATGTATATAGTCATTGCAAAAAGATACAACACTAACAGACTAATGTTCTTGAATATTAGTTCCTCTGCAATCGGCGTGCATCCCTTCCAAAGATGACGATTACTTTCTGTATAAATTCAGTTTTGTTGCTGTTTACACTTTGGCGATGAACGCTTAGCAAGCATAATCACAATAAAATGCCCTGTTACTTGGAGCGAAATTTTAGAGATAACTTATAATCTTAAAACCACAAAACCATTTGACCTTTTTGAACTGTCTGTCCCTATTATTAAGCAAATTGCTAACAACCTATGTGAAGCTATCTTGCACCTACTTAATCAAAACTTTACTACATGTATTGTCTCTAAGGCCATGGACATTGCAGATATTTCTCCCATTTTTAAATATGGTGACTGCCATGACACGGTCAATTATTGATCGATATGTAAATTTACCTGCTTATCCAAAATACTGGTTACAGTCAGACATGATAGTCTGTATAATTTTCTGGAAACCAATAAAACTCTATACAATAAACAGTTTGGTTTAAGAAAAACCGTTCAACCATTTTTGCTTTTAGGTGTTATAAATATCGAAGTGCAGACTGGTCTAACAAAGTGTACAGCGTCAATGGAATCACAGTTACTTCATAAAAATATCGAAGATCTTCGAAACAGAACCAAACCTAGGTCAGATGAAACCGATAAATTCATGAGTGAACTGAGGGAGGAAGGCATAGAAATCCTCAACTCTCAACTGGACAGACAGACAGTGGTCGTTTGGATCTGGTGTCATTCACAAGCAGCCCTCGAAAATATCCGAAAGCGGTACGAATCGAATCAGCTGAGAGACGTATTCTTTGAAAATATTCAACCATTTACTTCAAAAGCTATCAGCATTGACAGGAATCAATTCAAGAAGACCATTGGCAAGTTCTTACGAACGCACTCATCACAAAGAAAGCTTTAAACATATAATTAAAGAATAGGCCTAATAGTTATAGATTAATGAAGTGACTAAGACAACGCTGGCTAATAAAATCAGAAGGATTTTGAAGCAGGCAAGCAAAGGCCCTTAATTTGTGCGAATAGAGTGAAACATGAATAGAAAAATAGACCCATACAGTTTATTAGAGAGAGAGAGAGAAACTTTCTTTACCAAGAAAGGTTTCCGGAAGGCGCTATATTATCGTAATGCTACTTAAATTCTGTTTATGCGGTCTACTTTGAGAGTTAGATCAAGGCATTAAAAGAAACCATGAGGTGGGATTGGAAAGCAAGTATACAAATGGTGGGCTATAAGTGGAAAAGGCAGAGAGGTAACAAAAGGCGTGCAGTGAGATGGTAAGTACATAAAAGAGACTAAAAGCGAGACGGAGAGCAAGCAATTAAGTTGCTGCTAATGAGCAGTAAGAGTCAGGTAATTAGAAAGAGAACGGTAGGAAATGAGGTTAAAATTTTGTATGGAACCAAGATATGGAAACTGTAAAAACCAGCCGCAGACCAGCTCAGAACAACACATAAGCAGCTAGATAAATTAATAGATCATAGAAAATAGATCATAAAAGACATACAGAATACGTCCTGCAGGTAGCCTGGAATCATGTCCTTTTGTGTTCCATTCGTCCGTTTGAACATCGCTTTTGCCCTCTTCCACTAGCATTCGACGTTGCTGCTGTGCGATCCATCGACCGGATCAAAATAATTCGGCTGTGGTTTACTGATTTTCGGCAAATTCTGGATGAAGCCCACTCATCGGATATACTTATTAAACCTTGCGCGACAACCTTTCTTTTATGGGTAGTAGCGTTGTCGCGTCTCTTTTTTCACAAAAGTAATATAGGCTACCTGATATTCTCACATCGCAGGCGCCGAAAATACACTGATCTTGATTGCCTGAATTCTGCCTCGAAAATACTTGGTCTTGATGAGTGAGGACTCATCTGTTTGCACCTCTTTGGCAGGCTCACCGAGTTGAACCGGAGCTTGCAATAATTTCCAAGAACAAACGTCTCTTTAAAATTGATCGTTGAAATGGCGAGATGCTGAAGAGTCGTCTGCATTGGCGCATGAGTCGCCCAGTAAAATACGATGGTTTGCAAAATTGTTGCCCCTTCTAAGAAACTATCCTTCAACACCGATTGTTTCTTACGACACTTAGAGCAACGCCAAAAACAACCGCTAAGTTTACAATACTGCTTACTAAATTTATAAGGTTGCTGGCATGTATCGCAATGTACAACAGTATGCAACATGTTTTGGCGTTGTAAATATTCCAAAGCAAAATACTGCAAATACTGTTCATCTCAAATAAATTCATCTTACACCAGTTTATTTTGAACTGCAAGTAAATGGTATACTCTAATAAATACTCCATTTGTCCTTTCTATCAGCCAATCAAAGCACGTCGGAAGTATTTTGTTCCCACAAATGACAGCAAGTCAAAAGATAACAAATATTATATACGATGTGGCAGAATCTTGCGGGTCCCGATATTATACGAATGCCGATTCGATGATCTAAGTAACCAACAGCACTCGATTATATAATTCCTATTGTATTACAGAAACATTATGAATGAATAATAATTTATTGACAGTTTGTTAATAATAACTTTTTTTGCTTTATTTTAGTTGTGAGTGAGAGGCATTGAAAAACTAAGCATTTGTCAGATGTTCTTAAATTCTAATAATATGATAAAAAAATAGATAAACCAAACTATTCGGTAATTGAAAACGAGCTAATTATTAGCAGAAAAGTACCGGTATAATGCCAATATTAATAAATATTATTAACAGTCAGTTATTTGCGTAATAATGATTATGCTCATTTTATTTTAGTTGTGTTTCCGATTTCCATCAACTTCACTCAGAGAATCAAGATACGAGGAAATGAATTTGTGTGGGGAGTGACAATACTGCGAAATGAAATTTACGTCCTCTGTAAGCCACATTCTAATACTCCAAGTGTAATTCGTGTCTTTGAGGATCGAAATCCATATCATTTTCAGAGAAAAATTAAAATACTAGAGATTAAATCTCCCCGAGACATTGGATCTTGTGAGAAGGAAAGTTGTCTCTACGTCTGTGACTCGTGGGAGAGCTGCGTCTGGAAGATTACAAGAGAAACAGATGACCAACACAAAATCATCAAATGGCTTACCCTTGATTATCGGCCAAATACTCTGTCAATGTCCACTGATGATCAGTTGTTAATGGTCAGTTATTCATTGTCCTTACTGATGATCTACGGTTCAGATGCAGAACATATTCGAGCCATTCAGATACCAAGAGACATTAAATACTCTCGTCATGCAATGGAAACATCCATCGGGAATTTCATCATCCTTCACAGGTGTACAGAACAGAAGGAGAGAGAAAGTGGGTCAAGTGGTAGAAAGAGGGAAAAGAAGTACATGTATGGCATTTGCGAACTGACGAGAGATGGACAGATGGTTGTCCGTCGTTTTTTTCCTTCAGATGAAAAACAACAACTAAATAATCCTGAATATTTTTCACTCGATTCAGACGATCGGGTGTTTATGGCTGACACACGAAATGGTAGAGTGATTCTCTTGGATTCCGATCTTAAATGGCTTCGAATTCTTTGTCCAACAAAAGAAAGAGAAGAAACGAAGGTCCAAATGCCGTGGAGATTGTGCTACGACGAAGAAAAGAAACAGCTGATCGTCGGAGGAGATTTAGCAGTTAATGTCTACACTTTAAGTCGAAATTAAACTCACTTTTCATCAACAGATTCTGACTAATATTTCTTCTAATCTATTCCAATATATATCTGACCACTAATATAATCTGAATAATATTTAAGGAAAACGTGTCGTTTAGCGTCGTATATTATTTTCTTACTTTGAATGATACAAAATAGCGTCGTAAATTATTTTTTGCATATTTTAGTCATGATGTCATTGCTCATCAACTTCTAGTTTTACTGCATTAATTTATATGCCTTAAAATAATTTACGAGCTAAACTACACGTTTACCATATTTTATAATAGCTATTTTGATTCGTGCTTATTGGGAAACCTTGGGAGACCTCCCTTTAAAGTAAATCACAGACATATAATCAGTGATGGGCACAATTCTATTTTGAAAATACTTTTCTATTTTCAAAATAGAAAATACTATTTTATTTTCTATTTTCAAAATACTTTTGAAAAGTATTTTGTAAAAGTATTTTCAAAATAGTTTTAAAAAGTATTTTGGAGAATTCAAAATACTTTTCCAAAATGCTTTTGTAAAGTTCTTTTCAGAAATAAATCTTACAAAACTTCTGTCAAAATTATTATTTTAATGTAAAAATGCTTAATTAATAATATTCTGGCTACATCAAATAGGCCTACTTAATTGTGAGTTTGTTGTATCAGGATAGCCTATATATCAGCGATCTCTGTTTGGTCTTCTTTTCTTTGCATTAGGCCTATACATACCTATTTCAAAAACTGTTCTTGGTGAAAGAGCGTTTTCTATTGCTAGATCAACATTTTGGAACTCCCTTCCTGTGTATGTGCGCTCTGATCAGTGGCTTGTGTTTATTTCGTTCTCAACTTAAAATTGTCTTTTTGAAACCGCTTATCCACCATGATAGGCTGCCTTTCTGTCTTAATGTTAAGGACTAATCTTCTGGTATATTCCTTGTGCATTAGTCACCGGCACAATAGAAGTTACTAATTGCAATTACTATTATATCAATGCTTCGAGTCGTTGGAAACTATGGATCACTGTCAAGCACACTAATGCGATGTAACGGTACACACTAGTGAGTAGCAATAAAAATAGGAAATGTTGATTTCACAAAAATATTTTGAAAAACTATTTTCAAAAGTATTTTCAAAATACTATTTTATTTTGTATTTTCAAAATACTTTTGAAAATTATTTTGTAAAAGTATTTTCAAAATACTTTTGAAAAGTATTTTATTTTGTATTTTCAAAATACTTTTGAGAAGTATTTTGCCCATCACTGCATATAATACGCATAGAGCGTCGTGTCTTTATGTAAGAAACTCGCAGTGGCCAATGGCGCTATGCATGATTGTGTTTATTGGGTGAATCTGAAGAACGTCACTCTTGTTCTCCGAGAGGACAAATCGACTGTGAAGGCACCGGAAAACATTTGACGCGCTGAATAATAATCTCCTCTCTGCCCCGACAGACAACAGGATGTGGTGTGATTCAGAAAGCGCCGACCACTTTCCAGAGACGGTGATACCAGAAGTAGTTAATAAAGTGACCATTCAAAGACAACAAGATAGCTGTGAGAAAAAGAACGAAGGCGCAGGACCAATCGGATGGACTATAGCCTGCATGTGTCTCCAGCTGGCGGTGAAGTGCGCGAATTTGTACGCAGTTGCTAGACTGCTTCATCTATGGGTTGAACTATTTCAAAGGGTACAAAAATTATTAGGGCCTATTGTTTAACCGTTTTCAGGCTTAGCAATATGTCGCGAACCATGGGTAATGGTAAAACGTTAATAACTTCTACAAATATAGGTATATTCTGAAAATTAATATATCAATTTATTCAGCTTTTAGAGCGCTTTCCAACCATATATTGAGTGGGAGTTTATTAGTTTACAATAAGAATATTTTACAAGATTTTTTTCACTCTATCCTAATGTGCACATTAGGCTACTTGTGGTGCGTCTAGCATTCAAAGAAATCTGTATGTTAATTTAAATGTATACATGTTTCTATAGAAACCTTAAGGATGCGTTATGTGTAAAATATGACATTGTGGCGCAACTAGGTTGCGGTTCGTGTTGCTGTTCTTTTTGTTGATCTTGGTGTAATTATGAACCTTTGAATAGAAGTCCCTGGAGTCAGTTGTTAAAGAATCACTGAATGACATAGTGAGTTGACTACTACGACTTAGTCGACTGATCCTTTCGTGTTGATGTTGGCCAACAGATTTCACGTCGTAACTGATCGTGTAAAGTACATGTATGTCCAGTCTTGCAAACGACTTAATTATAATGCTTAAAAATTCCATCTCACTAAAAATTAATTATTAATAACTATATCATGTAATTACATTTTACAGACTAAAATAATCGATATTAATTAGAAACAAGCAATTATTTGATTAAAAGTTATGTAGATAATAATAGCCTAACCAGCAACTATGAAAATGTGCTTTAGTACTTGACTGTACGTGCATGTACGGGTGGTCTCCGTATATCTGAGCGTCTTCTTAAGGAATAATAGGTCTACCTGCTCAGCTAATTGTGTTGTTCGCAATGTATCCCGCTTTTTAACCGACCGACGGATGGAGCGGATTTAAACCAGCGACACTAGCATTAGAATATCTGCTCTTCAGCCGGTCCTGTTTGCTCCTCAGCCGAATGAGCCCTTTCAGAACCACACTCAGAGGCTTGTCGACAAATGTGTTGCCTTTAAATCAGTGTACATTTACCATTGCAACGGCGGCCGAGCGATGACACCGGACAAGACCATTGCAACGGCGGCCGAGCGGTGGTGGGGGAACTAATTAGACACATGAAGACAGAATGAGACAGAGATGGAAACTGACAGAGACAGACGAAGACAGACACGTATGAGACATTAACAGTGATTCAGGGAGACTAAAGGAAAGATAGAGAGACACATGGACAGACTGAGAGATAGACAGAGGAATAGAAGAGACATCATGGACAGGTGGACAGATGGGGACGGTCGATGCGGAACGCAAGCCAAGAAAGGGACAGAATTAGAGAGAAAGTGATAGAAACATGGAGACAGAGAAGATAGAGATAGAGAAGCAGAGAAAGAAATCGACAAACTCAGGAAGGTGAATTGTCGCGAACCCAGGAGGGTGTCTGTATATTCTGAGTAGAGTCACGTCTGGTGACCTAGATATGTGGCGGACCACAGGCAGGTGTGGCGTAGTCGGTCGTTCTTTCTCGGTTCGACGTTCACCAGCCGCCAGGAAGGATCTTTCCCTCGGGGTTCTTCTTTCTGATACCATAGGATATAATATATTCGTTTATTGGTATGAAACAGGTAGACACACCGCTATCTGATACATAATAGGATGTCGAGTTCGGATCCCCTTCAGTGTCCTCAATGTCCTGAATCGTCAGGTCCGGTAACTAATTTACATGTTAGTTATTCAATGACTAGTTTATAACCTGCTTTTTATTCTGTGTTTCTCTGTTGATTCTTTGAACAACAATCGCTGAATGACAACTTTGAAATATATTCTTCCAAGCTGTAGAAAATATAGGTGCAAAATATCGTGCCAGACAGTCTTATTTCTTCAAGGGATTTAGATATTCACCACTGCGGTTGGTATGCTGGACGTCGTTGATATCTTCCCATACATAAATATTGATCAGTGGCGGTTAAGCATTGATTTGTAATCGCCAGATGCCGCAATATCTTCATGGATAAAAACACCCGGCACTCTACAATTGAGGGGCACACCATGCTATATAAACTGCACATGTTTCCGGTACTCTTGCACAGTTGTGAGACTTGGACTTGCGTAGAGGCACTATGTCAGAATCAGGACATATTCGACGTGAGGAACTTCAGCAGGATTCTGTGAATTCCAACGTGGATTTTGTGAGCAATATGGAGATGATGTGGAGAACAGGAACACAATCGATCTCTGCCACAGACAAAACTACAAACTAAATTGTTATCGGACAGAAAACGACGCCTGCGAGAGTGCCTTCTGGGCTACAATGAAGAAGCTTGCAAGCGATTGGAGGTCACACGGTCGACCTAGGACCACATGGACTAGAGTCTTGGAGAAAGACCTGACAGTCTAGAATATCGACCTTCATACAACCTGGAAGAAGTGTAGGGGGTAGGAAACTGATTCCTCTACTACACTGGCTCCCGCTCTTGCTATATCTTCCCTAGGCGCTACCGAAGGGCAAGACGGGTGAGCAGCCCGCCTTCTTTCTTGTTCTTCCACTGACGAGGTGGGTCTTCCAATCGACTCCGAGGGAAGGCTGACTATCGGACAGATAATCCTCCGTTCTTCTAACGAAGGTGGGTTGGTAAACGTCACAATCCCCCCCTTTCCCCTTGTACTATCACTTCCAATTCTTCTAAACGGTCCATCATGCGGTTCGTTACGCTGGCCTGCCGATCGGCTGCCTCACTCTGTCTCTCTTCCGCTTCTCTCTGTCTCTCTTCTGTCGCTCTCTGTCTCTCTTCCGCTTCTCTCTGCCTCTCTTCTGTCTCTCTCTGTCTCTCTTCTGTCTCTCTCTGTCTCTCTTCTGTCTCTCTCTGTCTCTCTTCCGTTTAACTCTGTCTTCCTTTTGTCTCTCTCTGTCTCTCTTCCGTTTAACTCTGTCTTCCTTTTGTCTCTCTCTGTCTCTCTTCCGTTTAACTCTGTCTTCCTTTTGTCTCTCTCTGTCTCTCTTCCATTTATCTCTGTCTTCCTTCTGTCTCTCTCTGCATCTGCGTCACAGCGTTTCGGCGGACCTAATTTCAGTCTGCGAAGCTTCACTTCGTAGATCTTCTCCTTCTTCTCCTCCGTGCCTATCGGGGAGTGATTTAGACGGCGAAGCCATTTTAAAGATCATATTCAAGCAACTAGCAATATAATGTCTAAGCACAAATTAAGTTTCCAGTGCTCACTCGCAGTATACAGTACTTTGAGTAATATACCTCGTTTCAAACTCTGCATCTGCGTAGAGATCCATCCGTCATCTTCTCACAAAGCCTGTAGACGCTCTTTGTCTCAAATAATCCACAGCATTAAGAAGATATCCGCTCTTCTCAATTCGATCCGTAGACTCCTTAATTCGTAATCCGTTCCTCTGCTTTACCACACTCGACTCGCAACGATACACTATGGCCAGCGGCACTTTAGTGATCTTTGGCTGCGCTTAACACATAGGCCTATCTCCGTTCCACGACCGCTATTCCAGCGTACCCTTCGTAGAGATCCGTTTTAAGGAGTAGACCGTATTTCTACTCCGGCTCAGCTGAATGGAATCTGTCCGTCCCAATCCTCGGTTCGTTACTTTACGCTGCGGAACTTTCCGCTTTTGCGCCTCGTAAATCAACCTCTTCGACTCGTACGGATTCTTAGGACTAGGCCACCCGGTTGGCGGTTCGTCAGACTGGCCCAGAGCTTTGCGCGTCGTCTCGTTTTGTATGCCCCAAAATAGCACAGAGCCTCTTCCTCCTAGTCCGATTGGACGGCGTACCCGTCGTTGCCAACTGCCTGTTCCCTATTCGTCAGGTCTTCTTACTCCTGCCTCCTTCACACAACTGGGCTCCCATCCCAATCTAGCCGACCACCTTCGGCAACGCCTGTGTAACTTCCTTACAGTACATTACTTGTTGGGGACTTAGTGTCCCTACAATTCCTCCCGACTATCACCAGTTTCTCCCTCCGGGAGAAACGTATACAGTTTTAATAATACTTCTTAAAGCTGATTAACGAAAATGTTATTGAATTGTATGACGTAGGCAGAACGTATACATCCCTCCCCGCCACTCACGAGTTCGTTCCTGTGGTCGTCGAGTCGCTAGGCCCGTCAGACGTGAAGGCCGCGAATTCTTGATGGAGTTGGGGCACCGAATGACAGCGGTCTCAGGCGACCCTCTGGAGACCGTGCACCTGTTCCAGCGTTTATCCATATACACTCAGAGATTCAATGCCCTAGCCTTCAGGGACACTTTCGCACAATGCACTGGGGACGAGGACAAGTAACTCCGGATTGATGGCACGCCCTATGATAGTTTTTAAAAGCCTGAGGGATTATTCATAGTAGTAGTAGTAGTAATAATAATAATAATCTATATTAATTGAAACTGACAAGTGCGTAGTATGCTTACAAGTCATAGAATAAACAGATGCTTTGAAGCTACTGCAGGAAACAAAGTTAACTGTATGTCAGCCATGGAAGGCGCCCATCTGTCCTACGCTAATTTTATCAGCGCCACCTATCGACTGACAGGCTGAGTCGACCTCTGAGCAAGTAGCGGGTATCGATCTCGCTTCCTACTTGTTGTTCTGCTCTTCACATCAGCGATATTATCATTCATCTATAGAGATATCGTGGCCTTCATGATTGTATATCGATGTATATCGATATACTGCCTATGCACATGTTTATTTGTTAATTATGTTCATTCGCGTCGGACTTAAAAAATCAATTTGGGGGATTCGGCCGAAATTAGTTTGGGAGAATCGGGTTTCGTACCCGATTTCTGGTAATCTACCGTTTTAGTGTTCTAAATAATTCGCTCTTTGTGGCATTATTATTTTCATCAATCCAACTTCTATTTAAGCAATATTCATTTCATCAATACCGCTTCTATTTAAGCGAGTTATCTTGTCATCAATCCAACTTGTATTAAGCAAGAATTTTTTTATCAGAGCAATTTATTTAGCAAGAAATCTTTTCGTCAATCCCACTTCTCTTTAAGCAATTATTTTTCATCAATCCGATTTCTATTTAGCAAGAATTCTTTTCATCAATCCAACTTCTTTTCTACCGAACCCGTTTTTATCCATACAATTGGAATAATTTAGAATGCTAAAATGATAATGCACAAGACATCAACCAATGACACACTTAAACCATGCCCTATATATAAAAAAATATCCACTCTTATGGGCTCTCGTGCAGTCCGTGATGCTGCCCCCCAAAAATGGAATCGCCTACCAACGTCAGTTATAGCCGATGCCAGAAGCCTATCTCTTCCTTTAAGAGCGCCTCAAAACTCGCTATTTCTCATTGGCTTTCAAGCATCTAAGTGCTCTTCACCTGGCGACTGACTAACCGTGCCTCCGATTCACATTTCTGTTTGACTTTTCACATGCTACGAGTGTTTATAATGATGATGATGATGATGACGAAGACGATAACACAACAACAATAATATTAGCAATAATAATAATAATAATAATAATAATAATAATAATAATAATAATAATAATAATAATAATAATAATAATAATAATAATAATAATAATAACACCCGAGAGACAGGTTTCATCCTCCAGCGCCTGTCGGTTACGGTACAGCGCTTCAACGCGGTTGCCTTCCAGGGCACCATGTCGAGGTTGCCCGGCGCTGAGGAGCGGCCACCTCAACAACACTAAGCCTTACCGTGTTTTAACAATGACAATGATAATAATAATAATAATAATAATAATAATAATAATAATAATAATAATAATAATAATAATAATAATAATAATAATAATAATAATAACAAGAATAACAACAACAACACTAATTATCAAATAATAATAATTAATATTATAAATAAAATAATAATAATAATAATAATAATAAGATGTCCGTACGATCGAGAGGCAGCCTTAGGTGAATAAGCAATTAGAAAGAGGTTAGTTTCAAGTTGAGAATGAAGTGACATAATCATCTGAGTAGGTTCAGTAACTGAAAAGCTCGTTCACCAAGAACAGTTCTTGATTTAGGTATAACCAGACAAAGATAGTCAGATGATGTCAGCTATTTCATTCAGTAGGCCTATTTCTGGCTATAAAAAGTTACAATTTTTCTAAGGAATGAAAACTAAAGCTGAAATATTCATTGCAAATAACAGACAAGTTCTTGTATGATATATTTGATATTAGCAGTTGGGAAAGAACTGCCTTGCGTCGCCAGCCGTTAACATTACTGCCGGTTATTGATGAACAGGTTGACCATATGCTTCAACAACGACTTATCGAGCCTTCGTCTTCTGCTTGGGCTAGTAATGTCGTTATGGTAAAGAAACGTGATGGAACACCAAGATTCTGTGTTGACTATCGGGCAGTAAACAATAAAACACGGAAAGACGCTTATCCTTTACCATTGATCAGCGAAAGTCTTGATTCTTTAGCTGGAGCTAAATGGTTCAGTACTTTTGATCTCCGAGCAGGTTATCATCAAGTAGCCGTTCATCCTAAGGACAGACATAAAACCGCTTTCGTTACCAGGAGGGGAATTTTCCAGTTTCGAGTTCTCCCATTCGGTCTCTGTAATTCTCCGGCCTCCTTCTCACGAATGATGAATTTGGTTATGGCAGGGCTGAATTTCACGGTGTGTTTGATTTATCTGGACGATATTATCGTATTTGCTTCGGATATAGACACACACCTGCAGAGGTTATCTCAAGTGTTGGAGCGACTGGCAGCTGTTGGTTTAAAGCTTAAACCTTCGAAATGTCACTTGTTACAACGTCAAGTGGTTTTCTTAGGCCACGTGGTAAGTGAAAATGGAATTACAACGGATCCAGGTAAGATTCAAGCGGTAAGAGACTGGCCAACGCCAAGAAAACTTCGAGATGTCAGATCGTTTGTGGGATTATGCTCGTATTATCGAAAATTCGTCCCAGACTTTGCTCGAATCGCTCGTCCTCTGCATGCCTTAACTAAGAAAGGTTGCCACTTTAATTGGTCAGAGGAATGTGACGTTGCCTTTGCTGAGTTGAAACAACGCCTTACCGAGTCACCGATTCTCGCTTTGCCGAACGATTCAGGACTCTATATTCTGGACACTGACGCTTCTGGAGAGTCTATTGGCGCTTTGTTATCCCAAGTTGACGGTGATATGGAACGTGTGATTTGCTATGGCAGTAGACTGTGTTCGACAGCCGAACAGAACTACGATGTCACAAGGAGAGAATTGCTTGCGATTGTGTATTTCTTGAAAGTTTTCCGACAGTACCTGCTGGGTAACAAATTCCTATTGAGAACGGATCACTCCGCTCTCCAATGGTTACGAAGAACTCCGTTGCCGATAGGACAACAAGCCAGATGGTTGTCCTTCATCGAGGAATTTCAGTTTGACATTCAGCACAGATCGGGTACTGCACATAGGAATGCAGACGCTATGTCCCGACGACCGCATGAAATTGATAATGTCAGAGAGTCCTACCATGTAAGAGTGACTTCTATTGATTTACCATCGGACTGGAGCCGTCAAACTATAGAAGCTGAACAGCGCATGGACCCGGATCTGGGTTGGATAATTCAGAAGAAACTTGAATCTCCGGATGTGCCTTCTCTGGATACGATGCGAGGTCTTAGTGGCACGATTAAAACTCTTGTCGCACAATGGCCGCAGTTAGAGTTGCAAGATGGGCTACTGATTCGTCAATGGTTAAATCCAGAAACCAATGACATCCGTTGGTATCAGTTCATTCCACCGCCTAGTCGTCGGCTAGCGCTCATTCGGCTAGCGCATGAAGGAATAACAGGAGGTCACATGGGCATTAGGAAGACCTTGGCTCAGCTACAGAAAAGAGCCTACTGGCCATGTTGGCGAGATGACGTAAGGATGCAAATAAGGAGATGCATGAACTGTGCCCAATATTTACGTGGCAAACCGCCGAGGCAAGGGCGTCAGCAACCGATGTCTGTGGGAGCACCTATGGTATGCCTGCGAGTAGATATCACTGGTCCACATCCGTCTTCCAGCCGAGGGTATCGCTATATTCTCACGGCAGTTGACCATTTTACCCGTTGGGCAGAGGCTCATCCTATACGAAACCAAGAAGCTACAACCGTAGCCAAAGTACTGGTGGAACAGATTTTCTGCAGATTTGGATGTCCACGTCAAATATTAACTGACCAGGGACCTTGTTTTGAGGCAGCTTTGTTCCGGGAACTGTGTCTTCGACTCCAGATCGACAAAGTGAGAACGACTCCTTATAAACCAAGTACGAATGGTGCCGTGGAGAGGTTCCACAGAACATTGAACGCCAGCGAAAGTGAAAGCACTGGATTTACTCCGAATCGTCTTTTTCTTTCCAGAGAGCTTTGCCTTCCGATCGATCTTGTTTTAGGCGATATTTCTGTCGAAAATGTCCTGTCTAATACCGATGATTTTGTGGCCTCACAAATTGAGAAAATGCATAATAACTTTGATGTCGCTCTTAAGTTTATGCAGCGCCAAGCCACGACTCGAGCCTTCCGGTAAAACCGGCCTCCTTTCCAGTTGGGTCCCTGGTGTGGTACTTCTACCCAAGGAAACGTCCTGGCCTTAAGGATAAATGGGCCAAATTCTACACGGGTCCCTACGAGGTATTGGAACAGGTAAACTCGGTGCTTTATAAGATCCGGAAATCAGCTCGCTCCCGACCCATGTTAGTATACGTGGACAAGCTTAAGTTGTGTGAAGGGGAGATGCCACGGGATTCGGAGAAAAGGCCACCTTCAGAGGAGTTCGAACCCCTACCAGATTGGGATTGTGAGGAACCCCGGAACGAATTAGACGAGTTGGGAGATAATGGGCCCTCTACACCCGTTATCGAACATGATACGACGCATCGAGAGACATTCTCTGATAAAAGGCCACCGCGCATTATCAGGAAGCCTCTGCGCTATCGTTAAGTGAAACCTGGGGGTAATGAAAGTAATGAAATGCTTTCGTTTTGTTAAGTCAGATTTGGTAAGGTTTACGGTTGATAAATTTATTTGTTTTAGATTCGAGCGAGTTAGGTCCTCTAGCGGAGGCACAATTGAGGTACCTGGCTGATTTAGAAAATGCCCGGTTGGAAGCCCCAATTCTTATCTCTTCTACTGAGTCATCTCATCGGTCTCCTTCTTCTCCCGGATCCTGCCGAATGCTGAAAGTCCAGATGAAAGACTGCTCTCCAGTGGCTGGCCCCAGCCGGTTCCGCTCTGTCTTGTCTCCGGGAAGTTTGTCGGACATCTCCGAAATGCCCCTCTTGGATCCCACCGATCTCCTGCTGCTAAGATCTCTTCCAGATGGTGTCGATTGCCCGGGTAATCCTTCTCGGTTAAGGGTTAGTGGAGTAGTGTGGATGCTCATGAAAGTCCTTTACGACGCTGGTCATTTATCCGTTACTAAGGACGCTTTCGAGAAAATGGTGAACGAGCAGCCCATTCTTAATCGATACTCCGACGTAGCTTTGGTAGTCATCACTACTCTTCAGACTATAGCGGGACTTCCTCAGATCAAAGATACCTTAGTACGTTGGGCTGAGGAAGAGCCATTAATGGTAGGGCCTGATTTAAGCGTCGGCATGGGTTTTGGTCAGGGCATGGAGCCCTGGTAGGGAACGCTCTGGAATAGCTTGGACACCTGGATTCTGGCAATGGAGATCATCCCTAGATTTTTACCTCTAAGTTCCGCCGTTTCGGAAGCTGAGTTCCTGCAGACTCTGTCCGGCGTTAAAGTTCAAGCGGAAGCCGCTGTGGGGCGTGTCCACGTGATTGTGGCCGTGCTCTTCACGCTTAAGCACGCTCCATGGTTTTGGCCTTTCCTAATATAGGATCTTATCTGGATGGAAACTGATCGGTGGTGTAATTGATCTGATAGGTCAGGACTGACCTTGGGCAGATTGTATTTAACTCATAGGAGTTTTTGTGTTTATAATTGATGTGGTATTTGCTTTACAGCTGGGTAACAGCCCTTCCTTCTTGAGTTTAGGACTTGGTCAATTAGCCTTCATCAGAATTCGGCCGGTTTCGCCGGGTTCTTGTGAATTGATCGTTTGTTACTGTATACTAATTTGTTCTGCCGTGAACCTGACTGTGTATAAGGATGCCATTTGTTACTACTTCATGATCAGTAGAGGGTTGTGTTAAAAGCCCTAGGAATTTATGTTCTATGTAATAATTAATGTTATATGAGACCTGGAGATCACCGTCCCTTCTAGTGGCCTATAAATTTTCACCATAAGGTAAAAATTTGGATTAAGTGGGGGAGGGTGTGGCGAATGTGAAATTCGCCAGAGGTTAGTCTCTCTAATAATATTCAGTCCATGCTCGGCCGGACTGATAGGCGCCTGATCCGTTAGGCACTTGAGCTATAAATAGCCGAAGAAGCTACGACGGACCTAATTGGTTGTCGTCAGTTGAAGGAAAAGTTGGCGCTTAATTCATTATAAGGAAAATTCGAATTGGATCCTGGTGGTCATGTGACCTGGTGCGCAGTGTTCCCTGGGAGTTTTCAGTCGAAGAAGGAGCGTTAGAAAATGGCTGATACGGATGGTCGGTAATTTCGGGTGATTTAATCTGTGATCATCGATGATTTCCTTCGTTTGACTGGAGAGTTATTACGATAAATTTACGGGGATTTTGGTGCTTGGTCACCCTGGAACCTTTGCCGATTATTGGAAGCGGTTTGGTATCGAAATTGCTGGGTTTTGTATCCAATACTGTTGGTGACCATTGTTTCGATTGGGTGTGCTGCAATGGAGGGGTTTGATTGATGCTAATCTCTGGGAAACTTCGATATCACTAAATGGGGAAATGAATCCATCACTATACGAAGCAGGGAGTATAGTTTTATTTTATCTAGCCAATTAAAATTAACTCCAGATGCCCAGATATTGATCGTACTAAATGTTAATCGGAAAGTGATTAGGAGCGTTATTAAGAATGGATCTCGCTAATTAGTAGTTGTAACTTTAAAGCGGTAGATTAGACATCTGTTGAGATATTCAACATTCTTGTGCGATCGATTCACCTACGTCGTGTGAGATTGAATGTAAACCGGTTAATTTGTCAAATCTTGTAATAGTTGAAACTCGATCGAGGAAACCTGTTTAGTTAAACTGTTTAATCAAGGAATATAATTTCATTTCAAGTAATTGACAAATTTTAATAAATCAATACAAATGGCTGAATCTCAGTTAATCGATAAAGATGACGAAATAACTAGTGAGACAGGAGTTAGTCCAACAAGTATTGAAAGTGAACAGTTGCAATTGACACATTCTCCTGGTAATTCCGACGAAATGTTGAAGGAACTTCTATATCGCCAGAAAGGTTTGGACAATCTTCTCAATCGTTTTCTGGAAGAACAAACACAAATAAATCTGAATAATAACGCACAGATGGGGAATTGAAGGAATGTATAATCAGGAATCAAACTGTTGAGGGAAATGAGAACCCCGCAGGGCGACCTAACGCCTTGGCCTCAGACCGAGTAGCTAAGGACACCACTCTGGGCAATCCCTGGTTAATTACAAAGAACCCTGGTATCACGCATTCAGAACTTGAAAATAGGTTATTTATGAGTGCGCCTCATGAAACAATCGATAACTTGACTTCGGTAGCGCCTTCAATGGAATCAAGAGCTAATCCTGCTCTCTATAGCCTTTCCTCGGATTTGAACTCGAGACCTATTGGTAGATCCTTTGTCAGTACTTTTCCCCAACAGTACGTGCAGTCGCTAGAGGTCGCCACGCACGCTTCAGTAAGTACCACCTCCGCCGCCTCCGCCAGTGTTTTAGATGTCATATGTTTCATGCCTCTCCAGGTGTTGTCCAGCAGGGCGATATCATCGGCAAAATCCAAGTCCCTCAACCTGTCACCATTCACCCAACTCAGACCGGTATCAGCATCCTTTGCCACTCTTGTCATCACCCAGTCCACAACCAGGACAAAAATCAGTGGCGACAACACACATCCCTCTCTTACTCCTGTTACTATCTGAAACCACTCTCCCACTTCTGTTCTACTCATCGAAGCATTTCTGAAACTGATGAATGTTGTCATCCTATTGACATTTAAATCTGGCTTTGAATACATCTCATGCGACGCTGTGTAGGCCCTACATTGTACAATGCTTCTAATTTCCGTTTCTGAGACTTTCTCAAATCGGAATTTAGCACATGATTGTCTTTTTCTAGGTTTCTTCGCATGACCCACTCGACCTTCCTATTGTACAGGATATAGGATTCAGAATAGGAACTGGTATTTCAACATCAGTTTCTTTTTCACTTAGAAATGTAAGTTCAACGTCATACACCAATTACATAATTATATATTGTTACACACGCTAATCTAAGGAGACACCGCAGCAAATCCCAGGTTTTAACCTTCGCAGGACCAAAACATTTGACGATACGTCGAGGTCCAAAAGGGGTAATTTTTACCCCACCAAAATGTGTAATATCTCAGCTCACAGGTAAGCTACCGTAACAAAGGAAGTGTCGAATTTAATAGTTTCAAGGTCAAGGAATCCATTTCTGAAGTGACAATAGTGTGCGTGTGTTACTTTCCAAGATGGCGGCCAATATGGCTGCTTAAACGCAAATAAATGTATATCTCAGCTTATAGGTAAGTTACCAATACAAATAGAGTGTCTAATTAAATAGCTTCAAGGTCAGGGAATCAATTTCTTGTAGTGACAATTGTGTGAGAGTGTTACTTAACAAGATTGCGGCCAACATGGCCGCCTAAACACACAAAATGTACATCTCAGCTCATAGGCAAGCTACCGTACCGAATGAAGTGTCGAATTTCATAATTTTAAGGTCAGTCAATCGATTTCTCATAGTAGTAATAGTGTGGGAATGCTACTTTCCAAGAGGGCGGCTAATATGGCCGCCAAAAGAATATATCTAGGTATCACCTCATAGGTAAGCTAACGTAAGAAATGGTATCGAATTTAATAGTTTCAAGGTCAAGGAATCCATTTCTCGTAATGCCAATAGTGTGTGAGTGTTACTTTCCAAGACGGCGGCTAATATGGCCGCCTAAACACAAATAAATATATCTTAGCTGATAGGTAAGCTACAACAGCAAATGAAGTGTTAAATTCTATAATTTCAAGGTCAACCAGTCGTGCTTTCGCATTAGCAATAGTGTCGGAATGATACTATCCAAGATGGTGACCAATGTGGCCGAAAAAGCCAAATATTCATATATCAGCTCTAATTTTAGCTAAAATAACAAAAGAAGTGTTCAATTTAATACATTCAAGATCAACTTATCGACTTCTCTTAGTTAGGGTTGCCACCTCTCCCGGATTGGGCGGGAGTCTCCCGTATTTCGATATGATCTCCTATGCGTTAAACACCACCACAATTGCAAATATTAAAAAATTCCTTGAATCTCCCGGATTCGTACCCTTAGGAGGTGGCAACCCTACTCGTAGTGGCAATAGTATGGGAACGTTACTATCCAAGATGGCGTCCATTATGGCCGCCAAAAGCAAAATATGAGCCAGGATATAAATATATCTGTGTTTTGGCGCCATATTGACCGCCTATCGTGAAAAGTAACACTCACACATTACTGCCTCTACAATTAATACATCAATTCCTTGACCTTGAATATATTAAATTTGATGCTTCATTTTTTAATGTATTTGACCTGTGACCTGAAATACACATAGTTTTGTGTTTTGTTATTATTATTATTATTATTATTATTATTATTATTATTATTATTTATATTATTATTATTATTATTATTATTATTATTATTATTATTATTATTATTATTATTATTATTATTATTATTATTTTTATTATTATTATTATAATTATTTTTATTATTATTATTATAAGATTGCATGATCTACTAGCAACAGATGATAACATGTTTAACAGGAGTCGAATTTAACTATGGCAGCGCGCCCATCTGTCCAATTGTTCATTTTCCCATTGCCCTCTAAAGAGTGGAAGGCTGAGTCAGCCTTAGGGCTAGCGGATATCGAATCCTGTTCCTTCTGATCTTCGTGCCAACGCGTTACCATTCAACCATTCCCCACTCCAATAAACTGTCATCCACAATTGGAGACCAAAACGAACAGAGCCGTTGGATAATTAGAATACAACTGTCATCCTGAATGAGATACCACAATAACTAATCAGAAACCCGACTGGCAACTAACAACGAAACCACAACACATGCATAATTCAGGTCCTATTTATACCCCTATCGGATTCCCGACGCCTGACAACTCTTGTCAACCAAACCTATTATTATATTTTTTATTGAAGATGCTAGTTTAAAATTCGTTCCATTATTTGTAGCTGTCTATGTTGCCTTTCCCATATGGCGATTGTCGTGAGGCTGAAAACTACACTTACATGAGATGCATGGGGCAGTGTCTGGGGAATTATATCAAGTCCAAATGTGGATGTCGAATGATTCAGTTCAAAGGTATACATCTGTACAAATAATCTTTTAGTTAAAACTGATTGTATATTTCTTCGCATGTGCTGTATGCATTCAGTGTGTTTGTATGCTGTAAAGGATAATACAAGGTCAATTGCTGTGGTTATGTAGAAACTGTTTTTATTAAGGCATGCTTCGTATCTTATGCGAAAGACAACACAGAGATCTATCTATCCTTTACTATAAGTAATTGATTATTCAATTGCACTACATATCTAGGCATACCTATGATAGTCTTCCACGCATTCCGATTCCTTGTGCATTCGCATTTCATGTTCGTGTGTTCATTCAATTCTTGAAAAACGATTGTCTCGCGGTAGGAATTCTTCGCCAGACTTCCTCCTAACATAGCAACAGTTGTCATCCAGAATTTCCAGTGTTGATTCATCGGAGAAGCACACCTGAAACAATCATACAGTATGGAGGCTTGATTAGAGTCAGGATTATGGTTCGGGTTATGGTTACCTGTATTACAGTACTCTGACAGTAATGCTACAGTACAAGTAATAATAATACTGTACCTGTATAGTTACTATTATTATTATAATTATTATTATTTATTAATGTACGGTACATTTACAGGCTACACGTTGTTAATACTGTAATACTGGCGAAGAATTCCTACCGTAATGCCTCGTGGAAAAAGTTAACCCTCAGGCTACCAAGGGGGTGGTGGTTGCCACCCCCCTAGGTTTTTTGGCATAAAAATTTTTCCCGTGTGGAATAAAATTTTTGAAAATTAGGTAGCTGTAGCAGATTCATTGGCGCACATTTTGAGGTAAACATTATGGTGGTAGTCCACGCCATTCAAAAGTTATACCCAATATACCCGAGGCACCAGGGGGGTGGATACCACCCCCCCTAGATTTTTGACTATATCTTATCCGTCATTTAATATTAAGAGACACAAATTATACCATTCTATAGAGGGTATGTGGGGCTTCATTTGCATACTTAAATGTTTGTCTTTTGAAAACCGGAAGTGATCAAAATAAATAATAATACCCGTAATATGCTTGAAAAATGGCTGAATGGAAGGACTCCCCCCTTAGTTTTTGTCTGTAGCGTATTCAGTTTTCTTCCCAGAAGAGAAACAAATATACCATTCTTTAGAGGGAATGTAGGGCTTCATTTGCATACTTACAGGTTTGTCTTTAAAAACCGGAAGTGATGAAAATAAATAATAATACGCGTAATCTGTGTGAAAATGTCTGTATGCAGCATCACAACGTAAACCAATATATATGTATAGATAATATATATATGAATGTATATTTATGCATATATAAACATGTGTAGGGATGTATATGTGTGTATCTTGGATACGTAGATCAGTTTCAAAGCACATAATCGTATATTTGTTTATCTAACAAGTAAAAAATTTACGCAATAATATAAAATATCGCTAATTATCAGTTCCGATGTTAAAAATTATGTAATTTCGAGGTGCATTCACATAATGTACAACTAAATATACCATTCTGTGCAGAATTGAATGCTGAATCCATTGGTGTATTAAAAGATATGATATGTGAAACCAAACCCGAAATCCAGGGGGGTGGTAACCACCCCCCGCAGGTGTCCGTGTTACAAAAAAAGCTTGGTAGCCTGAGGGTTAAGCATCCGCCAAAAGTCATGGTGTGGAGCGTTGTCTCTGTGAAGGGTCCCGGTCGGCTCTTCGTTGTCAATGGCATGAGGAACGCAGAACAATACAAAACTGTCCTAGAGAAACGTCTTCTGCCCCAGCTAAACGATTGGTTTCCAGATGGGAACTGTGTCTTCATGCAGGACTGTGCACCCTGCCACACAGCGAACCTGATAAAGAATTTCTTCAATGACGTTGGTTTAGAGGTTCTTCCGTGCAGTGCATATTTTAACTGTTTAACTACTGGGACAAATGTCCCAGTAGTTTTAGGATATGTCCTTTTATTGTCCCAGTAGTTTTAGGATATGTCCCAGTAGTTTTGGTGATTTGTCCTAGGTAATACTCTAATTTCCTAATACATTGGAAGTACAGTAGGAGACTTTGTCCCAGTAGTCAGTGGTGTAATAAACAGGAGGGGTTATGTGTGTGCTTACGTACCTGCATGGAGAGTGGATTGAGGAGGGTAAAATTGTGTGTGAAAACACTCGTTACTACCCCCCCTCGAAAATTTAGTAGGAAACGCGTTTAGTACCCGGTCTGCGGTCTGATAAACTTCTTCTGACAAAAGTAGTTCTGGACGTTGAAACGATATTCAGAATAAAACAACTCACAATAATAACTTTTATAAGCAGCTGTGATTTAATTGTCAGCATTTTTTACCTGCTGCAACATTAATAGCAACATTAATAATTATCTACAGTTTACTGAGGAAGTCAACCTGAATGGTCAACTCGTGTGCTTAGTTACAGGAACACTATGCTCTGTTGACAAGATCTATAACTGCGTGTCAAAGGCCATGAAATTGTTTATCTCTTCCCGCGAGACCAACAAGTGTGATTGTCCTCTTCAGTGCTACCAACCCACATATCCATATTCAATCTCGACAAGTCCTCTGTCACAGCATTTTCTCAACTACATGTCGCAAAGGTCGCAATTCAAAGGACGGAATTTGACGATGTCGAAACTGAACAAGAAACTCGTCTTCCTGGATATCTTCTACTCTCAGTTGAGCTACATCGACATCCAAACAACTCCAGCCTATGATCTCCTCACACTGGTTTGCGATATTGGCGGTGCTTTGGGACTGATTCTCGGAGGATCATTACTTACTATTGTAGAATTGTTTCAGTTCTTTGTCCTGTCAATCAATGAATTAGTTACTTCTGTGAGGTTTGCTAAAATGCAACGACATTGAAAGGTCATTTCATGGAGCATATTTGATGCAACTATTTCTACTTTAATTATTTTATAGACATATAGTCTATGTTGCGACATAATTTATTATAAACAATCTACTAGGCCTACTTGTGCAGCTACAGCAAACGTGATCTTTTGTTGCATGTTAACCATACAGTTTAGGAATATCTATAAAATTGCTTTAAACAATACTGTCTAAACCGTCATTTCTTTATGATCAGTCTATTTTTCCGATATGGATTAAACTGTTTGATGTTCACTGCTCTCGTGTCTTCTACGGATGCACTTTAATAATAGACGAGGTAGTGTGTAGCTATCGTGCTGAGCTAACTCCAGCACTCTCAGAAATCGTCGTATTCAATTACACGAGAACGAGCCACTTGAAGCCAACACTTTCGGCTAGATAATGTTATTGTATATGTAGGCCTATAATGTGTATGCATACATAGTCCTGTAATAATGATCATAATTCAGACTGATCTCATTGCAACAACAATTATTAAAATTTGTTTGATTAAAATAGATGTTAAATTTCAGGGGTGATGCTAGACTGCAGCATGATATTTAGGCCTATATATGCAGGGTGGAGCTATTAGATTTCCATAGGCAGCAGTATTTGATGAATCGGCTGGGTGTTGACAGACATGATGGATTCCTGGGCCCAGACGACTATCAAGTCCGCCAACAAAATAAACCTTAATTATATTATTGTACACTCAACCGAAAGCCAGTGCAGTGTCTCTGTAACGAGACCTTGTTATTTCAGATATGGATCTTACTCTTGTTGCCCCTATTTATTGAACTGGCGTAGAGGTCAACAATGCATTTAGGCCCATAGTAATTAAGGCAAGTTCAATGAACACAGTTCTTTTGATATATATATATATATATATATATATATCTATTATATATATATAATGATTATAATCAATGTAAGTTTAAAGAGTTCAATTAGATTTTCATGTCACACAAGAATTAACCTACTATTATTAGATCAATGGTCCGTTAATAGCAGCGTTACCCAGAACCAAAATCGTTAATGATTATAATTTATATTTTTTAATTTATTATAGACCTAAGTTAAACTCCCCAACAAAGCCCATTAAAATTAAACGTACAATCGAGGTCAAAATCAATTAGGCCGTTGGCTCATTGGGAAGAGCGCTATGCATGCGCAATGCCTCGAATGTGATAATTATTATGCTATAAGATGTGAGATCGTACATTAATTATGTCCATAAATTGGGAGGGGATTGGAAAAGTTTGGCAATTCTTGACAAGAGAGAGGTGTGCTCAATACAACAATAACTTCAACAATGCAAGAAATGAAAACTTTAACCGTCAACCCTGTTACCGCGCAGGGACAGCAGAGTTGAAAATGTCTGTAACTGAATTGACCAAACATAGGTCTGAATTATTTTTATGGTTATATCAAAGCACACTCCTCATTCGTGATTGATATTTATTTTGTTATCAACAGTAGGGTGGTCCACGACACAATGGTAAAGTTTCATCTTTATCAGAACTTTGCTCCACAAGTCTAAATCTGTTCTACCTCTCCTAAGTAAGTTGTGGACCAAATCTGAAGCAGATTGTAGCATTTTTAGAGGTCGCTCAAGGTCGCCAAACATTCTCTCGATAATACCATATCATAGTGGAAATTATTGACTGTTATCAACTCAAAAACATATTATTTTAACCGCTTTTTTACTTGCTTTTGAAGTGTTGTTTCAAACTGAAGTTTAGAAATACCAATCTAACATTATAAACTAGTCTTTGAAGTAAAATGCAAATGTTGGAATTTTTAAAATTGTTTTAAGAACTGTAAACTTTTGTACTTAGTCAGATTTATCAGTACTTTGGTGAAGATTATGAATTGAAGAGATTTGACTGTAGAGTTTTTGAGATAGCTCATTTTTGTCAGATTGTTTTTCTCAATAAACGAATATATATATAATATATATATATAACACAATAATGGCAAAGACAAGAAGCAGTGCTGAAGTTTGGCTGATAGAGAAGGCACAGAAAAACTGTCTGGGCCCCATCTCCCAACAAAAGCTCCATCCGACGATCATGCAACAAGAACCACGAGGAGCAGGTGACAGACTTGCAGTAGCCTACACAGGGAAGAGATATATATATACTGGGAAATCCAAAAATTGGCTGCAGAACTGGTAACGAACAAGCTGAAGCCTGCCTGAGGACTCTGGCTGACTGAGGTCTTCGGACTTCGGAGTCTATAGTTCGTGGTATAATAGTCTATGACATCACTGCCAGCAATACTCGCCTGAAGAATGGTTCCTGCACTTTTATTGAGAATTCGAATTAGAAAGAATTATCCTGGATGGCTTGCCGCCATCATGTCATGGAACTTCCACTTGCTGTTTCGGCTCTTTATCTGTACCTACTGTAGGGTTTCCCGTTAATATGCTCAGGAGGTTCCAGCAAAGCTGGCCACGCATTGACAAAGCGACAAATGAAGTGGCTTCCGACGACATCTTTGATGCACACACACTTGCTCTTCGAGAAGAAATATGGTGAAATTCTGCAACGCAGCTCTTGAAGGGTCACATCAGAGAGAAGACTACGAGGAATTCTTGAAACTCAGTTTGATCTTCCAGAGTGGTGCAAAGGGAGCAACAGTTTCCTTTCGGGCACCAGGAGCATTCCATCATGCACGTTTGATGGTGAAAGCTATCTTTAGCATTAAAACATTTCTGTTCCAGCAGCTATTATCTCCAACTGCCAAAGAGAAGCACAGTGTAAAGGAGCTGGCACTGTTTGTGAGACTTGTCTATTTTCGGTTCTGGCATGAAGCTCCTCAGCCTATAAGAGCACCACTCAACGATCTACTGCTACTGGAGGAGCTTAGTAAATATCTAAATACGAGAGTGTGCAAAGGTTGCCTCGACCACATTCGGTAGGCATATCTGGTACGTTTAAAAATTTTTGGTCAGTCTGTCCTTGTTTGACAATAGAATTGTAGTGGATGCGAAAAAAACTGATGGTGACAAACCTCCACCTTCTACAGTCCATCAATTATGTGAAGTGCCTCAACCATCCTCCTGAACCCCTCAGCTTCCTTGGCCTTAGCTCCCTTGGCATTGCATCTTCCATCACAGAGAGAACTACTGTCATCGTTGACATTCTGAACTTGAATGGAAAAGAGAAGGCCCAAGGCTTCCTGGTAAAGGATCCTAAGGAATGATGCGATGATCACTCCTACCAGTACCTCCTAAAGGTAGCGTCAATCATGACAGTTATGAAGTTGAACGACTCTACTGGGAGAGCCATTGGTTTGATGCAGCAGTAGAGTTAATCGTTGACAAAGAATGAAGACCAGCAGTTCCTTATTCAGCTCGCGAAACGCTGCAGGAACACATATGCATCCTGCTCTAAGGCCACGCTGATGAAGATGACAGAGGACATAGAATGTGTTACTCAAGAAAAGTTCCAGTGTTTTCATAGCAAAATTGAACATTTTGGAACCTTTTCTTACTTTCATTGCTGCACTATATGTTTTAATTCAACTGAAATTCTGTTTTTTGTTCTTAGTGCAGATTACCGATTTCATTCTTAACATGGTGAAAATACCCTGACCTTGAGCGACCTCTAAATACTCATCAATCTCTCTCAAATTTGGTAGAGGTAATAGTGGGCAGCCATAGAACAAAAGCAGGGTTGTGGAGGGCAACTCTGAGACACTTTGTGTTTTTGGACCACCCTAATCAACAGGTTATGAAGTGTGGCTAATTATTAGCGGCAGAGTAGCAGAGGCGTTATCGTGCACGACGTAATGGAGATCCTGCCAAAATGGAAGAGTACCTGGAAAAGGAAACACTGGCATGGCAGAAGAAACAGTCTTTAGGGAAATTGAGGACTATAAGCCAACGTCTGCTAGAGACCAGCGGAAGAAGCGCAAGAATTAAAATAAATGCATGGTGACAGTTTACCAACTGGCATGTCAACTCTGTTACCCGTTCTTAGTTGTTTCCCTGTTGTTAACATTGCATTTTCTTATCATCACATTGGTGCAAACGATATGTTAGTTGTTATTACTTATTACGTATATTATTAGCGTGTTACTATCACAACTTACTCTTAAATGTGACTATCTGGTATGTTTGCTAATTCTGTTACTGGCATGTCAACTCTGTTACTGGCATGTCAACTCTGTTACTGGCATGTCAACTCTGTTACTGGCATGTCAACTCTGTTACTGGCATGTCAACTCTGTTACCCGTCAACTCTGTTACGAGCCATTGACATTATAAAACAGTGTCTAAATATTAAATGAAGATGATAAATGTCATACACTCAAATAGAGTGCCTCACATTTCTATATTCCTGAAAGTTTAATTACTATGTGTGTTGTGGTCAATAATTGTCCACTTCTGAAAATATGTCATGATTGCTATGCATAGTACACACAATTTGTAATGATAAATATTTAATAAATGTATTGAATATTTTTAGTTTTATTTATGATATTATTTTAACTTGAGGACACCTACTGCTGCTAGGAACACCATCGTTGTAGGCCTAAATATAGAACAGCTTCTACCTACCCACATACTATCGTTTTTGTCGGTAACAGGGTTGACAAGTTTACGACAGACATACCAACTCACACGCGGATCACAGCTTTATTAGTGGTCTTTAAGATTGCATAATTTGCGTCAACTCTTACCAATATCATATCTACACAAACCCCAGGTCAAATTTTCTAAAAAAAGATGTTGAACAAATATTTTTTCTGCGGTCTATTTTGCACCCAATTGCAGGAATGACCCTTTTACCCTGTCTAATTATTGGAAAATGAGAATAGCAAATTCTACCTACTTAATTATAGAAAATTCCTTCCCGGACGTTTCATTGTCCCGGAAAGGACGTGTCCGGAACGCGGGACATTTCTATCAATTCCGGGACTGTCCCCGACAGACTAGGGCATTTGTTCGTCCTACTATATTTACGTGCACGTGGGTTTGTCTTGTACAGGTTCGGTTGAACTGTGTCGGCGTCCATCTTGGTTTGCTCCTCTTCTTCGGCGTCGCTGTTGTCGTTTCGCTACATTGATTCTTCTCAAGTTTACATCAAGTTTACATTTCGTCTAAGCTAACACTTCAGTTAGTGACGATTCGTGACAATCCATTCACCAAAACAGTTCACTCGACTCAAAAACGTTCTGATACGCTATTAGGGTTGAACTTTTACCCAAGCCACGACAAAGGTCTCGATCGATTCCCTCACAGTTAGCAGCGTTCGTAGCTTCTCAATCGATGGAAAGTATCAACGGGACACCTCCCTAAATGATTCTTTACTTTATGACCGTTCCTTCGAAACCAATTACGTCGTGCGATCGGGAGTAGTAAGGTGAAACTGTCTCGCAAAACCATCAGAGCCTCCGACAGTCTCCACACAACTGAAGTTCATTCATGCACTGGAGCTTCACATTTCTGTTAGGTAAGCAATGTTATTTTTTATATTTGTCAATAATTTCTGAATTTTTAGGTAAGGAGAGTTCTTCTTCATCATTCTATAGCACCTCATTTTCTTCCTGCAGGACCGTTCTTTCTCTGTGATCCATAGGTAGGACTACAATAGGACTCGTTTGGTCCCCTCTCCGTTTGGCTTACCTCAGGGTTCGGTCCTAGGCCCTCTCCTTTATATTATTTATATCGCAGATTTAGATTATCAGCTGGCTGCTGGCGCTGACCTGAGCCAGTCTTATGCGGATAGCTTCCAGGCGTATCTGCATTGCCCAGCACTGGCATGCAGATAGCACCACGGCCCATGCAATGAGCCGGGCCATGAACACCTTGGAAGCATTGGTGTCTTCCAACTGCCTGCGGTTCAATCCATCTAAGGCAAAGTTTATCCGGTTTGGCACACGCCAGCACTTAGCCAAAATTGACCTGAAAACCCTCGCCCTGGAGTTCCCTCGGTTTGTCTTCTCATCCTCTTTCCTGTACCTCGGTGTTACTCTGGACCAAGAACTCCACTCACACGACACATCCACCCGATCTGTCGAGATGGTAATTATCAGCTGCGCCAGCTTAGGTCGGTATCCCGTTCCCTGTCCCATAATGCAACCGCAACGCTTGTCCACTCCTCCGTGGTCTCTCGCCTATACTACTGTAGCGCCCTCTGTGACGGACTCCATGCATGCCGGATCGGGTGCTTGGATCGGGTTCTGCTAACGGTTCCCTATCGTTCAGTCGCAGATCATTTCGTCGCATTCATCTAGTCGCTAATCATTTTGTCGTAAATTAATTGGTCGCCGATTCTTTCATCGCTAACGAGTCGTCGCAATCAGTTAGTCGCAATCAGTTAGTCGCGAATCAATTGGTCGTAATCATGTCGTTATAATTGGTCGCAGATTTGTCGTAGATTGCTGTGAGTTAGATCGTAATTAATTGTATATCAAATAATCGCTAACCAATTAATCAGAAGATGGTGCATGATATGACTGTGCCTTGTTATTTCCTCTGCTGCTCGTAACAAACGTTAACTTCGACAATGTGGCTATTACTAGGCTTGACAACTGTTATTGGGTTGCGTATATAGGTCTACCTTCTTTTATATTCAACCAATCACATACAGGCTCTGTACCACGGCTCAATTGTCTGCGATTAATCATAACGACATGATTAATTGGGTAGCTAATTGATATACAATTAATTACGATCTAACTCACAACATTCTACGACAAATCTGCGACCAATTATAACGACATGATTAATTGGTTCGCGACTAATTGATATACAATTAATTAACTCACAGCAATCAATTACGATCTAACTCACAACAATCTACGACAAATCTGCGACCAATTATGACGACATGATTACGACCAATTGATTCGCGACTAATTCGTAATCGTAATCGTAATCAAGCATTTATATAGCGCCACTCAAAACAGAGGCGCTCCCGAACCCGAGCCAGTCTCTTCACTGGTAAAGTGAGGTTTTCAGGCGCTTGCGGAACTGGTCAAAAGAAATAGAAAAAAGGTCAGTCCTGAAGGACTGAGGTAACTGGTTCCAGCTATTGGGACCAACAATAGCGAAACTCCTAGACTGGGCCGTAGAAGTACGCACCCGCGGGACAACCAAGTAACCACGGGCCGAGGACCGAAGGGAGGAACGACTGTGCAGAGAAGATACTGGGGTACAAAAGGCCCTAAGATAGTGAGGAGCAGACCCAGCAAGACAGCTTCGCATTAGGGAACAGACCTTGAATTGGATGCGCTGGGGGATGGGGAGCCAGTGAAGGGAGTCACGGATAAAATAGGAGATATGGTCAAACTTTGCAATGCCCCCTATGAGGCGGGCGGCAGCGTTTAGAATGGACTGAAGTTTAGATGTATTTGTAGAGGAGAGACCAATGTACACCGCATTCCCATAATCAATCCTGGAACAGATCAATGCATGGACCAAAGTCGTGATAGTGTGCAGTGGTAGTGATTGGCGGATGGCACGGAGTTGGCGTAGGTAGTAGAAGCAGGAACGAGAGACACTATTTACGTGATCAGACAGAGAGAGGACAGGATCAAGAATGAATCCAAGATCACGGACAGAGGAAGAGAAGTACATATTTGGAAACCGAAGACGAAGGGAGTCAGCATCAACCTTGGCAAGCTGGGCACGACCACCGAGCCATATGTACTGAGTCTTGTCTTGGTTAAGACGGAGGCGATTTGAAGATAACCATCGGTCAAGAGCAGCTGAAGCCTCTAGAATACGCTCAACTATAACAGCAGCTGTGTCTGCAGGCCCATGAAGGTAAGCCTGCGTGTCATCGGCATATTGGTGGGATAGGACACCCAGTGGACCAAGGACCCCAGCCAGATCCGAAGTATATAGTACAAACAGAAGAGGAGCAAGAACAGAGCCCTGAGGTAACCCGTAAGAGAGGGGGACCCAAGCAGAGCGGGTGGGACCAAAAACTACCGAGACGGAGCGATCAGAAAGAAATGAGCGGAACCAGAGAAGAGCAGAATCAGTAATTCCAAATGAGTTAGAGAGCCGGTCAAGAAGGATGGTGTGATCAACAGTGTCGAAAGCGGCACTAATGTCATAGAGGGAAAGTAGAGTGACTTGGCCACGATCAACGGCATAATTGATTGCGACTAACTGATTGCGACGACTCGTTAGCGATGAAAGAATCGGCGACCAATTAATTTACGACAAAATGATTAGCGACTAGATCAATGCGACGAAATGATCTGCGACGATTTGGAAGGTTACCCAGTGCGTCCCTGCCACCCTTAATAGAAAGAGACGCATAGCTTAGAAGTTAGAAAATGCAATTGAAACATTGTAAATCCAGCATGGTTCAGTGGTAAAGTTGTTTATCCAGAGGCGGAGGAATTCACAGTTTATGAAACACCAAAATTTAAGTCGATATCGTTTATCGATGCTCGATACATTCGTATGAAACATAAAGGCGAGAAATACGATGCATAATACTATTATAAGAAAACAACATCGCTTAAACATGTGTTTTAAGTGGTTCTGAAGACGTAGGTCTATAATCTGTGTTAGAACCACAGCAGGTTAACCTAGAACGCTTGATAAATCAATTCCTCCTAGCTTCCTGTAATAAGCAGTGATGGCGTCCACTGAAACAGTAGGCCTACTGATTATCATGAATTCGATACGTGGATGCACTATTGCAAATGTGGCCTAACAAGTAGCCTAAATTATATTACCTAAGTTTTTCGATTTAGTCTCTACTGACTATTGTCCTTTCCATAAAACCTTCACTACAATTAGCGTGTTTGATGCTTCAGCGCACTGCCTTTAAGATTTTCACACTTTTGCATAATCATCCCGAAATAGTGGTGGAGCAGCAGAGCTCCCGCAAGTAAGGAGGGGCTAGACCCTCAATACAGCGCCGGACCAAGACAGAGATTCGATACACAATACGCTGTGGGTAAGGAACCCAGTGGAGCACGTCCCTCATGTATTCAGAAACCCGCCCAAAGCTCAGAATGCGGCCAACAAGGCGGGCTGCAGTGCGCAGGACCCTATTCAGGGACCCGGTCCGGCAGGCAGGAAGTCCATCATATAATTATAGCGCTACAATAGTCGAGCCGAGAGACTACAAAAGCGTGGACAAGCGTCGACGCTGCGCTAGGAGAGAGAGCGGGAGATTACCTTGAGGCTTGAGCTGCTGAAGCTGATAGTAACAACTGCGGCAGAGAAGATTTATGTGACGCGTAAATGTGAGTTCCTGGTCTAGGGTGACTCCCAAGTCACGAATCGAGGTTGAGAAGGTGAAGTTGGGCATTTCAAGGCAAGTGAGCTAGGTCCATTTTAGAAAGCTGCTGGGGCGTGCCAAGCCAAATAAGCGGAGTCTTAGTTGGGTTTAGCCGCAAGCGGTTTGAGGACATCCAGGGCTGCAGGGTCTCCATCATAGTCCGGCTCATTGTTCCAACTGCCGCATCAGCCTGGGTCGCCAGACAGTGAATATAGGCTTGCAGGTCGTCTGCGTAGGACTGGCCCAGGACAGCCGCAGCCGCCAGAATGGACCCCAGATCAGCAGTGTAAATTATGTAAAGGAAAGGGCCAAGAACAGAGCCCTGGGGCAACTCAACTGGAGCAGGGACCCAGAGGGACCTCGTGGACCCATAGGCCACCATGAAGGGCGGTCTTGCAAATAGGAAGTAAGCCAATCAAGGATGTTGCCAGATAGACCAAAGGAAATCGATAAGCGCTGCAAGAGAATGTCGTGATAGCTCTTCTTTTCCCTTCCCCATATGCATCACTGAACCCTTAAAGAGCATCTCTCAGTTCCTCGACCACTTGAACATTCTTCTAAAATCGTCTCGTAATATAATATTTGTGGAAGTATAACGTGGTTTATTGCAGCACAAAAATTGAAGATCGGAAATCGACAGCTGAATGCCTGCTAGTATGGCTTAGAGATGAAAGAGTCTAAGTATCAGGCGAATACAGAAGATCGATCAACCATCTAAAGCTGACAAAAACATTGAATTTAAATGGCTCCTCTTTTAACACATAGCACAGGTGGTGGATGTCAGTTTAGAGGTTCCGGATCTGAAATTAGCCACTGAAATACTGATTGTAATGATCGTTAAGTTGGCGGGAATTCAAAAAGTATATGTTGTATTAACTCTTAAAAACGGCGCCAATAGCGCCTTAGTGCCAGCTAGTTAACAGTGAAAATGCGTCCTGATCAAGAATGGTCATTTCCACCTATGTTTTAAATTTCATTGCAGGTGCACAGAAATAATATTCTGATCTTTAATGCAATTGCACATTGAGACTACATTTAATTTACAACGCAAATATAACCCTTGACATTTCTAAATGTTGAGACTCAGAAATCGACAGCTGAATGCCTGCTAGCATGGCTTAGAGATGAAAGAGTCTAAGTATCAGGCGATCGATCAACCATCTAAAGCTGACACTCCTAGTTGACTTAGAATTTGCGTGAGCTAGAGAAGTTCAAGTGTGCGATGGAGATCCGAAGAAATGGAGAACGAAAGATATATGGAGAGAGATAGAAGTAGAAACACATTTAGTGAATGAAGAAGAGAAATGTAATGCAATGTAATGTAATGTAATGTAATTAGCAACTTCTATTGCGCCGGTGTCTAATGCACAAGGCATCAACCGATGGCGCATCAAAACAATCCGTAATCAGGTCAATATCCAGAAGATCAGTCCGTAAGAGACAGAGAGGCAGCCTAAGGTGGATAAGCAATTTGAAAGAGGTAATTTTTCAGCCGAGAACGAAATGACACAAGCGACTGAGCACAGCGTACAGACACAGGAAGAGAGTTCCAAAAAGTAGGTCCAGATACTGAAAAAGCTCGTTCACCAAGAACAGTTCTTGATTTAGGTATGACTAGACAAAGACAATCAGATGACCTCATTGAATAATGATAAGTCAGAGGAATAAGAACATATTTTAAATATTCTGCCCTCCAAAGCCAAAACGCAGTAACTCGAAAAAAAATTTTTTTCACTTTTTTACATTTTTGCACTTAAGATGTCACTATCTTCATGTTAAAAAATTGTCGAAGCTCTATTATCACTGGTTTCCGAGATTTAGTGTTGCCAAAACGCAGTAAGTCGGATATTTTTCACTCGATGCCAAGCCAAAACATAGTACTGCGTTATAACCACAGTATTCTGCTGCTCTTACGAACGAATACCAAGCCAAAACGCAGTGCTGCGTTATGGCTTTGTAATAAGTCAGCGTTTAGGCATTCTGTTTCCGGTTTTGTTTACAATTAATGAGCTTGAAACAAATTTATTAATCCGAATTAATCTGAAATAAGTTATATAAAGCGTTTTTAATTGTAAAACGTTTTTAATTGTTGCAGTCGTGAATTATAGGCTAATTACAGATTGTAAAACAGTCTGTTGATTAATATTTTCTATATTTTTACACGATGCTTGTATCGCGGTTACTTGGGTTTGACTAATACACGGATAGGACAGATGGTTACTGAATTATTAGGTTTTTCTTTTACATGAAGTTTTAAGATATTTTACTCTAAGTAGCAGCCTCAGTCGAATTGTAGGCATGTTGCAGGTATGTTAAGTAGTCATGTAACCAAAAATTCAGAGACCAATATCGCTTGATCAATTTAAAATGTAGGTATCCATGTCGAACTTCACATGTAGGCCCTATTTATTATACAGAGAGCATTAAGGCACTCTTCTCCAAGAACCTTTGGTTTAAATTCCCTGCTTGTTTATCAATAACTGAATGGGATATTTCGCTAAGAGCTTTATGGAATGAAAGTTATTACGAAGAGATTTTTAAATTAGGCCTATGCCATTTAAACTAGATAAGATGTTTGAAAAATGTCTTACATTATATTTTGCTCAAATATATTGCAGACTTCAATGTTCTTTATTATAAAGGATAGATTGTAACAGCAGAGCTGCCAAAATTTTGAGTCTGGCTTTAGAAAAGTGTGGACGCAAAGGCAAGGTCAGAAAGCCGGAAAAAGCTCTCACACGCTTAAAATACAGAAAATTAGTTCTATTACAAACTACCCACGTCAACGTTCGACGATATCTGCATTTTCAAAGTGAAAAAGTACCAAGAGTTTCTGAATAGGCCTACACCTCACTTTTAAGATCTATCATGGAAGTCAATACTCAACCACTTCTGATTTGGTTGACAATTTTGAATGAAATAGTAGAAAGTTGCTAATTAGTTGTGGCACTCAGTCAACAGCCAATAATTTACATATCTGTTACTGTATTGCTTTAGTTTGGGGAGTTAAGTTACCTAAAGTGACTTCTAAATGTGAAATGTTCAATTGTTTGTTTTCAAATTTAATTTTTTCAATGAATTTGCTAAAACATTATTTTTGAAAACATTGTATTCTATCTGTAAATATCTGTAAAGCAACAGTGATTGACTATAATAATTTCCATGACAAAATCTAGTTAGAGTTCAATTTTTATAGCTAAAGTCAATATTTTGTTACAATAATTTTTTACTAATTGATGTTCAAATTTAAATTGATGTTCAAGTTGTTCAAGTTAAAACAAAGGCAATCAATAACAATATAAGTTATAAAGTGCAATCCTTATTACCATTTCACGCTGAATAAAATTGATAAGCCCACACGCAGTAATGTGTTTGGCTAGTTCAATTCCCATGGAAATGGGAATTTCATGCAAAGCCAAAACGCAGTACAAACGATTTTTGAGTATTTTGATCGAAAATCACTAATATTATAAAAAATTTATTTCAACAATAAAATACCCACAATTTAATACATTTTATGGTGTAAATAGTTTTTGGATTGAATAGATAAATTCCGAGATTTTTGTAATAAACTTTCAAATCAACTTTGTGCAAAATATTGGTTTTCCGAGTTACTGCGTTTTGGCTTTTGAGGGCAGTATTGTGGTTGGCCAGAGTTCAAAGTTTTATAAACTATGAGCCCCAGTTTGAAACGAATTCTTTGCTGAACAGGAAGCCAATGCAGAGAATTAAGCACAGGGGTTATATGTTCATATTTGGATGTATTAGTTATGGCTCTAGCCAAAGAGTTCTGAACCCTCTGCAGCTTCAGTATGTTTGATTTATTGGTACCAGTAAGAAGCGAGTTACAATAGTCTAGGCGACTGGAAACCAATGCAGTTGCCAAAGATATTCTTGCAGACATGGGCACATAACGCCTAATTCTGCGTATGTCACGAATGAACATATAGGATGACTTACAAATACTGTTTACATGGCCAGTTAGAGACATGGTAGAATTAAAAACAACGCCTAAGTTGCGTGCAGCGTCGGCCAGCTCAATAACTTAAGCCCATCAAATTTCTTAAGTTGCTGTGGAGTGCCAAGTAACAGAAATTCAGTCTTTGATGGGTTAAGGAGGAGTTTATTGGATGCCATCCAGGACTGTACTTCATCAAAGACAGCAGACAACATCTGTATAGATGAGTCACATGACAGACTGTCAAATGAAATGTAAATTTGAGTATCATCAGCATAGAAATGATATCTCAGCGAATGATTATCAAGCAATGCTCCTAATGGTGTCGTGTATAGTGTAAACAAAAGAGGGCCAAGCACTGATCCCTGTGGTACACCGCAGGTCAACAAAGCATCAGATGAATAATTACCATTTAAATACACTGATTGAGTTTGTGAACTAAGATAAGTACTCAACCAATTTAGTGCAGGGCCAGAGATCCCAAACCAGTTCTCAAGACGATGAAGAAGAATAGAATGATCCACAGTATCAAAAGCAGCAGACAAGTCAAGCAGAACAAGTGCTGTCACCTTACCCCGTCCATTGAGCAAATGATGTCATTATGAACAGTAAGAAGTGCAGATTCAGTTGAGTGAAATCTACGATACGCAGATTGAAAAGGGGAGATTAGTGAGTTTGATGACAGGTGAGTCTGCATGCGATTCATGACTATCCGTTCAAGGATTTTAGATATAAAATTCAAGGTTGAGATAGGCCTATAATTTGACAGATCATCAGGATCAAGAGAAGGTTTCTTAAGCAGCGGATGAACTATGGCATGAGCAAAAGTAGATGGGAAAGATCCCTCATGCAATGAAAAATTGATAATTGATGTAATGGTGGGACCAAGGACATCAAAGCACTCTTTAAGAAACCAAGTAGGAATGGTGTCAAGGAGACCGGTTTTGTTAGGCGAGGAAAAGAGAAGTGTTCGAACCTCTCCCACAGTAGTTGGCAAAAAGTAGTCCATGATAGAAAGAGAGAGACAGACAGAGAAACAGACATAGACACAGACAGAGACAGAGACAGAGAGACACAGAGCGACACAGTGAGATAGAGAGACAGACAGAGAGAGACAGACAGAGACAGAGAGACAGAGAGAGACACAGAGAGAGAGCCACACAGAAAGAGACAGAGAGAGACAGAGAGAAAGACTGTCTTTCTCTCTGTCTCTCTCTGTCTCTTTCTGTGTCTCTCAGACAGAAAGAGACAGACAGAGACAGAGAGAGACAGACAGGTAGACAGACAGAAATGCAGAGAGAGACACAGAGACACAAAGAGGGACACAGAGACAGAGACAGTGAGAGACAGGAGAGATATCTAACAGGACGTTCCTTTCATGTATCCATTTATATGTTTCTGGCAGAGTCTATGCTCACGCTTACATTCATAAAAATATATTACAGATACTAAATCATGCTAAACTACATTATACAAGAACAAGAACGCAACTTCAAGAGCCTAGGCGTACGTTTAGCTTATTCTGCCCAAACGACTAGCTGGCCCTACAAATCCTTACAAATCTTTCCTTAATCAAATCCTGAAACCTTTTTCAGCGAAACAGATCTCAGTATAAATACCTAAATACCATGTGGAGTGCTCGCTTATTGATCGGCTAACCGGTCAACTAACAACACCTCTATTATTTGCAACGTTCTTATGATGGATCATTCTCAGGCCAGCTATTTCCCATATAACATAAAACAAATCGATTTATAAATTCCATAGTTAGACATAGGCCTAACACATAGGCCTAACACAAATTCACGCAACACTGTGAATCATGAGACGAGTGCATGAGATGAAAATCTGCACCAAGAAGAGGCAAAACCATCAAAGAATGTGAAATTAATAAGGATAAGAAAGGAAGGGAGAAAGAATTGAGAGTGGGCAATGTTGTTTATCGGCCATGTCGCCACGAACCATTGTTTTTCTCTAATAAATTTTTGCTTCCGCGATATCTATCATCTGCTTGATCGTGATTTGAATTGTTCTTTATCACTTATCTCCTCTAAGTAGACCTACTCACATAAATACAAACACAATGATCCGCAAGAGTTGCAAAGATAGTTAAAAGACTGATCGAGGTACCGACAGACTGATTGCATGTGCTTTCAGTATAATGTAGATTTAGGTCAATGTCTGAGAGGTGCGATAGTCTTTTGGTTAGCGCGATGGATCTCAACCTAGAGGTCAGGATCCAATCAACGTCAGGACAGAAATTTACTTAAAGATTTCTATTCCATCCTCGCCAACTCAGCTATAATTATTATTAGTAGGCCCTATGACGGTACATTATCGGCGGCAAGAACAGACGACGAGAGAGAGGACTGTAACCAGTCTCATATTAGACCAAAGCTAAAAAAGAAGTCGCTAAGACTTCATACTCTTATGGTATGAAGTGTTAGCGACTGATTGTGTTCCTCAAGTTGTTGCAGGAAATCATGACAAAGTGCGGAAAAATGAAGAGCTGAGGTCCAAAAACCAGTTAAGTACAAAACCATGTTCGAAGGAAACTTTTTGATTTTCAAGAAATTCTTTTACACGAAAGGGAAAACGTTTTGTAGGGAATGATGTCATTTCGTGAGTATTTCACAAATCCATCTGAATTGTGTTAAAAACACACGTTTATTAAAATATAGTCAATCAAAATTATTGTTCTCTTCTAAATATTCAGCCAGCACTGATTGAGTGACTGATTCATAGATAACATTTCACTCTCGATAGTCAATGGCATCATCAAATTTGTCTGTGACTGTTTTGCTCATTTTTGTCAGTTCGAGCTATTATCGCGAAAAAGATTCTAAAAGTAAAGTTTTGACACTTTCACAGTCATCTGCTGCAACACCCATTTTTTTCTCTAAAACCCTTGCTCTGGCAGTCTTAACGAAGCACTTGGGTGGCATCTTATCTAGCTGAAAATATGTTATTTTACACCCCTTGCTCTGGCAGTCTTAACGAAGCACTTGGGTGGCATCTTATCTAGCTGAAAATATGTTATTTTACACCCCTTGCTCTGGCAGTTTTAACGAAGCACTTGGGTGGCATCTTATCTAGCTGAAAATATGTTTTTTTACACCCCGTTTTGTAACAGTGTTGGTGAAAAACTCTCCAGAATATATTGTTTGACTGTCTACTTCTTTTTGTGAAATTTCCAGTGGACTAAATGTTTTTGTCAGCTGGAATGAAAGTTTTTTCCTGCAGATTTTTGAAACTGCTTACTTTAAATCGTACACAGCCTAGACTGATCCAATCACTCTAACTGTAGCGTGCAATTCCACAAAATTGTTGTATTCTTCTGGTATTAGTAGCGTTTCATGCCTTCGTAGACTTTGTTTGATTCATCAAATTCTCGATCTGGTGTCAGGTAAGTGTCCTACAGGAGAGCAATGTTGAACAATCGTGGATGTTCTGCTCTCGCTTCTCGCAGTGCTGTAGAATCTGTCCATCGGAGAAAAGATCCATCTTGACCCCTGTACTAAAGAGCGACGGCCTAGATCCTTCGGACCCTGGCAAACTACAGACCAATAGCCAACGTCTCGTTCCTGTCTAAGGTCATCGAAAAGATAGTTGCACGTCAACTCATCACATACCTAAAGGGGAACAATCCATTTCCATCATGCCAGTTCGGATTCGGAAAGATCCATTCAACTGAGACTCTCTTGCTCAGCCTTCTTCTGTCCAACATAATTATACGGTCCAATAAATAGATCTGAGCTCACCTTGCTGGCATTTTCGACGGCAGCGCCGCTTTTGACACTGTAGACCACGAAATTCATCTTAAACGGCTGCATATCTAAGCTAGTTAACTATAAAGTTATACAGGCATAACCTAATCATAGTCATCCAAAAGTGTCTGATTTTATCGCAATGTTTGGTGAGAGTTACGGCCCTACGGGTATAATTAGGCTTTGTTTTGCCAAGATTGTTGTCAGAGATACTCACAGGATCCGTTAGGGTTGATATTGCTTTTACATTTGCCTACCGCACTGCAGCCATTAGTGCCTCGTGACTTTAAACATATAAACTCAAACCCTAGATTAACCCTGACAAATTTAACATGACACCGAGGTTATACAAAATATTCATAAAATAAATATTAGTGGCACTAACATAGGCTACATTTTATTTTATAGTATGGCCGCTCGTGGATTTCATTTTCTTTATAGCCATTTTCCGTTTTTCAACGATCATGTGTTTCAATGCGAACACGGCTACTTTTATCTGTATTAACGTAGAAACTGCTATAAAAGCCCGTAGATCGTCAATGGTCAAAGCACGGACAATTTTTGCATAGGCCTACAATCTTCGGATATTATTTGTAAGCACAGTAGTATATTTTATTTTTCATTTTTTTTCAATTTTCGAGATTTTGTCGACGTCAAAATCGCTTCAGAATACTCGCGAGTTACATGAGTCATTTTAAAATCACGTAAGACCAAACTGGTTTCCTGATTCGTCAACAAATTTAGAAGGTGTTGGAACAGACAACGATGCGTACTTAACAGGTTCTGGAACTCAAGTCAAGTTTCTCCACTTTAAAACATCTATATCTAACAGGCTTGGGCACAAAGTAATTATATCAGAAGACGGCCATCTATATGTTTATGGACTGAATGCTTCCACACGTATCTAAATTTAGAAAATTCTACTTAACAGGCTTGGCAATAAACAACAATCCATCACCACCTGACTATCTGGACGGACTGCTACCACGCGTATCTAAATTTAAAAAAATTCTACTTAACAGGCTTGGGAAAATAGCAGCTGCTGTCCAGAACCATCTCAATTCGACGGCGACTATAGTGATGGGGGATATACGGATCAAGGAGGCTATACGGATCAAGGAGGCTATGATTATCCGGTTAGAGATGTTTTCGGAAGCTAAAAAAGGCCAACAGCAAAAAAGAGGCAGCAGTTAATAAAACCGGACTTGCTGCGAAAATTAATGAAATAATAAGGTCATTAAAGGGGATTCTCAGTAAAAGCAAGGCGAAATAGCCGTTAATATACATGTCCTCTACATAAAATTAGCGTGAATAAAAGACGATTCAAAGCAAAGGTACGGCAGAAGGCCGTTAATTAATGGCGATTCAGCGTAAGAGAGCAGCAAATACCGCTAATAAAAGGCCGTTTAACGTAATATTGCGGAAAATCGTCGACAAACTGAAGAAAATTTCTCTTGAAAAGCGGAGATTTTCCCGTTAAAATACGTCGAATTGCCGGGAAATAAACGGAAAATCTCTGTAAATATACGAAGAGTCGCCGTAAGTTTACCGAAAGTCGATAGCCGTAAAACGAAGGGGGGGTCCTTAAATGAAATAACGGAGTGCCCATAATTCAACGGGGAAAACCATGGCAATTGGGTTGACGGGCAATCTGCCCGTCTTAACGGGATATTTTTACCGTGCATGGTGTACATACAATCATACATCTCAAAAAGCATTGGAGGTGATTTTTTCGTGATGCAATGCTCTTGTGGACTCTGTTGTCATATCCATCGTTTAACTAATAATAGACAGAATCTAGGGAATTTAAGACTAGTTTAAACTTGTCAGAAACTAGTACAAGAACAAATACGGACTATAAAATTGCTTTTTAGTCGAACCACTGTTGGATTTTAAAAATACTTCGACTGGTCTCCAATAACGCAGCTTCAGAAACTCTAGTCCACATATAAGAAACATTTTCAGTTCTCTTTGCAGCCAAGTTCGAGTGGAATTTCGGTGTTCATATCTATAGTTCACGCTAACATCTATGACACAAATTCCGGCCTATAACGTTTACTTAGTTTTGGAAATCCTCAGCATCAGTGCCTCTGAGTAATCGTTCCTTCGAGGAGTAATTTTTTTTCGATTCCAGGCAGTCCATGCCTGCGAAGGAGTCTGTTGGCCTTCTGCCTGAACTCCTGGTCAAATTCCGGACATTTGTAGTTCTCAACAGCCGCCTTTGCAATGGGAGAGGACCGCTGAGAGTCGTTCTTCATTCCGTCGAGTGCACGCTCCAACAGGTTCTCCGGGGCTCCACAGAACTCCAGGATACGTTTGCAGGCGTACATGGGATCGGCCACGATGTCTTCGTATCGTATCGCCTCTACGTCTAAACCCTTCTGTCTAAATTCCAGGTAACGGACTATCGTTTCAACCATCATTCCAAGTCCGAACAGACGCCTATCTTTGAGGTTATCTTCATAAAAGAATCGTTCATCGAGAACCCTAGTCGACAGCCAGAAGTACCTATTAAGTCTGTCTGGTAAGAAAGGCGCAACTGCCACCTGGGCCCTAGCCTTAATCATTCCCATCATCATAATTATGGTACTGCGACTTTACTGCCGGGAGCATATTACGATACATGAACAACTGTCTACTGTTGGGGAACAACTCATGGTAGAGACTCATGTGTCTTGCGTAGTAAGATGGAAACTTCACTAAATAGACAAGCGGACGAATCGTTTTGTACGGTCGACAAACCAATCGAATTACGTCCTTCCTCAGTTGATCAACTGGTACCACAATCTGCTTCTTCGCGAGCTGCCATTGCCACAAGACGTCGCATGCACCTGGTTCGGATATAGCGACGATTCGATCAGTCGCATTGAGCATCTGGACGACAAGAGTCGACCCACAGCGTCCCGTCGAGTGGAGGAAGATAACCCTGCCGTCTGGATCGCCGACCGTCTCCGAAAGCCGGTGGAACGCCTCAAGCGGAACGAATAGCAACCTGTTACAGTGGCCAATCTGTGCCATCTTTAGGAATGCTCCGTACTGAGTCTTCCACAAGTGAGCATCTCTGTCACGGGCTTCGGCAAACACGGCATGAGTTTCCGTGAGCGTCAAAAGGGTAACGTGATCGTTGTCAAGGATGTAGGACGGGCTTTCGAAGCGATTGTGAGCGAGCAGGAAGTGATTGACATCAGTCGTAACAGTCCAGTTGAAAGTGTGGTGGAGGAGAAAATCAAGAATCTGGACACTTCGTTCGTAGTTTTCTGGATGGGCTGATTCTACCACCTGTTGTAAGGTTCCATTGAACTTCCATAAAATCCGTTGCACGTTGACGTAAGCAACGTGTACAAGAGAGAAAATAACCGCTACTAGATATCGCCGGATCGTGTCCAGCAAGATCTTAGTAGTTTGAATCGCAGTGAGAGACATCGTCGATGATTTCAATCTGAAACAACAGAAGTAAATGCATGAACATCATTAAAATTCCCAATTTTATCTATGTGAGCTAATTGTAATAGTACTTGCATTTGTAATTATAGTTGAGACTGTCATTATAATCACAAATTTATATGACCCTCGTCACAAAAATCTCGTCCTCACCCTCCCCACACGGAGATCACTAGACCAACTACCAAGCTATTCCCTGTCTAGTATCTGCTATTCTACATTTTCAAATGCAGCGGGAACGATATATAGGGTAGAGCAAATTCAAAATCACAGGCGTTCCCGGTGAGTACCAGCCAAAGCAGCCAAAGTTAACCACGCAAATCAAGCGCAAACGATAGGCCTATATAACGGTAGAGATAACCAGTGCGAAACCGGGTAATCACGTCTAGCGCCAACATAAAATTGACCAAATATTCTTGACAGTCTAAGGTAGAATCTTACCACACGCGTGAGTTTTATAAGCGAAGATGGAAACGAGCCAGCTATTTTCACTTATTGTGTCAAGCTATACGGCACTTCTATCTTAGCCTCTGAAGAAAGTTTCAGACTTATCTAATGAAGGATCATGGTCAATATTCAAGAGCCTTTGAAGGTCCATCGTAGCTGACAGGACGATATTAATATAAAGGCATATTATTATATCAAACCAGACACACGAGCATGCGAGACGAAGCGCAAACGCACAGGATAACGATAGAGCTATACACGAGAAATGAGGTCAAGGAAATTAGGACACACACATATATATATATATATGTACATAAATATATGTATATAAAATTATAGGCATTAGGCAGAATGCAGTTAGTCAGCTACACATTCAATCTCAGTGCCTATTGGCCAACTCTTTGTGACCTCTAAGTACAGTTACAGCAGGCATTAGGTACAAGGTACACAGTATATTAGGTAGGGCCTAGACAGTTGCACAAGGCCTATGGTATTAAATGTAATCTTTTTATTTATTATTTAATATGCGCCTAGGATCAGCAGCCTTTATCGTATAAATATCTGGATAGTGTCACATAGCGTGTGCTATGCTGACCTGGGCAAGTCCTTCACTCGCAAATGCTCATGCGCTTCGTCGTGAAACTCCGATTCAGTGTCCGCGCTGTAGTCGGGAGCGCCTCTGAGTAGAAATCTTGAAGGGGCGCTATAGAAAGTGCTGATACATACATACATGACAGAATGCCGTATTCAGAATCTAGGCGCTCAAAAAAGTCGAGTCGTGAAAATCAGCCGATTCACATGTGCTTGTAGGCAATAGAAAATTGGTGAGGGTGCCATGGTAGACTCGGTTAAAGGTCCAGATTTGGATTGGAGTGTGTCTGCAGAACAAGGTGGATGCACTGATGATTGCAGGCCTGTGTGGCACACGAATACATTACAGAGTCGTTTAGAAAGAACAGTAGTAGTGGAAAGGAGAGTTTTAGCATCAAGGCCTCCCTTCGACTGAGAGTTTAAGCATCACTTCAGAGGTCAATCGATGTCATATAAGCTTAACCACACCCACCTCAAGCCAGAAGAGAGTCACAGTACAGGCACCTGTGATGTTTAACACTTTATTTATTATTACTTTATTTGCTGTTTTATAATCAATCCAGTCCATCAACAGTTCTACACATTCCAGTTCTTGACTTCCATTTCTGACTGACGCGCCACCTATCGTTCCCTATTCTTCTTATAGCGCATTTCCATTATGCATGAACACTACAATCCTTCCCCTCTTCAAATGAAACCTTAACTGACTAAAACATTAATTAGGCTAGCGCTTAAAGTCAACAGAACCAATGCTGAAACTTAAAGTCAACTAAACTAATACAGAAAATCAATTGGACTGATGCTGAAAAGTCAACTGAACTGATGCATCCATATAATCCTTAACCAATGATGTTAGTCATCAGACGCCTGACGGGGTATGTTCAAAACTCTACCATTGCAGCCAGGATGGCTGACGACGGTTCACTCTTTGGGGGTAACGCCTCGGTTCCGGTGTATCTGCAGAGTTCGGAACAGGTGGAGGATCTTGTGGCTGCCACTCCTCGACTGGTAGAGGTTGAAGTTCATCTTGCCCGAGTTGTGGTGTGCCATTCCGACTGTGTGGCGCTATTGGATTTTGGGCCTGCATATGCCCGACATCCTCCTCCAGTTCGTCGGTTGCGGTTGCTTCCGGCCATATTGGGTTCTTCGTTGGGGTTGACGTCGGACTGTTGAATTGTTTGAAGAAAGATGCGTTTCTGGTCATTCGTTTGCCTTTTCTTTCAACTGTTATCATTGATCCTTTCACTGCGATCACTGTAAATGGGTCGGGGTCAAATGGCGGCATGGTCTTGCTCTGTGTAGGTTGTCTGATGAGTACACAGTCTCCTATCGATAGGTCTTTAGCTCTTGCCCTTCTTCTATGATCAGCATAGTACTTCATCCGATCCTTTGATTTTTGATCCCTCTCACCGAGACCGAATTTATCTGCTGTAGTTGTATTATCGCTTTCAGGAAACCTTGTCCGAAACGATTCTGAAAACATGAGATCCGCAGGTGCTTTCTGGAGTGTTGAGTGAGGAGTGGCACGATAGTTTCTTAAGAATTTCTGTAATTCTGACCTCCAGTCCAGCCCCAGGCTATGGGCAATGCGCATTGTTTTGCCAATGTTTCTCATAAACCTCTCACATTCTCCGTTCGCTTGCGGGTAACATGGTGTTATTCGTCGATGGTGAAATCCCATGTATAAAGAAAACTCTTTGAATGCCTGGCTTTGAAATGGCGCCCCATTGTCGGTCCTCAGCACCTCGGGAGTTCCAAATGTAGAGAAAACTCTTTCAAAGATCGGTATAACGCTGTCTGCTGAGACATTATTGGCAAACTCGACTACCGGAAATCTCGAATAATCGTCAATGATGACAAGTAAGTGACCCCCTGATGGCAACGGTCCATAAAAATCTGCTGACAGCTCGGTCCACACTCTCGATGGCAGAGGCGACATCTTCAGTGGTTCTGGTCTTTTGGTGTCTGTTACAATTTGACAGGCTGTGCAATTGCTGATGTGCTTCTCTACTAGCAAGTCGATTCCCGGAAACCAAACTTTTGTTCTTAGAAATGCCTTTGTCTTCACAATTCCTTGGTGGCCTTCATGTGCTGTTTGTATCGCTTGTACTCGAAGTGTTGTCGGTAGTACAATTCTTGATCCTCTTAGTACCATATCGTCACCTGGAGATAAGGACAACTCATCTCTCAAGATGTAAAATGGCCGAATATCGTCAGTTATTTTATTACCTGACGGCCATTTGTCATTGCTTATATATTTGATCACCTTAGTCAATGCTTCATCCAGTTGTGTTTCCCTTCGGATATCTTCTCTTGTCATCGCTTTAGGCAGTGTCATGGTGATTGTCAGGTTTATTTCCGCCTCCAAGTCTGCTTCTATCATTTCCACATCTCCAATTTCCTTCTTAGGGTGTCGAGACAGATAGTCAGCTGGATTGTCTTTCGTCGAGATAGATTCAACCTGAAAACTGTATGGGAGCAACCGCATGCTCCATCTTTCCAATCGGATTGGTAGTTTTTTCCAGGATGGCTAAAAATCTGTTCTAACGGCTTGTTGTCGATGATCAGTCTGAATGGTGCACCACAAAGGTAAACCCGGAAATGCTCACATCCATACACAACTCCAAGCATTTCCTTCTCGAGCTGCGAATATCTCTTCTCAGTGTCCGTCAAAACTCTACTTGCAAAGGCAATTATTCTTCTTGTGCCACCACGAGAGATCTGTGCAAGAACCGCCCCTAGACCATCTGGTCCAGCATCTGTGATCAATGCTGTTGGCAGACAGGGATCAAAATAGGCAAGTGTTGTGCTTTCAACAATCAAGTCTTTGATGGTCTTGAATGCATGTTGTTGATCCTCCAACCAACTCCATTCCACGTCTGCATGCAGCAGCTGTCGCAGCGGTGCCAGAACGCTTGAAATGTTCTTCACGTAACGAGCACAATATGTTACCATACCCAGGAAGCTTCTCAATTCTGATATGTTGGTAGGTTGTTTCATTTGCTGAATGGCCTTGACCCTTGACGGATCCACTGATACGCCTTCTCTTGACAAGAAATGTCCAAAGAAACTGATTGTGTCCTTGTTGAATTCACACTTTGATGCATTTAGAGTAAGACCACCTTTACTCAATCTGTTCAAGACTTCATTTAGTGCACGATCATGTTCCTCCTGTGACCTCCCATATACCAGAATATCATCGCTTATGTTCAATGCTTCTTTTACGCCCCCAATTAGTTGTCTGATAATGTTCTGGAAGCATTCGCTGGCCGATGAGATTCCAAAATTGAGGCGCTTGTAACGGAACAGACCTTGGTGCGTGGCGAACGTAATGATGTATCGAGATTCTGGGTGTAGCTCGACCTGGTGGTATCCCGAACGAAGATCCAGTTTACTGAAGACATTTGACCCGTTTACAGCAAAAATTATGTCGTCAATGCCTGGCATTGGATGACGTTCACGTTTCACAGCCCGATTTGCCCATCTCATGTCAACACAGAGTCGAACCTCGTCCGGGTTTTTGGGTTTCATTGCCACCACAACTGGTGAAATCCACGGTGTGGGTCCACTTGCTGGTTCAATGATGCCTTCGTTGAGCAGTTTCTCGAGTTCAGCTTCGACTTTAGCTCTCATGTGGAATGGTATTGGACGAGCTTTTTGGGCTACAGGTGTTACCTCTTTGTCTATGTGGAGTTTGATCTGATAATCTCTCAGTTTACCAATTCCATTGAACAGGTGTGGGAAACGAGTAATGATTGACTGTATCTTCGGTGCTGGGCTGAGGGCCAGATGATTAGTGTTGAACTGTAGAAGTCCCAGCTTCAGCGCAGTGTCGCACGATAGCAATGAACCATGATGACCGTCTACAACATAGAACAGTGTCTTAACGCCTTTGTCACTGCTTCGTACTTCTGCCTCGAAACAACCCCGCAGAGGTAGAGCCTCCTTTGTTCCGTAGGAGTAAATTTTCAGTTGCGTAGTTTGCAGGTTTGGCCTCGGCTTCACTTTGCTCAGATCTGACGTGTCAAACACGTTGACTGCAGCTCCAGAGTCAATAATTATGGATAATGGACACGCGTTCACAAATATTGTTGCATGAGGGAAGCCGCGAAGTTTTTCGTTAACCACGAACACAAAACTGTTCACATTCCTCGGTTTCTCGGTATTGTTCACTCCGTGTTCTGCATGTACTGCATGGAGGCGATGTGGCGCTTCTTCTGTGCGAGACTTGAATGTCCTTTCATCCGAGCCATATTCGGATTTTTGTCTACAGTATCTTGAGAAATGATTTTTCTTCGAGCATCGATAACAGGTCTTTTGATACGCAGGGCAAGACTGTTTTCCCGCATCATGGGGGTATGCCCCTCCACAGTTAAAACATTGTTGCTTATTTGGATGTCTTCCCTTATTGCTTGAACCGTCGGGCAGTTTTACAGCGTTTACAGAATAGTCATTAGGGATGGTTGTTTTATTTTCTATTTCAGTCGCTTGACGTTCTGCCAAGTCCATTGTGCGAGCCAAGTCTAGAAGCTCCGGTAGAGAGATTGTTGCATTTCTCAACGCACGGCGTCTCAAAGCATTTGAATTGCAGGATTGAATGATTTGCGCTAATATTTCTTTGTCAGCGTCTGCAAATTCACAGTGCTTTGCGAGTGTTCGGAGACGTACCTGATACTGGTCGAGGGACTCTCCTGGTTCTTGCTTCGCCGACCGGAAGACGTAGGTTTCGAACTGGATGTTTTTCTTCGGCTTAAAATGTAACGTAAGAGCGTCTTTAGCAGCTTTGAATACATTCATCTCGTCGTTAGCCGGCGTCATGTTGAGTGTTTCGGCGATTTCGTACACCCTAGACCCGGCCAGATGGAGGAGAAGTGCCTTTTGTCTGACGCTGTCGTCGATCGACATGGCAGTCAACATATTTTCGAAGCGAGACAACCATTTTTCCCATCTTGGTCCAACGGAGGTTGGTTCGCCATCTACGTCAAATTCAGGAAACGATGGAAGAAACGTGGCCATTTTTCACCCGCGTGTTCGAAAAATTATCGTCGCCAAAATGTGATGTTTAACACTTTATTTATTATTACTTTATTTGCTGTTTTATAATCAATCCAGTCCATCAACAGTTCTACACATTCCAGTTCTTGACTTCCATTTCTGACTGACGCGCCACCTATCGTTCCCTATTCTTCTTATAGCGCATTTCCATTATGCATGAACACTACAGGCACCCCACCCATTTGGCTTTGCATAATAGTGAGGCTTACGCTATTGCTGGAAGGCCTCCAATGGTAAAGCGAGCCACTCCGCCCATCTCTCAATAAATATTCTATTTAAATATTCCATAGACACAATTACAACCTACAGCTAAGAGTGCTAGGGCTAGGGTTAGAGCTAGGGTTCGGGTAATGGTTAGGCTGGAGGCCAGAGCAGCTACCCAATCTTTGAAACAAAGCACATGTAGAAAACCTCTCTCCCACTCCATGGCCCATGCCTCCTGTCTTCTTCTCTATCTGTCTTTGGAACTCTCTTTCTCTGCCACTCTGTCTCTCTCACTTTCTCTGTGTCTGTTGTGCCCATGTGTCTGTGTGTGTCTCTCTCTCTCTCTCTTTCTCTTTCCCTCTCTCTCTCTCTCTCTCTCTCTCTCTATATATATATATATATATTCTCTCTCTCTCTGTGTCTCTGTCTCTGTCTGTATCTGTCTGTCTCTGTCTCTGTCGCTGTCTCTTTCTGTATGTATCTGTCTGTCTCTGTTTGTCTCTGTCTGTCTGTCTGTCTCTCTCTCTCTCTCTCTCTCTCTCCCTCTACTTATTGTTCTCTTTTCTTTGGCCTCGGTGTCTCTCCATTTCTTCTGATGCCCGCATCCGTTAAAAGATCTATCTTTGGCCAGATGAGGCTCCTGTTGCTGCTTCTTTGTAATCATCATCGACAACAACATCCGATGCTATTAAATCTGTCCATCTGCAATGCTTTATTCGCATGACTGGTTGCTCGGATTTGCTCTTTGCTCTGCAGCAATCAAAGCGGCCAGCAATCCACACACACGCATGAATGGGGACTCCATTATAAAAACCAACCAATAAGAAGCCCGCTATCACCTTTTCTAGGTAAAATGCATTTGACGGTTTGAACCATTTATTATTATTTCAAACCTTGTGTTAAGGTTCTCAACTTCTCATACATCCTTACAACTTGCAGTAGAAAACCAACGCACTTCAAACCTCGCGACCCTCTTACATTACCCAGCCATTCACCATCCAACTGTTCAAGTCTACTCCCTCATAATCTTAGCGTCCTCTACTTCGGCCTCCAGTCTCCACTTGTCTGAAATCCTGCAACCGCTTCGTAGTCTATACTGCACCAGCGTTTTGAATGCATTCGTGTACATGCATGTGTGTGCTTGTATGTATGCATGTATGCTTCTACTGTGTGTATGAATTTAAATAAATGCATTTATGTAGGCCTATATCTTTATACTGTATATGTTTAGACGCGTGTACATATACCAATTAGTTAGGTAAGTCGTTTTGTGTGAGGTAAAGCATATACACTGAGGTGTTTTTGGAGCGAGTACCTCAACATGTGAATTTGACTTAGCCGGGTGATCAGTTTATGGCAATACGACATAGACGAAAGAATATAAGATTAGGAACGTAGGCCTATTATGGGATTATATGCGGTATGTTCTCCATCACATAGTCTATATCAGTGGCAGTTGTGTGATCACAAAACAATGATTCTGAAACGGTATTTCTTGCATTGTAAGCTGCACTCTTACACTGCTCATCAACGTTGCTGGTGTGAATTTCCACGATGCACAAAAGAGATATCAACTTACTCTTCCTTCAACTGTCACAATGCAAAGCTTCGTCCTGAAACTAGGAAATGTGAGTCTTATAGCAGAGACGGCAGCTTTTCTTTTTCAAATTGCTTACTGAGTAACAAACCTCTTCCCATTTAATAGAATTTTATACCCACTCAAAATGTCACTTGAAAAGTGGAACAGCAGTGTTTTGTCCATTTGTTCAATGCAAGAAAACCTTTTTTTGTGTTGTCAAGTTTTTAAGTCCCATCTGACAAGAGCAAACGGGCTTGAACGGAATTTTCCGTTATTTCCTAGTCTATTGCGCTTAACCTATTATATAAGCAGAGGTTGTTGGAAGCGAGAATAGGCCTACAGTAAAAAAAGAGAGCATTTAATTAAACCAGACTTGCTGATAACCAGAGCCGGCTTTAGGTATATGTGATATAGGCGGCTGCCTACAGCGGCACTTTTAAAGGGGCCGCAAATTCCGACAAAATGCATGAAAGTAACGCCCGTCAAAAAGAGGTCACAAAATTGTCAAAAGTCTGTCAAGGCCGCCACTGCTGTTAACATGAATAAATGAGGCAATGAAAGAGAATTCTCAGTAAACATAAGGCAAAATAATCGTTAAACATTTTTTTCTGCGTAAAATAAGCGTTAATAAAATAGGCCTACGATTCACGGTAAAGCACAGCAAATGACCGTTAATTAATGGCGATTCAACGTAAGAAAACAGCAAGTAATCGTTAATAAAAGGCCGTTTACCGTAATATCCCGAAAAATCGATGTAAAGTTACAAGAAATTTTAGTTTAACATCGAAGATTTTCGCGTTAAAATACGTCCAATTGCAGTGAAATTAACGTAAAATCTCCATAAATTTACGAAGAGTCGCCGTAAGAAAGCCGAAAGTCTTTTGGTTTGACTGGTCACAATAACATACCTTCAGAAACCTTTGTTCATTTTAGGCAGCATTTTAGTTCCTTTACAGTCAAGTTTGAGCTGGAATTTCAGTGTCAATATCTGTAGTTTATGTTATAACTTACGACACAAATTCCGGCCTAACGGTTACTTAGATTTGAAACTCCTCAGCTTCAGTTTCTCTGTGTAATCGTTCCCTCAAGGAGGAATTCTTCTTCGACTCCAGGCAGTCCATGCCTGCGAAGGAGTCTGTTGGCCTTGTGCCTGAACTCCTGATCAAATTCTGGACATTTGTACTTCTCAACAGCCGTCTTTGCAATGGGAGAGGACCGCTGGGAGTCGTTCTTCATTCCTTCAAGTGCCCGCTCCAACAGGTTCTCCGGAGCTCCACAGAACTCCAGGATACGTTTGCAGGCGTACATGGGATCGGCCACGATGTCGTCGTATCGTATCGCCTCTATCTCTATACCCTTCTGTCTGGACTCGAGGTAATAGACGGTCGTTTCAACCAGAACTCCAAGTCCGAACAGACGCCTATCTTTCAGGCCATCTTCAGAAAAGAATCGCTCTTCTAGAACACCGAGCGAAGGATTGAAGTGCTTGCTAAATCTGTCTGGTACGAGAGTCAAAATCGCTATCTCTGCCCTAGCCCTAATCATTCCCATCAGCATTCGATACTGCGACTTTACTGCCGAAAGCATATTGCGATACATGAACAGCTGTCTACTGTTTGGGAACATGTCCTGGTACAGACTCATGTGTCGCGCCTCGATCGGTGAAAACTTCACTAGATAGACAAGCGGACGAATCGTTTTGTACGGTCGACATAACAATCGAATGACGTCCTTCCTCAACTGATCAACTGGTACCATAATCTCCTTCTTCACGAGTTGCCAGTACCACAAAGCGTTACATGCACCTGGTTCGGATATAGCGACGATTCGATCGGTCGCATTCAGCATCTGGACGACAAGGGTCGACCCACAGCGTCCCGTCGAGTGGAGGAAGATAACCCTGCCGTCTGGATCGCCGACCGTCTCCGAAAGCCGGTGGAACGCCTCAAGCGGAACGAATAGCAACCTGTTACAGTGGCCAATCTGTGCCATCTTTAGGAATGCTCCGTACTGAGTCTTCCACAAGTGAGCATCTCTGTCACGGGCTTCGGCAAACACGGCATGCGTTTCCGTTAGCGTCAGAAGGGTCACGTTATCGTTGTCAAGGATGTAGGACGGACTCTCGAAGCGATTGTGAGCGAGAAGGAAGTGAGTGACATCAGGCGTTGCAGTCCAGTCGAAACTGTGGTGGAGGAGAATATCAAGGATCTGGACACTTCGTTCGTAGTTTTCTGGATGGGCTGATTCTACCACCTGTTGTAAGGTTCCATTAAACCACCATAATATCTGTTGCACGCTGATATAAGCAGCGCGTACAAGAGTGAAAAGCTTCGCTACTAGAAATCGCCAAATCGTGTCCAGCAAGATATTGACAGTTTCGAATGCAGCGAGAGACATCGTCGACGATTTATATCTGAAACTATACAAGGAAAAAGCGTTAACAGCATTAAAAAGCGCAGTTAGATTGCGGTGAGCTAATTGTAATTGCGAGTGTATCTGTAGTCCAGACTCTCATTATAATCACAAATTTATATAGCCCACGTCGAGAAAAGCTTCTTTGCTGCACTACCAGCCTGGCGGCACAAGCCAACGATCAAATAACATGGTTTACAAGCGCTTCTAAGAATAGGTGCTGGATTGTAATGTAATTTATATGGAAACTGAAAATTTTAACTCCTTTGTATGTTGGGGGAGCAATTGGACACAGTCGAGAACCATCCTCAAGACCCTATCTAGGGGGTGTTTACGCCTTGACCATCCTCACTGGAATCTCGACCTTTCTCACAGGAGCGTAGCCAGACTTAAATTCAAGAGGAGGCAACTCAGTGCATATTTTAACGGATTTGGACTACTGGAACAACGTCTGCTACTCTACTTTCCAGGGCTTTTTTAAAGGAATTTTTAGAACTGCACAACCCCTTCTCTCTTTTCCAAAAGCCAAGGTAAATTATTCCCAATGACCTTTTTTTACACATTTTAACTCCGATGACCTTTTTTAGACATTTTTAACTGCACGCTAAAAAAAAGCCCTGCTGTATTTGTCCCAGTAGCCTACTTATACAATCAAAATATGCACTGAGGCAACTCGCAGACCACCGGTCCATCACGCACATATGCTTACTATAGTGAGTATAATTAGCTGCATAAAAACACAATACACATAATTAACGTCACATTACTATCGTTACACGCAATGATAAATATCAGGTAAATATCAATCAGTAATTAAATTAATTATTACTTTGTATTTATTTATGTTGCAGCACATTCACTAGATTTAACAGTATTGTATTGTATTTGACCATTTATAAAATACAGCCCGTAAAAACAAAGTTTTTTACTATATCCATCTAGTATCCCATAATGCGTCTTACGAAGCAGTTACCTCTACAAATATATAGTCCGCGTTCATTTTACAACATAGCGTGCGGTTAATGAAGCAGCGCACGCGCTTTTGTTGCTGCGGCCAATGAAAACGCTGGCCAATCACAACGCTGCCTAACGGAAAAGGGGATTCCCCGATTCGAAAAGTTGAGTCCCCGATTCTATAAGCTAGCCTTTTTGGGGAGCTGAAATTTTAATAGAATGAAGTGTCTGCGAGGACGAGTCTATCTGCCAAGTTTCAGGACGATTGAATGATTGTAAGTGATCGAATTAGTCGTCGCAAGATTTGACATTTTAGCCGTGCATTCAAGTATTCAAGTATTCAAGATTTCCGCAAGTTAAACTAGATGGATAATAAAGCGCTTCTCACAGCAAAAGCCTTTCAGAAGAGCTCTCAGTGCGAGCAACCCCGATGGAAAAGGCAGGATTTCAGTTTAGAAAAAGATGAAGAGAGACTACCAGAAAGGATGACGGACCGGACCGGTGGAGGAAGTCCATTCCACAGAGATGGACCTATGCAGGCGACGGATCTGGATTGAGCCATGGCGGTCCTGACACGGGGTACATGGAGGTCAAGACGATCAGAGGATCGAAGAGGACGCAGCGAAGTGGCAGAGTGAGGGCGAAGAATGAGATCGCAAAGGTACTTCGGAGCAAGACCCAAATAAGACTTAAGGACTAAACTAAGAACCTTGAATTGTATTCGGACAGATGGAGGGAGCCAGTGACGTTCTTCAACCATTATATAGAGATGTAATAAGAAACTTTCTTCCTGTTTCAAAAACTCTTTGTTACGGTCCAGCGGTTCAACGCTGTCGCATGCCTTGGTACAATGGGACCCTAGAACTATAATAATAATGATAATAATAATAATAATAATAATAATAATAATAATAATAATAATAATAATAATAATAATAATAATAATAATAATAATAATAATAATAATAACAATAATAATAATAATAATAATAATAATAATAATAATAATAACAACAACAACAACAACAACAACAATTTATATGGCGCCGTAACATGACTAAGCCGTTGCAAGGGCGCCTTACAAAACAGCTAACAACAATCGGGATAAGCCCTAGCGAACAGGTATGATTTTAGCGTGAATATAAAGGAGTCCAATGAGTCGGCCAATCGAATTGCAGGAGGATGTCTGTTCTAGCTTCGAGAACCGGCGACCGAGAAAGCACGATCGCCGAAGCGCGACCTCATTCTCCTCACACGTAGCTCAGTCCTACCAAGCTATTGCCTCTGATTGGTGTGCACTGCGAGAGGCGCTATATAAATTGATAGATACAATACAATCCAGTATCATGCCTTCGGCGCCTGTGCAGGCTGCCACACGCGAAATTCCGTCGTTACTGTAAACGCGTTTTTCTAAGTAGGCCTATAAACTATCGTAAAGTAGCTGAGACCGACCTTCTCAGTGAAAAACGATAGAATTTCTAGCATTAATTTAATAATAATAATAATAATAATAATAATAATAATAATAATAATAATAATAATAATAATAATAATAATAATAATAATAATAATAATAATAATAATAATAATAATAATAATAATAATAATAATAATTATAATATGGATGAGAGGTAGCCGTTCCAGAATACAACACTTTTATAATTTCTAAGACCCTGGGGAATGAAGTACCTCAGGGCAAAATAAAAATAATAATAATAATAATATTTTCGTTTATTCAAACAATTCGGTTGACAAACCGCAACCGGTTACAGTGTACAGTTATGCAATTGAAACAATTCACAAGAACACAAATGCCAGAAGAATCTTAACTACTAACAGAACAGACAGCCTGCAATTTACTTCCTTAATTGTACCTTGTAGCGGTCTGTCTACAAGAACGTCAATAAACCATGCATCTGTTATTCTACATATCTACATGTATATGCCAACATAAAACTGACCAAATATTCTTGGCAGCCTATAGGGTAGAAATACCGTAGAATCTTACGTCACTCGTGAGTTCCATAATCGAAGTCAGCAACGAGACAGATATATATATATATTTGCACGTATTGTGCTGAGCTACGGCACTTGTATCTTAACCTCTGAAGAAAGTTTCAAGCTTATCTAATGAACGATCATGGTCAACATTCAAGAGCCTTTGAAGGCTCATCGTAGCTGTCAGGACGATATATATATATGTATATATATATATATATATCAGGGTATATTATTACATCAAACCAGACACACGTGCAAAAGAAACACAGCACAAGGACACGGGGATAACGATAGACAGGAGCGTAGCCAGACTGAAATTCAAGAGGAGGCGACTTCACAGACCATTGGCAAAATGCTGGTCATTTGGGTCATTGGTCAATTGAAGCTCCACTATTTAAAAAAAGCAAGAGGAGGCAACTGCCTCCTCCTGCCTTCATGTAGCTACGCCTATGACGATAGAGCCATACACGAGAAATGAGGAAATAATGACATAGGCAACTTGCAGTTAGTCAGCTACCTATATCTGCAGTGTAAGACATGTTAAGATCCAGCACTTGTCCGATCGTATACATACGTGGATATGTACTCACGTACGTACATACGTATACATTGTGTTTAGCCAATCATATAAACAAGTGTAGCACGGTGGCCGATTGCTTAGAGCGGTCGGCCTGTAACTCGGAGAGTACGGGTTCGATCCTCGTCCGAGACAGTTACTGTGTAGGGACCGTGAGCAAGTCCTTCGCGCACAATTTCTCTGCAATATAATTGCATAAGCGCCATTTCTGAACTCTGGAAGAAGGGCAGTATAAGATGCAGTTGTGTTGTGCTGTATGCATTCATACATAATTATGTACAAGTACGTATACATTACGTTTGCATTTATGCATCTCGAGTCAGGATTTTGTACGTTTAACTTAAAGGGCATTTTCTTCGCAAATCGCCTAGGTCCATGTGACTGCATCAAGTTCATTCGTCTGATGTACGGTCGAGTCTGAGACATACGGACCGTGTACGCCCCCTGTAACCGAGTGCTTTCGTCTCGGTGGAGGACGACCGACGTGGGCCATTTGTTACCTCGACGGTTAGTCATAGGCGGAGACTTGTCTTGGGTTTGGGGGGACCGGTGAAGGAGCGGCCGAAGAGGAGGGGGATGTGCCCCCTCCCCATCTAAAATTTTTTGAATTTCCACACTGTAATGGTAGCATTTTAAGCTGTCATCTGAAAAAAATTACTCAATAATTGAGTGCTGATAGGAACCAGCTGTCACTCGTAGCTTACATGTAGTTTGAGTCGTGTTTGAGTTTGGAGAGGGGTTTGGGGAGGGGATGTGACCCCTCTCCTATCTAAAATTTTTTGAATTTCCACACTGTAATGGTAGCATTTAAGCTGTCATCTCAACAAAATTGCTCAATAATTGAGTGCTGATAGGAACCAGCTGTCACTCGTAGCTTACATGTAGTTTGAGTCGTGTTTGAGTTTGGAGATGGGTTTGGGGAGGGATGTGACCCCTCCCCTATCTAAAAAATTTTGAATTTCCACACTGTAATGGTAGCATTTTAAGCTGTCATCTGAAAAAATTGCTCAATAATTTGAGTGCTGATAGGAACCAGCTGTCACTCGTAGCTTACATGTAGTTTGAGTCGTGTTTGAGTTTGGGGAGGGGTTTGGGGAGGGGATGTGACCCTCCCCTATTGAATTTTTTTTGAATTTCCACACTGTTAATGGTAGCATTTTAAGCTGTCATCTGAAAAAAATTGCTCTATAATTTGAGTGCTGATAGGAACCAGCTGTCACTCGTAGCTTACATGTAGTTTGAGTCGTGTTTGAGTTTGGGGAGGGGTTTGGGGAGTGGATGTGACCCTCTCCTATCTAAATGTTTTTGAATTTCCACACTGTAATGGTAGCATTTAAAGCTGTCATCTGTACAAAATTGCTTTATTATTTGAGTGCTGATAAGAACCAGCTGTCACACTTAGCTAACATGTAGTTTGAGTCGTGTTTGAGTTTGGTGAAGGGGTTTTAAATTTTTTTGAATTTCCACACTGTAATGGTAGCATTTTAAGATGTCATCTGAACAAAATTGCTCGCTGTCACTCGACGCTATTATTATATTCATGAAATATTTCAGAAATATTGGGGGGGTATAAGCAGCCCCGTCCCCCACCTCAAGTTTTGGGGGGACCGTCCCCTCCTGTCCCCCCCTAAGTCTCCGCCCCTGGTAGTTCTTATGCAACCGTGTAGGCCAATAAGCATTCGGTTTGACTTTGTGGCTGACTAACTGCAGGCTGCTATGTTCTAACTTCCTTGACCTCATTTTCACATGTCTGGATCTATCGCTATCCTCTTTCTAGCGTTATTAGTTGATATAATAAGTGTTCGTGTGTACGTTTGACTACTTTTGTGCGTTTGCTTGTGTGTCTGTTTTTTCATATCCTTATTATATATTTGTCTATAGTCAGTTGCGATAAGCCTTCGAAAGCTCTTGAATATTGACCATGATCCCTTCATTAGATAAGTTAGAAAATGTATTCAGAGGTTAAACTACACGTGCCGTATAGCTTAACGTTAGAATCTTTGGCTCGTTTCCGTTTTCGTTTATGGAACTCACGCGTGTGGCAAGATTCTACCCTAGGCTGTCAGGAATATCAATTTTTGGTCAGTTTTATGTCAGTTTTATGTTGGCATAGAGGCGTCTTGTGTAGAGCAACAAATATTGGATAGGTGGTTGCTTAGCTTGGTAGTCAACATACTGGACTGACACCCCAGAGGTTGGAAGTTCACATCCTGCATGGTTAGTACACAGAGATAATAGAGATAACAAGATCTTCGGTTATGACGCCCACCGTTCTACATCGGTGACACTATTCGACCATTTGCCGGCTTCTATATATATATATAAATATATAAAATTATATATATATATATAATTATATTCTTTATTTATTCAAACTGACAATTACGTAGGATGATTACAATTCAGTAAGAAGGGATAATCACAAGTTATTACAGGAGTCGAATTTGACTGTATTCGGCAGCCATGCAAGGCGCCCATCACGTCTTACATTTAGTTTGAATTAGTTAAGGTTAGTTAAGATGTTTTATGTTAATCAATTCACAACTGCTATACTAAGTAAAGCCTCTTTCGGTCACCACATATTCTATTGAAACTGCACAGAGGTGTCCCTACTTAACGGCATCATTGATCCCTTCAGGGCCTTCCCTAGCTTGTGGCATTCAACAATCCATACTTAAAGGGTGCAATCTCATTTGTAATATCATTGTTTATTGTTGGTTGGCTACAAATAAACGATTGATTGATTTCACCAATGCGCCATCTCGCAAATGATAGGTTGAGTGGACCTTTGGGAGGGTGCGGGAAGCGATCCCTCTTCCTACTGCTCTTCACGCCAGTGATGTTAGTCATGTTACCACTACACCAATATGTCGTCCTCTGCAGATCCAGTGCCAGAGGGATGCCCGGACACAATGTCTTCTACCATCTGAGAGGAACTGCCATGGTGTCGAGGTGCGTGTGTTCCCACCCTCATCGCCTGTCTTCATTCCTCTTCTTCGACGCTACTGCGACCAGGAACTTCAAATTACGTGTCAACCATCAGCTCTGGATGAGAATCCGTTGACTGGGTTCTCCGTGTTTGCGGGACCTTGCCAGTGGTGACACTTCTAGTCATCCGTTTTTCGAGCTGTGTTCGCTTTCGACCTAATGTCTGGTCATATTCACTCTAACATCATATAGAGTAGCGCAGGGAGCGCCTCTGAGTAGGACTCTTGAATGGGCGCTATATAAATTTTTGGAATGAATTAAATGAATGAATAACGCAGCATTTCTCTTTCACTATAGCGCCTATGAAGATTTCCTTCTTAACCCGAGTTCATTCATCAAACACCGCTGGTTGGAAGTTCAGACGGCGAGGAATAAGATTGGCACTCATGAAATCTAACTGAAATGCGAAACAATAAAGAGCGAGTTTATTTTATTTTATTTGATATTAATTAATAATTACGGTAAAAAAACAAAACTATGATGTTCAATGATGTTGACGCATTTTGCTTCTGTTGTTGTGGATAGAAATCATCGACGATGTCTCTCACTGCATTTGAAACTGCTAAGATCTTGCTGGACACGATCAGGCGAATTCTACTAGCCGCTCTTTTCTCCATTGTACGCATTGCTTACGTCAAAGTGCAACGGATAATATGGAGGTTCAATGGAACCTTACAACAGGTGGTAGAATCAACCCATCCAGAAAACTACGAACGAAGTGTCCAGATCCTTGATATTCTCTTCCACCACAGTTTCGACTGGGCTCTTACAGCTGAAATCAGTCACTTCCTGCTCGCTCACAATCGCTTCGAAAGTCCGTCCTACATCCTCGACAACGATCACGTTACCCTTCTTACGCTCACGGAAACTCATGCCGTGTTTGTCGAAGCCCGTGACAGACATGCTCACTTGTGGAAGACTCAGTACGGAGCATTCCTGAAGCTGGCGCAGATTCAACACTGTAACAGGTTGCTATTCGTTCCGCTTGAGGCGTTCCACCGGCTTTCGGAGACGGTCGGCGATCCAGACGGCAGGGTTATCTTCCTTCACTCGACGGGACGCTGTGGCTCGACCCTTGTCGTCCAGATGCTCAATGCGACCGATCGAATCGTCGCTATATCCGAACCAGAAGCATGCAACGCCTTGTGGAACTGGCAGCTCGCGAAGAAGCAGATTGTGGTACCAGTTGATCAACTGCGTAAAGACGTCATTCGATTGTTATGTCGACCGTACAAAACGATTCGTCCGCTTGTCTATCTCGTGAAATTTCCATCTTACTACGCACGACACATGAGTCTCTACCATGAGTTGTTCCCCAACAGTAGACAGTTGTTCATGTATCGCAACATGCTACCGGCAATAAAGTCGCAGTACCGAATTTTGATGGTAATGATTACGTATAGGACAAAGATAGCACTTATGCCTCTCCTACCAGAAAGATTTAGCAACTACTTCTGGCTTCAGATGGGGGTTCTTGACGAACGATTCTTTTGTAAAGATCTGCTCCATGATATACGTCTGTTCGGACTTGGAGCGTTGGTTGAAGCGACCGTCTGTTACCTCGAGTCCAGACAGAAGGGTTTAGAGATAGAGGCTATACGATACGAAGACATCGTGGCCGATCCCATGTACGCCTGCAAACGCATTCTGGAGTTCTGTGGAGCTCCGGAGAACCTGTTGGAGCGGGCACTTGACGGAATGAAGAACGACTCTCAGCGGTCCTCTCCCATTGCAAAGACGGCCGTTGAGAAGTACAAATGTCCAGAATTTGATCAGGAGTTCAGGCAGAAGGCCAACAGACTCCTTCACAAACATGGACTGCCTGGAATCGAAGAAGATTTACTCTTCGAGGGAACGATTTCTCACAGAAACTGAAGCTGAAGATTTTCAAATAGAAGCCTAAGTTGGCGTTATAGGCCGGAATTTGTGTGGTAATTATAGCATGAACTACAGATATTGACACTGAAATTCCACTCAAACTTAACCGTAAAGGAAACTAAAATGTTGCTTACAGGGTTATTGAAGGTGTGTTAGTGATAACAGTAGAAGTTTTTTTAAAGACTGAGTTAGACTAAAATACAAGTTTAGTCCGTATTTGTTCTTCTTCACGTTTCTGACAAGTTTAATCTGGATTTCCCGCAATACTACGATTAACGGCCTTTTATTAGCGGTAATTGCTGCTTTCATACGCTGAATCGCCTTTAATTAACTTGCCTTGTTTTAACTGAGAATTCCCTTTTATCGCCTCATTATTTCAATCATATTCGCAGCAAATCTGGTTTGATTAAATGCTGCCTCTTTTTTGCTGTTGGCCTATTCTAGCTTCCAACAACATCTGTTTATATAACAATAGGTTAAACACTATAGACTAGGAATAAACGGTAAAACCCCGTTCCAGCCTTTGTTCTGGGCAGATGGGACTTAAAACGTGACATCACATGCAGGCAAGGTTTTCTTGCATTTAACAAATGGAAAGACCTGCTCTTCCACTTTTGAAGTGACATTTCAAGTGGGTATGAAACTCTGTTTATTGAAAAGCGGTTTGCTTTCAGACAACCTTTGTACGAACAAACGTTGCCGTCAGTGCTATGAAACTCACATTTCCTAGTTTCAGGACGAAGCCTTGTCGTGTGAGAGTTGAAGAAAGAGTAAGTCAAAAACTGTCTTGTGAAGCCAGGAACTTCACAACAGCAACGTTGATGAGTTGTGTTGGAGTGCATCTTACAATGCAAGACATACCGTTTCAGAATCATTGCTTTGTAATTACACAACTGCAACTGATATAATTATGTGATACAGAATATGCCGCGTATTATACTAGATCTGCATTCGCCTGTCGCCGCTCTACTCTGTCGACGCAACTTGGCCCAGAGACAACCCATGAACCCCGGGTTCGAATCCACCTTAAGCCGCTACGTAGGGACCCTGGGCAAGTCCTTCGCTAGCAATTGCTCATGCGCTTTGGCGTGAAATTCCGATTCAGTGTCCGCGCTGTAGTCGGGAGCGACTCTGAGTAGAAATCTTGAAGGGGCACTATAACAAGTGCTCATACATACATACATGAACACCCATGCCATCTTCAGCTGGCGACTGCAATTTTTTTGCTCCCTTGTATGTGCGTGGATACGACACTGGTGACTCTTGCAGCTTACTGTGCATTGCTTTGCTAACTGAAGTAATACATTCGTTCTAAATGACATTTAACATCACATAGATTAACGCAGAGAGAGCCTCTTAGTAGATATCTTGATGGAGCTCTATGTAAATGTTCAGATACATTACATCACATAATGTAGAGCCATTAAGTATACTTCAAGCGAGCATCGTCCCAAATCTGAACAAAAATAAATTTGGAGACAACGAAAAGAAGTAGTCTATTCAGCTGAAAATCTCTTCAACCCCTATGGCACGACGCAGCGCTCGTGAATAAACTGTTATCTTGCCCTCTGCTGTGTGTCTCACACTGTGGCCGAATGGCTAGAGCGCTCAGCCTGTAACGCGGTTGCTACGGGTTCGAGCCTCGTACGAGGCAGTTACTGTGTCGGGACCTTGAGCAAGAATCCTTAACTCACAATTGCTGCGTGTCATCGATGTTCTGTCGTATCGTCATGTGCACTGATGAGTTTAGGTAGAAGGGCATTGTCAATACATAGTTGTATTGTATAATATTGTATTGTCGAATCGTCATGTGCACGTGTGATCTTTGGAAGGAGGGCGTTACAATCAATACACAGCTTGAACAGTATGAGTTTAATCAAAGAATATCCTTATATATATTTCGTCTATTGAGTTGCGATAAGCCTTCGAAGGCTCTTGAATATTGACCATGATCCTTCACTAGATAATTTTGAAAATGTATTCAGAGGTTAAACTTCAAGTGCCGTATCTTGACGTGAGAATCTTTGGCTCGTTTCCTTCTTCGTTTATGAAACTCACGTGTGTGGTAAAATTCTACCATAGCCTGTATTTCTCATATTTGCTCAGTTTTATGTTGGCATAGAGTCGTATTGTGTAGAGCAACAAATATTGGATAGGTGGTAGCTTGGTAGTCAACATGTAGGACTGAAACCCCACAGGTTGGAAGTTCACATCCTGGTTAGTAGCTTACTTATTGATAATGCAACATTTCTCTTTCACTATATAGCGCCTTTAAAGATTTCTGTATAAACTCTAGTTCCGTTCCTTCATTATACACTGTCTGTGACAAGATCAGACGGCGAGGGATAAGATTGGCAACTCGTCCTCAAACACAAAGGTTGTGAAAATGAAGTCCATTACAGTACCTCGGGAATCGGGATTAGCTCGTTTATTATATAGGGTTTGAGCTAAGAGCGCTTCTGAGTATATACAGGGTGGCGCAAAGAAAGTGGGACCGCCTCGTGCTTCTTGTGCAAAATTATGTTTTGGGCGGTTTTTAAACTGTAAAATTAGCGGGAAGCTAGGCGAATGATTACTTAGTTTCTGAATAAAGCCTGCTGCCTAACAAGTCTAAATCGACTTTGTAAAAAATTTATGCCGATGGTACCTCTACGACATCGCGTAAATCATGAAGCGGCCTCCCGAAATTAGTTAGAACAGCACGGACACGATTTATAAAACTCACGAATATTCGGCGTGTGAGTGAGCTGATTTGCAGCCAGGATGATGATCCTCACTGTGACCTCACAGCCACAACCGTCCACAGGAGATTGAAAGAGAAACTGGCATATCACGAAGAACAGTGCAACGCATTATAAAGCAAGATTTGCTACTTCAACCGTACAAACGCGTAATAGGACAGGTTTTAAACGAAAACTGCAAATTAAAACGCCTGCAGCGATGTCAACAGTTACTTGGCAGAATGTCCAAACGAGATAAATGTACGATGAAAAGTCATTGACTCTCGCCACACCGGTTAATTCTCAAAATGATCGTGTTTATTGTGATGCAAGAAAGAAAAAAATGTTCCAGCAAAGAGACTCATGTTCGCGAGTCGTGAAAATTTCAGTGGTGGCATCATGGTTTCGGTCGGTGTATCTCGGACAAAAACCAGGGTGATGTTATGTTGCATCTGGAGCTAAATGTGAACTGTGAGTATTATTGGTGATCACGATCTCAATACAAGGATTGCTTCTGGATACTTGATAATCGATTTGTTGGATCGTCAACAGCTGGACACTGCAACAGGACGCTGAAGAGTGGCAAAAATTCTCTCAGCGGTTTATAAACAGTACTCATTGACCAGTGGCGCAGACGTTTAGAAAAAAAGCTGTTGAGAACCGAGGAAGACACATTGAATTTGATTTCTGATTTGGTATATTTTGATTTTTTAGCAATTTCAATTTACTTGTTTTTCTTAGAAAAAAATTAATCTAAAAATTTATTATTTGAAATTATTCTAGGCGGTCCCAGTAACTTCTTTGCGCCACCCTGTATATAGGCATATTGGAGAGGTGCTATATAAATGTTCTGAATGAATGTGGGCCACAGCAGCTCAAGTCGAACTGTCTCAACCCTTCATCGCCCTCATAGCAAGGCCATCAACATATATAGCAAGGAAATGAAGAGACGATGGAGATTACCGTTAGGATGGTGCTTCACTGTGTCCAATAGCGCCACTAACATATGCATGAGATCCAAGATGTCTATTTTGCATATAACTTAATCCTGTACCTCTTCTTTGAAAGCGCTTGTAAACCATGTTATTTGATCGCAGGCTCGTTCTGCAGGGTTTGTAGTCCCGCATAGAGGTTTTCTTGACAGAGGATATATCAATGTGTGATTACAATATCAATGTCAATTACAATTGGCAATTGAAAGTACAATTAAAATTAGATCACCTCAATCTGTTCTCAATGGGCTGCTCGATTGCGCGCTCACCTTCCTAAATACCCTCACATATTGCCGTTCATGGTGAAGTTAACTGCACTGGCTTCTACTTTCTGACCGCATTCAATTTAAAGTCCTTAATTTCGTCCTCAAGTCGAAGCAAAGTTCGATGGCGCTGAGAAATTGTGAGTGAAGGACGTGCTCAATGTGCCTACACTGGAACGGTCACAGCGCTTCCGAGCAGTCATATTGAAAAGGCGCTATATAAATGAATGATCATGGGCCACTACAGCAAAAGAGTCGAATTGTCTCAACCCTTCATCGCCCTTATAGTAAGGCCATCGACTTTTGGCAACGGAATCAACAGGTGGTGGAGATTCCAGTGAGGATGGTTCTAAACTATTCCAATCGCTAGCATACATGACAGTCTAAATGTCTGTTTTACGTATAAACTACATGTACTTTACAATCGGAGCAGCTCTTCTTAGAAAGCTGCTTATATACCATGTTAGATTGAAAGTAGGCTTGTGCTGCCTGGTATGTAGTGCCACAAAAAAGTTTTTTGACGTCGGCTACATAAATTTGTTATTATAATGACAGCCTGGACTACTGTTACAATTGCAAAGACAAATTACCACATCCAGATCAAATTGGGATTTCTAATGCTGTTTATGAAGTTTGCTTCTGTTGTTGTAGATCGAAATCGTCGACGATGTCTCTCACTGCGACCAAACAGCTAAGATCTTGCTGGAAACGATCTGGCGAATTCTAGTAGCGACTCTTTTCTCTCTTGTACGCCTTGCTTACGTCAATGTGCAACGGATATTATGGAGGTTCAATGGAACCTTACAACAGGTGGTAGAATCAGTCCATCCAGAAAACTACGAACGAAGTGTCCAGATCCTTGATATTCTCTTCCACCACAGCCTTGACTGGGCTTTTCCAGCTGAAATAAGTCATTTCCTGCTCGCTCATAACCGCTTCGAACGCCCGTCCTACATCCTCGAAAACGACCATGTGACCCTTCTGACGTTCACCGAGACGCATGCCGTGTTTGCCGAAGCAAGAGACAGACATGCTCACTTGTGGAAGACTCAGTACGGAGCATTCCTGAAGCTGGCGCAGATTCAACACTGTAGCAAGTTGCTATTCGTTCCGCTTCAGGCGTTCCACCGGCTTTCGGAGACGGTCGGCGATCCAGACGGCAGGGTTATCTTCCTCCACTCGACGGGACGATGTGGGTCGACCCTTGTCGTCCAGATGCTCAATGCGACCGATCGAATCGTCGCTATATCAGAACCAGATGCATGCAGCGCCTTGTGGGACAGGCAGCTCGCGAAGAAGCAGATTATGGTACCAGTTGATCAGCTGAGGAAGGACGTAATTCGATTGGTTTGTCGACCGTACAAAACGATTCGTCCGCTTGTCTATCTCGTGAAATTGCCAGGGTACCAGGCACGACATATGAGTCTCTACCAGGAGCTGTTCCCCAACAGTAGACAGCTGTTCATGTATCGCAATGCACTGCCGTCACTAAAGTCGCAGTACCGAATGATGATGGGAATGGTTTTGCCTAGGACAATGATGGCAGTTATGCCTCTCTTACCGGATAGATTCATCAACCACTTCTGGGTTTCGGTGGGGGTTTTACACGAGCGATTCCTTTGTGAAGATAAGCACAAAGATATGAGTCTTATCGGACTTGGAGTGATGACTGAAGCGACCGTCTGTTACCTCGAGTCCAGACAGGAGGGATTAGAGATAGAGGCGATTCGATACGAGGACATCGTGGCCGATCCCATGTACGCCTGCAAACGTATCCTGGAGTTCTGTGGAGCTCCGGAGAACCTGTTGGAGCGGGCACTTGACGGAATGAAGAACGACTCTCAGCGGTCCTCTCCCATTGCAAAGGCGGCTGTTGAGAAGTACAAATGTCCGGAATTTGACGAGGAGTTCAGGCAGAAGGCCAACAGACTCCTTCGCAGGCATGGACTGCCTGAAATCGAAGAAGAATTACTCCTCGAGGGAACGATTACTCAGAGAAACTGAAGCTGAGGATTTCCAAATCTAAGTAAACGTTATAGGTTGGAATTTGTGTCGTAAATTGTAGCGTGAACTATAGAAATGAACACCGAAATTCCACTCAAACTTAACCGCAAAGAGTCGCAATGAGAACTAAAAAATGTTGCTGATATGTGGACTTGAGTTTCTGAAGCTGCGTTACTGGCGACCAGTCGAAGTTTTTTAAAAATTCAACAGTGGTTCGACTAAAAACCAATTTTAGTCCGTATTTTGTTCTGGTACTAGTTTCTGACAAGTTTAAACCGGTCTTAAATTCCTTTAGATTCTGTCTATATTAGTTAAACAATGGATATGACTATAGAGTCACAGGAGCGTTGCATCACGAAAAAAGCACCTGCAATGCTTTTTATGGTGTATGTACACCATGCACCGTAAAAGTATCCCGTAAAGAAAGACACATTGACCGTTAACCAAGTTGCCAGGGTTTTCCCGTTGAATTACGGGCACCCGATTGTTTTATTTACGGGCCACTTTTACGGCTAACCTCCGTTTGATTAAACGGCGACTTTCGGTATTCTTACGGCGACTCTTCGTATATTTACAGAGATTTTCCGTTAATTTCCCGGCAATTCGACGTATTTTAACGGGAAAATCTCCGCATTTCAACTGAAATTTTCTTCAGTTTTTCGACGATTTTCCGCAATATTACGTTAAACGGCCTTTTATTAGCGGTAATTGCTGCTTTCTTACTCTGAATCGCCTTTGATTAACGCTCAACTGCCGTATATTTGCGGCGAATCGTCTTTTATTAACGCTAATTTTATGTAGAGGAAATGTTTGCTAACGGTTATTTTGCCTTGTTTTTTACTGAGAATTTCCTTTTATCACCTCATTATTTCATTCATTTTTGCAGCAAGTCTAGTTTTATTGAATGCTGCCTCTTTTTTGCTGTAGGCCGTTTTTAAAGCTTCCAACAAGATCTGTTTATATAATAGGTTAAACACAATAGACTTGGAATTAACGGCAAAACCCCGTTCCAGCCTGTGTTCTTGGCAGATGGGACTTAAAATTTGACAACACAAGAAAGGTTTTCTTGCATTGAACAAATGGACAAAACACTGCTCTTCCACTTTTCAAGTGACATTTCAAGTGGTTATGAAACTCTGTTTATTGGAAAGCGGTTTGTTTTTAGAGAGCTTTTGGACAAACAAACGCTGCCGTCACTGTTATAAGACTCACATTTCCTAGTTTCAGGACGAAGCCTTGTATTGTGAGAGTTGAAGGAAGAGTAAATTGAAAACTGTCTTGTTTTGCCAGGAACTTCACAACAGCAAACGTTGTGTGAGTAGTGTCGGAGTGCCGCTTACAATGCAAGACATACCGTTTCAGAATCATTGCTTTGTAATTACACAACTGCCACTGATAAAATTATGTGCTGCAGAATATGCCGCGTATAATACTAGATCTGCAGTCGTCTGTCGCCGCTCTACTCTGTCGACGCAACTTGGCCCAGAGACAACCCATGAACACCCATGCCATCTTCAGCTGGCGACTGGAATTCCTTGGTTGGTTCCTCGTGTGTGCGTGGGTCCGACAACTGGTGACTCTTTCAGCTTACTGTGCATTGTTTTGCTAACTGAAGTAATACATTCGTTCGTAATGACATTTAACATCATATAGGCTAGCACAGAGAGCGCCTCTTAGTAGATATCTTGAAGGGTCGCCATGAAGTTTTCAGTACATTACACTACAGAATGTAGAGACATTAAGTACTTCAATACAATACAAAACTCGTTTAGTGAAATTCAGAAGCTGACACAAACGCAACTTCTACAATGGTTCAGGGCTTACAAAAACTTCACGTGTAGCTATACAGGATGCATGTAATTACATGTCGTCTCTTTCAGGTAGAGCAAAGTTATGCATCCTTGCTCGGAGGTTATGTCCACTATTGCGGGTTGGGGGAGTAAATTTAGGAGAACATGAACGAGCATCGTCCCAAATCTGAACAAAAATAGATTTGGAGACAATGAAAAGAAGTTGTCTATTCAGCTGAAAATCTCTTCAACCCCTCTGGCACGACGCAGCGCTCGTGAATAAGCTGTTATCTTGCCCTCTGCTGTGTGTCACACACGGTGGCCGAATGGCTAGAGCGCTCAGCCTGTAACGCGGTTGGTACGGGTTCGAGCCTCGCCCGAGGCAGTTACTGTGTCGGGACCTTAAGCAAGATCCTTAACTCACAATTGCTGCGTGTCATCGATGTTCTGTCGTATCGTCATGTGCACTGATGAGTTTAGGTAGGAGGGCATTGTCAATACACAGTTGTATTGTATATTGTATTGTATTTGCTTTAGAGTAGCGCTTTAGAGAATATGGAGTTTACGATCACGACTATAATCTTAAGACAGAAACTTGAAAAGTAATTGAATACGAATTAGGATTTCGTCGGTAGACTACAGCTACTGAATTTTGAATAAACGAAGTTGGCAACTTCTTGATCTTAAAAAGCAGTCATCACTAGTAATTAATGACTGTATCAGTTAGCGGCTGCCATTATCTCACAGACTCTGATCATCGTTATTAGCTACCGGTACTGACATTGAATCATCATCATCATCATCATCATCATTCATCATCATCATCATCATCATTCCTGCGGCCAGTCATTTGGCGGCGATGGGTACGAATAAATGTTCTCCATTGTCCTCGGTCATTTCTCAAATCCATTGCTCCTCTTGGTGTTAGTCGAAGTGAAGGTTGGTTCTTTCCAAACGACTCTGTAATGTATTCGTGTGCCACATAGGCCTGCAATCATCAATGCATTATTTGTTCTGTAGACACACTCCAATCCAAATCTGGACCTTGAAACGTGTCAACCATGGCTCCCTCACCAATTTTGCTGTTACCTACAAGCGCTTGTGAATCAGCAAATTTTCATGTCTCGACTTTTTGGCCTCCGAGATTCTAAATACGGCATCTGTCATATTCAGCCCACGTCAACATAGCACACACCAACCAGACTATGTTTACGATAAAGGTCGCTAAGCGTAGGCGTATACGAAATAATAAATCGTAAGTTACATCGAATACCGTAGGCCTTGTGCAACTGTGTAGGCCCTATACCTAATGTACTGTGTACCTACTGCCTGCTGAAGCTCTACTTCACGGTGACAGTTGCTGACTTACGAAGCCATAGCGTTGGCCAATATTTATTCAGGTGGCTGACTAACAGCAGGCTGCCTGTATATGTCCTATTTTCCCTTGTACTGCTCTATTGTTATCCCTCTTTCTAGTGTTACTAGTCTATATAATACATGTATGTGTCTGTGCGTGCGTTCTTTGGGCTGTGTGTTTTGTCTGTGCATGTGCCTCTTTTCATACAATAATATACCCTTATATTTATATCGTCTTCTCAGCTACGATGAGCGTTCAAAGGCTCGTGAATGTTGACCATGACCCTTCATTAGATAGGCTTGAAACGTTCAGCAGAGGCTAAGATAAAAGTGCCGTAACTCGAAGCAATATAGTTGGCTCATTTCCGTCTTCGTTGTAAAACTCCCGCGTGTGGTAAGATTCTACCCTAGGCTGTCAAGAATATTTGGTCAGTTTTATTTTTGCATATAGATATGTTATGTAAAATAGGATTGCTTTGTACTCAGCATGCAGGACTGACGCCATAGAGGATGGAGGTTCACATCGCCGTCAGGACATAGAAACAAAGCAATATTTATCTTCAACTATAATAACGCCTATAAACATTTCCTATCAAATGCGAGTTCACTCATCATACACTATTGGTGGGTAGATCGAACGGCGCGCGAGAACACTGGCCACTCGCTCTCAAACGCAGAGGCTGAGAAAGTTAAGTCGCTGATACTACATGTTCATGACAGTACCTCGGGATTAACTTATTTATCAAACGTCGCTATGTGGTGATCAGGCACAGATCGGTGGCGCTGAGAAATTGTGAGTTAAGGACGTGCTCATTCTCAATGTGCCTACACTGGAACGGTCACAGCGCTTCTGAGTAGTCATATTGAAAAGGCGCAAAAATAAATGAATGATAATGGACCACAACAGCTCAAGAGTCGAATTGTCTCAACCCTTTATCTCCCCATCGACTTATGGCAACGAAATCAACAGGTGGTGGTGATTCTAGTGAGGATGGTGCTCGACTGTCCAATCACATCGCTAGCATACATGACAGTCAAGTGTCTGTTTAACGTATAAACTACTCTACAATCCAGTGCCTCTTCTTAGAAAGCGCTTGTAAACCATGTTATTTGAACGTAAGCGTGTGCTGCCTGGTACATAGTGCGGCAAAGTGTTTTTTTTTACGTGGGCTTTATAAATGTGTGATTATAATGACCGGCTGGACTGCTGTTACAAATGCAAATACAATTACAACTAGCTCATCTCAACATACCATGGGATTTTTGATACAGTTTATGCATTTTGCTTCTGTTGTTTCAGAGGGAAATCGTCGACGATGTCTCTCACTGCGATACAAACAGCTAAAGTCTTGCTGGAAACGATCTGGCAAATTCTACAAGCGGTTCTTTTCTCTCTTGTACGCAATGCTTACGTCAACGTGCAACGGATATTATGGAGGTTTACTGGAACCTTACAACAGGTGGTTGAATCAGCCCATCCAGAAAACTACGAACGTAGTGTCCAGATCCTTGATATTCTTTTCCACCACAGTTTCGACTGGATTCTCAGTTCTGATGTCAATCACTTCCTTCTCGCTCACAACCGCTTCGAAAGCCCGTCCTACATACTCGAAAACGACCATGTTACCCTTTTGACGCTCACGGAAACGCATGCCGTGTTTGCTGAAGCCCGTGACAGAGATGCTCACTTGTGGAAGACTCAGTACGGAGCATTCCTGAAGCTGGCGCAGATTCGACACTGTAACAGGTTGCTATTCGTTCCGCTTGAGGCGTTCCACCGTCTTTCGGAGACGGTCGGCGATCCGGACGGCAGGGTTATCTTCCTTCACTCGACGGGACGCTGTGGGTCGACCCTTCTCGTCCAGATGCTCAATGCGACCGATCGAATCGTCGCTATATCCGAACCAGATGCATGCAACGCTTTGTGCGACTTGCAGCTCGCAAGAAAGCAGTTTCTCGTACCGGTTGATCAGTTGAGGAAGGACGTCATTCGATTGTTATGTCGATCGTACAAAACGATTCGTCCGCTTGTCTATTTAGTGAAATTTCAATCTTACTACGCACGACACATGAGTCTCTACCATGAGTTGTTCCCCAACAGTAGACAGTTCTTCATGTATCGCAATACGCTATCGGCAGTAAAGTCGCAGTACCGAATGATGATGGGAATGGTTTTGGCTAGGACACAGGTAGCACTTATGCCTCTCCTACCAGAGAGATTTTTCTACAACATCTGGCTTAAGATGGGGCTTCTAGAAGAAAGATTCGTTTCTGGAGATAAGCGCAAAGATATTCGTCTATTCGGACTTGGAATGTTGACTGAAGCGACCGTCTGTTACCTCGAGTCCAGACAGAATGGCTTAGAGATACAGGCGATACGATACGAGGACATCGTGGCCGATCCCATGTACGCCTGCAAACGCATTCTGGAGTTCTGTGGAGCTCCGGATAACCTGTTGGAGCGGGCACTTGAAGGAATGAAGAACGACTCTCAGCGGTCCTCTCCCATTGCAAAGACTGCTGTTGAGAACTACAAATGTCCGGAATTTGACCAGGAGTTCATCAAGAAGGCCAACAGACTCCTTCGCAAACATAGACTGCCTGAAATCGAAGAAGAATTACTCCTCGAAGGAACGATTACTCAGAGAAACTGATGCTGAGGATTTCCAAATCTAAGTAAACGTTAAAGGGCGGAATTTGTGTCGCAAATCATTGCGTGAACTTTAGATATACATGTAGACACTGCAATTCCACTCAAACTTAACCGTAAAGGACACTAAATATGTTGCTCATATTGTGTGAACTAGAGTTTCTAAAGGTGTGCTAGTGGTGACCTGTAGACGTTTTTTAATATTGCAGTAGTTGAACTAAAGGACTTAATTTTTCGTATTTGTTTCACGGCCAACCTCCGTTTTATTAAACGGTGACTTGCCTTTTTCTTATGGCGACTATTTACGAAAATTTTCCTCTAATTTCTCGGCAATTCGAAGTATTTTGACGCGAAAATGTCCGCTTTATAACTTAAATTTTATATAATTTTACGACGATTTTTCCTAATATTACGTTAAACGCCCTTTTATTACGGGTAAATTGCTGTTTTCTTATGTTGAATCGTCTTTAATTAGCGGTGTTTTGCCCTGCTTTTGCGATGAATCGTGTTTTATTTGCGCTAATTTTGTACAAAAGAAATGTTAATTGAACCGTTATTTTTGCCTTAATCTTACTGAGAATTCCCTTTTATTACTTCAGTATTTTATTCATGCTTATGTACAGCAGGACTATTTTAATTAAATGCTGTCTCTCATTTTTTTTACCGCAGGTCTATTCTAGCCTCCACTAACACCTGTTTATATAATTTGGTAAACACAGTAGACTTGGAAATAACGGCAAAACCCCGTTCAAACCTGCGTTTTCTTGACAGAATGATGTGACTTAAAACTTGACAATACAGGAAGGTTTTACTTAATAATAACAATCTTTTCTTTATTGAAGCGCCTGACAACGCACTGCGCTGTACATATGCATGTTATGCAATTGAAACAATCTTGACTACTAACAGAGCAGACAGCCTACAATACACGGCGCTAAAAGCAGCCTACAAAGCATTTACGGGAACTCAGTCCTCTCGTCCATTATCCATTATGTCAAATAAACGAACAAAACACTTTGGGGTCGTCCATTAATTATGTCAATAAATTTTTGGACAGTTTTTGACTCCCCCCCTTGTCAACAACTGTCAAACATTCAAGGACCCCTAATAAAATTTTTTTAATAACCCCAGCACCCCTTCCTCCAAAAAAACCATAATGACTTAGTAGCCTACATGTAGAACCGTTGGCCGATATTTTTTACAAAATACAATCTAGAATCTCAAAATATATGAGTTTATTTAACACCTGATTTTTAGTAGAAGTAAACGTTAAGAACCTCACACATTTTATTATTAAACTTTTAATAAATTATAAACTTTGTTTTGGTTTCACTCGCATCACCGTTATTATACAGCGGATTTCACCAATGAAGGTTGACAACTGCTTTATATTGAACACTGAATAATCCGTATGTTTTCTTTTTTCAAAACTGTATGTATTCGTGTGCCACATAGGCCTGCACTCATCAGTGCATCGAAATAGCGAGTAAAGCTTATGACAGACTGTTCGCTGCGATCAGAACCAATGACCATTATGTTCTACGCCGGTTATGCCATCGAGTCCGGGAGACTACATACACCCTCCGTCCTTTCAACAATTCTCACTTCCACCTAAGGACACCAAAATTTATTCCTAGGATGCTTTACAAGGGCATATATAATAAATCAAATAAAAGCCAATAATATCCTGGACCAAACTTTACACGAAATAGCCAATGCCTACACATTTTTGTTTTTTTCTTGTAATCGCATTGCGTTCTGACAATGTGTTAATGAATAAAGATTCTAGATTCTAGGACGATCTGTAGACACATTCCAATCTGTCTGGGCCTTGCACCGAGTCTACCATGGCTCCCTCATCAATTTGCTATTGCCTACAAGCGCTTGTGACTCGGCTTATTTTCACGACTCGACTGGTTTGGGCTCCTAGATTTACATCTGTCATAATAATCGGCCCACATCAGCATCGAACATAGCAGCCAAATTATTTTTACGATAAAGGTCGCTAAGAAGCGTACACGAAATAATAAATCATAAGATTACATCGATTACCGTAGGCCTTGTGCACAGTGGCGGCACTACACAAGGGCATGCAAGGGCATATGCGACTGGTAAGGTTCCTTTGCCCTGGTTGTTGATGCCAGAATTTTGCCCTGCAGAGAATTTATTTGGGGCATAAATTGCCCCTGCACTGGTTACTTGTATGATAGCCCTGGCCATGCCCTGGTTAAAAAAATGTCTGGCGCTGCCACTGCTTGTGCAACTGTGTAGGCCTAGCTAAAGTATTGTATAACTAATGCCTGCTGTAACTGCACACGTGGCAGTGACATTTTGCTGACTTGCGAAGCCGTAGCGTTAGCATATTGCCTTCGCAGGCATTCAGTTTGACTTTGTGGCTGACTAACTGCAGTCTACCTGTGTCCTAATTTCCTTGACCTAATTTCTCGTGTCTGGCCGACCCACGCGGAACCCCGTTTGGAGAATGACTGCTTTAATGTAAAAATTCGTGTTCCAAATAAGCTTAAAATGCAATCATCATTGCTTCGTGTCTCTTTTAGGCAGTAGACACATACCAGTCTGAATCTTCAGTGGCCTTGAAACCGAGTCTATCATGGCTTCCTCACCAATGTGCTGTTGCCTACAAGTCACATGTGGATCAGTTGGTTTTCACGACTCCACTGAAGTTTCTTGGGGATCTTAGATTCCAAATACAGCAACTGCCATATTCGACATACGTCAGCATAGCACATAGGAACCAGCTTCTTTTTTACGATAAGGGTCGCTAAGCTAAGCTTAAGACTCGGACTTTAAGAGTATACGAAATAATAAATCATAAGATTACATCGAACACCGTAGGCCGTGTGCAACGGTGAACCTAACAGACTTCATACCCAAAGCCTGTCTCCTAGAATGGCTACTTTATTTTTGCTGATCTGCGAAGCCATAACGCTGGCATATTGACTTCGCAGGCGTTCAGTTTGATTGTGTGGCTGACTAACTGCTCTCTGCATGTGTCCTAATTTCCTTGACCTAATTTCTCGTGTCTGGCTCTATCGCTATCCTTCTTTCTAGCGTAATAAGTTGATATAATAAGTAGGGCTGGGCATTTAACGCGTTATTAACGCGATTAATGCGTTAATTAATTAACGCGATTAAATTTTTTAAAGCAGTTAACGCGATTGTCACTGCGCCCAATTATTTCTAGAAATGCGCTAAAACAATTCTTAATAAAAACGCTCAGTTTAAACTTTAAACTTAAAAGTAAACACTAAAAAGTAAAATAAGTAGTAAAAGCATTGTGTGCTTTTTGTTTATTGACTGCAATCATTTATATAGCGCATATTCAACGTAATTACTCCGAGTCTGAACAGTAGTTGTACTTGTTATCTATTGTGACATGCGTTAAAAATTAATCGCGGCGTTAAAAATTTTAATCGTGCGATTAATTTCGATTAAAATTTTTAATCGTTGCCCACCCCTAATAATAAGTGTTTGTGAGCTTTTATGCGTTTCTCTACGTTTGCGTGCGTGTCTGCTTTTAATAAAAGAATATCTTTATATAGGCCTATATTTCGTCTAGTCAGTTGCGATAAGCCGTCTACATGTACGGCTCTGGAATATTGATCGTGATTCTTCATTAGATAAGTTTGAAAACGTATTCAAAGGCTAAGCTACAGGTGTCGTCGCTTGACGTGAGAATCTTTGGCTCGTTTCAGGGATGGGCAGTAATTGAAATTACGTAATTGAAATTACTTGAAATTGCGCAATTTGTAATTTGTTAATTTGTAATTCAATTACATTCCCCATGTATTTTGTAATTTGAAATTACATTTCATTGACAGGGCCATTCGAAATAAAAGAGTCTACATAAGCATCTTTGCCAGAACAAATACCCGACAGTTTTCTATCAAATACCAGGGTCCCCTCATATGGAATAGCATACCAGAATGTGTTCGTGCGGCACATGAGTCTAGCCTCATTTAAAATTCAAATCCGTGCACACACAATAAAAAATGTTAAATAAGATCCAATGCGAAATAGTTGTCTTTATTCACAGTAATTTTTTGACTGATTTGGTTTTATTGTCTTTTGTTTTACCCTAAGGCAGAAGGGAAGCTAGACCAACGCTGTTATTTCTGGGCTCCCAAGCTACTGCCACTGTGTTAGGTTTTTGTCACTACTAAGACTCATTGATATTATCTTGTAAATAGGCCCCCATTCAGCGGGATTATTCCCTTCGGGTAAGCAAATTGCTCCCTTATGTATGCTGTGATAATTGCATATCAAATAATTATGTTTTATGCTTAATTGGTGTAAATATTATTTGTTTTGTGTCTTTGTGTTATTGGGACCAATAAACAATAATTTTATAAATGCAGTAAAGTAATTTGTAATTTGTAATTCAATTACATTTTCCCGAGTAATTTGCCCATCCCTGGCTCGTTTCCTGCTTCGTTTATGGAACTCACGCGTGTGGTAAGATTCCCCCCTAGCCTGTAGGGGAATATTTGGTCAGCTTTATGTTGGCCTATAGATATGTTATGTAGAATTACAGATACTAGGTAGGTGATAGCTTTCTAGTCAACATGCAGGACTGACATCAGACAGGATGGAGGCACATTAACACACAGGGCAGTAGCAACATCCATAAAGTTAGCAGTCTGTTGCATCCATTGAGGATGCGACTGAGCCCTCGGGTAAAGTGTGGGTTTATTTGCGTTTGGCGATACTATAGTTGAGGAGTGCCTCGAGATACAGTGGTTGGACCATTCACCTGGAAGGGCCTACCAGGTAATAATCCAGGTAATTTAGCGTTGGATGCACGTAGTCTTCGCTAGAGAGATGCTGCTTGAACTGTCTACATACTGCTCTTCTTCGCCCGGGTTGAGCTGGAAGCGTTTCTGAGTAGCCAGATTGGAGAGGCGCTATTTAATTTCTCGGAATGGATGTGGGCCACAGCAGCTCAAGAGTCGAATTGTCTCAACCCTTCATTGCCCTTATTAATAGTAAGGCCATCGACTTATCGGACCCGAATCAACAGATGATGGAGATTCCAGTGAGGATGGTGTTCGACTGTCCAATCGCACCACTAACATACATCAGATCCAAAATGTCCGTTTTAAATATAAAATAAATTACAATCCAGTACCTTTTCTTAGAAAGCGCTTCTAAACCATGTTATGTGATCGTAGGCTTGTGCTGCCAGGTTTTTAGTGCCGCTAAGGAGTTTTCTTGACGTGGGCTATTTTACATAATTATGCGATCAGAGTGACAGTCTGGACTAGCCTACTGTTACAATTGCAAATACAATTACAATCAGCTCAACTTGATATAATTGGAATTTTGATGTTGTTTACGCAGTTTGCTTCTATTTTTTAGATAGAAATCGTCGACGATGTCTCTCACTGCATTCGAAACTGCTAAGATCTTGCTGTACACAATCTGGCGAATTCTACAAGCGGTTCTTTTCTCTCTTGTACGCAATGCCTACGTCAAAGTGCAGCGGATAATATGGAGGTTCAATGGAACCTTACAACAGGTGGCAGAATCAACTCATCCAGAAAACTACGAACGAAGTGTCCAGATCCTTGATATTCTCTTCCATCACAGCTTCGACTGGATTTATACGACTGATGATGGCGAATTCATACTCGCTCAAAACCGCTTCGAAAGTCCGTCCTACATCCTCGACAACGACCACGTGACCCTTCTGACGCTCACCGAGACGCATGCCGTGTTTGCCGAAGCCCGTGACAGAGATGCTCACTTGTGGAAGACTCAGTACGGAGCATTCCTGAAGCTGGCGCAGATTCGCCACTGTAACAGGTTGCTATTCGTTCCGCTTGAGGCGTTCCACCGGCTTTCGGAGACGGTCGGCGATCCAGACGGCAGGGTTATCTTCCTTCACTCGACGGGACGATGTGGGTCGACCCTTCTCGTCCAGATGCTGAATGCGACCGATCGAATCGTGGCTATATCCGAACCAGATGCATGCAACGCTTTGTGGCAATGGCAGCTCGCGAAGAAGCAGATTGTGGTGCCAATTGATCAGCTGCATAAAGACGTCATTCGATTGTTATGTCGACCGTACAAAACGATTCGTCCGCTTGTCTATTTAGTGAAATTGTCAGGGTACCAGGCACGACACATGAGTCTCTACCAGGAGTTGTTCCCCAACAGTAGACAGCTGTTCATGTATCGCAATATGCTTTCGGCAGTAAGGTCGCAGTACCGATTAATGATGGGAATGGTTTTGACTAGGACACTGATAGCAGTTACGCCTCTCTTACCAGACAGGTTCATCAACCAGTTCTGGGTTTCGGTCGGGCTTCTACACGAGCGATTCCTTTGTGAAGATAAGCACAAAGATATGAGTCTTAACGGACTTGCAGTGTTGGTTCAAGCGACCGTCCATTACCTCGAGTCCAGACAGAATGGTTTAGAGATAGAGGCGATACGATACGAGGACATCGTGGCCGATCCCATGTACGCCTGCAAACGTATCCTGGAGTTCTGTGGAGCTCCGGAGAACCTGTTGGAGCGGGCACTTGACGGAATGAAGAACGACTCTCAGCGGTCCTCTCCCATTGCAAAGGCGGCTGTTGCGAACTACAAATGTCTAGAATTTAACCAGGAGTTCAAGCAGAAGGCCAACAGACTCCTTCGCAAACATGGACTGCCTGACATCGAAGAGGAATTACTCCTCGAGGGAACGATTACTCAGAGAAACTGAAGCTGAGGATTTCCAAATCTAAGTAAACGTCATAGGCCGAAATTTGTGTCGTAAATTATTGCATGAACTACAGATATATATACTGACGCTGAAATTCCTCTCAAATGTAGCCGTAAAGAGAACTAAAATGCAGCTTAACTATACGAACCATGCATGGCTTCTGAAGGTAGATTAGTGGCTGTAGAATTTTTATATATTCAGCCGTAGTGGGACTAAAAGAGTTGATTTTAGTCCGTATTTCTTCTGGTGCGCGTGTCTGGTAAGTTTAATCCGGTCTTAAATCTCCCGTAGTCTATCTAATATCTATATTAGTTAAATATTGGATATGACTATATACAGAGTCCACAAGAGCGTTGCATCACGAAAACAGTACATTTAAAGCTATTTCCGATGTATGTATATGCACCAGAGTGCAGTCTGGCAGCTGATATAATAAAGAATACACT
>JACEVL010000248.1:257500-317500 GCA_020284085.1 Aporrectodea caliginosa | reverse complement strand
TGTTTCAAAATAATAAATGAAGATTGTTATTATTGCTATAACATACATGTATACATACATACGCACGTAGTATCCATACATACATAATTACATATATAAATACATAGACTACAATGTCATACAGTTAGATTCATACATTCGTACATTCGTACATACATACATACAAGTACAGATTACATATGTATGTATGTATATAATATGTGTGTGTGCGTGTGTGTGCGTGTGTGTGAGCGTGTGCGTGTGTGCGTGCGTGAATGTTTTCTTGGTCACGAAGAATCTCGTTGGCTCGTTGGAAAGCATTTGCCCGGAGGCCACAGATAGAGATATGCCAACTGCAATACTCGTTAGCCGTGTATAACGCTGATGTTAAGCAGTTCACTGCTCTATAGTATGTTTATTTATTATCTGCTCCGTTAATATAAAATCTGCTGTTAATCTATATATTAATTACGCTTTCTCGTTATATGGTATCAGTGACAAACCTGATTGTAATTAATAAATTAACGTACGAGCTTTTAACGAGGAATTCCTGCTCGACTTGCAATGCTTTAATAGGCTTATAAGACATATTTGTGAGCGGTGAGAATGACCTTTGGTGCTCCAGGCAACCCACTCATGACCAAACAAGGGTCTGTTTAACAGACCACAGGGTAGGGGCAGAGAAGAGAGACACAAGAGACTTGGAACCGTTGGTCCGTGATGTAAATAATTTTTATACAGGTACATGGAAAGATAATAATAATAATACTAATCTTCATTTATTACGATTCAAACTGTCAAACCACAGTATGATTGCAATTCATGGTATGAACATATAATCACAAGTTATTACAGGAGTCGAATTTAACTGTTTGGCAACCATGCAAGGCGCCCATCACGTTCTACTGTTTATTTTACCAACGCCATCTGGCGAATGAAAGGCTTAGAGGACTTTTGGAGGGTAGCGGGAATCGATCCCGCGTCCGTTCTGATCTCCTGCTCTTCGTGCCAGACTGTTACCATTACTCTAAATCCCCTCCCACAGGTTGACAGGTCAACCGAGGTTTCAGTGAGCATGTGTGGAACAGTTGCAGGCGTTCGTTGTTTTACGTCAGGGGGTCAAACGATGACTAAAAGCCCCGGAAATGTATCCGTTGAGCAAGAACTGTGATATGCTACAATGGGGGTGTTAGGTCCAAATTTAGATCTTTGTGGATCAGGTTGGCTGCTGCAGCGGCAGGCTCCAAGCAATTCCGCATCCATAAAGATTGGATTGTTAAAACGCGGCAGTGACAATGGCCAGGTCGCAAGGAGACAAAATAAACTAATGACATCGACGTTGTCTTAAAGCCAGGGTCTTGACTGCGATTACGAATTAATTGGTCGGAATTATTCAGCCTTCATTTGAACAAATTCTATGCATACGTCATCGTGTTACCCATGTCGTTTCTATTCCATATATAAGACTTTATATTATGGGCGTATGTATATGTTACAGGCAATGTCTACACACATACCCTGAAAGCTTACAATAACACACTAAGCCAGATTTCTATACACATACCCTGACAATTTCCAGGTATGTGTAACATCTACTGTTACATTTCACAAGAACTCAGAAGGATGTACATCTGTTTGTTTTATGTATTGGCTGTCAAATATGAGTAATATACATACACCCATATAAGCTGTATAATAGCCTGTATTACGGCGCTATATAAATTGTCGCTTTCTACGGATATTGAATAAGGGGACATCTGTTTAATTGTTGCTCTAGAAGTTTATCACGAAATCAGTTTTTAAGTAGGCCCTATACAGGCGAAAAATAAATGAAATGAGCGAGCTTAAGTTAGGGACGTCTTGGAGCGTTTTGATAGATTAGTTCGTTATGTGCGGAATTTACTCGTTAATTCTCGAATGTTCGGAACCCACTAAGCTTATACCTTAATTTAACCTGCACAGCCGGAGTTATATCTCACATATATCTTCTATAAGTGTTCCTAAATTTGACCAAAGCACATAGAAATCGTGGATTCACATTTGCCTCACACGTATTCATTAACTTAACTGACCATTGCCACATATAGTAAACCAAGGTGTGACCTTGTCTCTGAAGTCTTATCATGGGGTCGACCAATCCCTTGTCCGTTTCGACGATATCCTCTGACTTTGCTCAATCGAGATTCTTTAATTATTCAGTAAACGAACGATTCACATTTGTCAGCGCTAATGTCGTCTCATCCCTTCATTTTGTTTCATTTCCTACTCCTCTTATTCTCCTTCGTTCTTTCCTTCCTTCCTTTTCCTATTCCTCTTTCATAAGCCTCTTCACAAGACGTTCAAATCTCTACCACCACAGTGCCACACCCATGCCCACACCAACACTCATCAATCCTGCATTAAATCTACAGTAGCTGTAATTTGGAGCAGACCATTGTATAACTTTGTGCCATCCGTGCACTTCTCTTTGGTAAGTTGTCACAAACGGGGTCCCTACCTAGCGGGATCTCGATTCCCTTTGGGGGCACCCTTTGTTACCTTTTACAGCAAGTTACTCGGTTTGCACTGTACTCATGTTAAAATGGTTTCAATAAATGATTTTTATATTTATCGCGACATCTGTGTCTGATGTGGGCAGACATTAAATTTAAGGAGGTAGTTAAGCAGAGAATAAGTGATGACAGATCGTCTGAGGGCAGACCGGCAGAGCCCTTAATGGAAACCAGAAAGGGTTCAAACTCGACAGAAATCCGCCCCAGATTGGACGACTCCAAGACCTCCGTCGCATAACAAAAGCCTCTGGGGCTCGGATCAAAACTTGAGATTAATTTAGGGCCAGCGAGAGAGGGAAACGAAATCTATATGGAAGCCTTAACTCGAATCAAGGCCATAGCTCAGACTGTATGAAGGCAGTTAGGTACTATTATAAGTGGCTGTCTATCAAGTCGGATCTGTAAAGCTTTAGACTTCGCGTATTGGATTATTTAACGACTCCTTCGTATCTAAAACGACTTAAAGTTGAACTCTAAATTGATTCCAATTCGGTTTTTTATTATTTCGAATTAAGAAGGGAAGGGAGAAAGTAGAACTTTAAATTAATTCCAATTCGTTTTTGTATTGTTTCGGATTGAGAAGGAAATTTAAAGTACAGAACTTTAAATTGATTCCAATTAGTTTTTATGTTGTTTCGGATTGAGAAGGGAAGGGAGAAAGTACAGAACTTTAAATTGATTCCTATTAGTTTTTGTATTGTTTCGGATTGAGAAGGGAAGGGAGAATGTAGAACTTTACAGTAATTCCAATTGGTTTTCATGTTGTTTCGGATTATGAAAGGAAGGGAAAAAGTAGAGAAATATAAATTAATTCCAATTCGTTTTTGCTGTTTCGGATTCGAGAGGGAAAGGTAGACAGTAGAAATTTAAATTGATTCCAATTCGTTTTTATATCGTTTCGGATTGAGAAGGGAAGGGAGAAAGTACAGAAATTTAAATTAACTTCTTCGTGTACCTGTCTACTGCAATTGACACTTGAGATCTTTGCAAAAACAGCCTATAACTATAGCTGCTTAAGAACTGCATTTTAGTCGTCGCATCTCCATATCTCTCATTGTGTATAGGTGTCTCTACCTGTGTCTGTATCTGTCTCTGTCTCTGTGCCTCTGTATCTGTGCCTATCTATTCCTCTGTTTCTCACTCTGTGTGACTCTGTGTGACTCTGTGTGTCTCTGTGTGTCTCTGTGTGTCTGTCTGTCTGTCTGTCTGTCCGTCTGTCTCCTACTCTCTCTATCTCACAGGTTACTTTTTCTAATCTAGTGTCTGGGATCTGTCTTTTCGTATTGAGTGCACAGTTTTTCGAGATGGACGGATAATTTAGGAACGATTTCAATGTCGTATCAAATATCACCACGGAGAAATAAGCCGCAGGGTGAACAGAAGACCGGTAACGTGGCCCATCCCCTCCAAAGGGCAAAGAAAAGACTTAAAGACCCATCCCCTCCAAAGGGCAAAGAAAAGACTTAAAGACCCATCCCCTCCTTCCACAGGGTAAAGAGAAGACGCAATGTGGCCCATCCTTTCAACACAGCAAACGCTTTCACACACTTACTGATACAGGCACATCGAGGCTTACATAAACACAACCACAATTATAAAGTTTCTAAAATAAATAAATGAAATTAATTAATTAGTTAAAACACACTAACCACCTCCTCATTGCTGAGCCGTCTGTCTGTCATACAGGTTTCAACTTGCCTCGGCGACTCTCATCATCAGTTCCTAACACCAGCCAATTGGCCGCGTTGGGTACGAATAAATGCTCTCTATTGTCTGCGGTCATTTGTCGAGTACACTGCTCCCTTTAGTGTTAGTCGAAGTTATGTTATGCCCTCATTTATGTTATCTACCCAGCGTGGTCTTGGTTTGGCTTTGTTTCTCATTCCAGCATATCTTGCATGTAGTTCATTGTGTGGTATTCGATCAAATGGCCTTCTTGTTGTCGTCTATGCTCATTATCATCATAATTATAATTATAATTATAATTATTATTTATTGTTATTATTATTATTATTATTATTATTATTATTATTATTATTATTATTATTATTATTACTATTATTACTATTATTATTATTATTATTATTATCGTTGTTGTTGTCAGTGGCGGCGCCAGCTAGGGCTGCATAGCCCCCCCTAACTGCGGTTCAGCCCACCCCCAAAAAGGAAAGGTTTTAAGCCAAAAACCTGAAATTCTGGCTCCGCCACTGGTTGTTGTTGTTGTTGTTGGTGTTGTTGTTGTTGTTGTTGTTGTTGTTGAGCACAAGCGTGTGTGAAAATGGGCATCCACGAAAATGGGCATGCACGCAAATGCTCGTATGTAAACGTGAGCAAGTGCATGCAGATGTTGGGATGAGCAACTGAACACACAAACACACAGTAGTAGCCCTACACAGTACTACACACACGTATAATTGCAGGCACTCGTGCTATTGACGCAGACAGTGCAGCCTCGTGCAACACCTTGCACCATCGCTGCTTGTTCTGCTGCTGCTGCTTCTGCTGCTGCAGGCGAAAGGACATCAAAGGAACCGACGATGTGAGGCGACTTGAAAGAGATGCCGCCTCCACCGTCGTCCCATTACACTACCTGATTCTATTTTGGTTCGATGTTCTTCTGTCCTCATTACGGACTAAAAGGACGTCCTTCCGAGACATAGTGCCGAGCATCTGCAATCGGCCGACTTACAACAAACAGCAACTTCCTTTTTCAATTTTCAGTTTCAATGGTCGAAAGCAACTGCACTTAGTACTACCATTAGGCCACCAGCTATCCAATTGCTACCATAACTGCTGTAAGTGCTGTTACTACGACTCCTACTACAACTGCTCCTAACACGTAAATAAGCAATAATAATTCTCACACTACCACTATCCTGCAAAATACTATTTTTATTAGTATGTTTATTAACTGGTGAGCCAAGTGCCTCTTTTCGTTGTCTCAAGACCTCTTTCTTTTCTCTGGGTCTTTCGCACTGGGATCGCCGGATTGGCGGGCAATGCGAGAGGCGCTATATAAATTGATAGCTACAATACAATAACAATACAATACAACTACTATTACACCATCGTTGTCAACATCAGCCATTTGGCGGTGATATTTCGTTCCAAAGCGATATTAGCAATTTTCTCAGTTGAGCCCATCTGAAAAGTGTGAGAACCACGAATTGTCTGTTTTTTTAATGTGCGCCAAGCAGCGTCGGCAAAACTAGACATAAATTTCCTCCGACGCAAAGACATTTGACCCTATCGACCATTTGCATACCAAACAGAAACTCGAACCCGAGAAAATGGAAATCAGGAAAGAATACGGTTGTTTTTTCCATCGCAAGTTTGTAGCGCCCAACTTGTAGATAAAGCAAAGGAGATGAATCCGACAATGGGAAATGAAGAAAATTGATATTAGTCACAATTAGCATAAGAAAGAGAAAGACTGCGGGGACTACACAGAAATCTCCATCTCCGGAAATATCTCATTCGTGAAAATGACATGAAGCAGATAAAAAGAATATGCAGACAGTACACCAAGTATTCGCAATGAGAAAGACACTTTTGTCAAATAAAACTACTAGTGTGTGTGTTTATCTGTTCAGTTGCGCATCCCAAAATCTGCATGCACTTTTTAAACTAACCCTAACCCTAATGCAAAATTATACAACCAGAGCGTCTTCGTCAAGTACGCGAACCACTGGACTAACCTCTACCGTAGTTAGTCACTGGTGCCTGTTCAATCTACCGACCGACATGCGACGAGTGCCTCTTCTGCGTACTCCTTGCAGAATTTTAAAGGTACTCCTGATACGGTTACCGTGTAGGACCTTGAGCAAGTCCTTCACTCACAATTGCTCAGCGACATCGATTGATGCTTGGTCATTAGATAAAGGCGTTTAATAAATTAATGAGTAATAATAATAGTTTTGAAGGGTGGTCAAAAGCTCTGTCAGCCGAAATTAATTATTTCAGGTTGAGGCAGGGTCACGATAGGTCATAGATACAGCGACAGCAGTCCAAGAACTACACCGCATTTAAATCCATAGTTAAAGAATGGGAAACTAGCCTTAACATGGTAAAGTCACTCTATGCTTACGCGAGGGCTGCAGCTGGTAATCGCTGCTTTACCATCTGAGAGACGCGATTGGCTGCTCGGCGGGTGACTGCTTCAAGTCCCTGCGAATCACAGCAGAACTAGGGTCTGATGGAGAAACGATGTGGGGTGCTTTCAGAAGGGCGGAACCAAGACATACGACACATGCCTCTATACCGTGACCCATCGTGACCCCGCATGACCTCGCACCAGTTCATTTCACGTCTTGGTTGAAACGATTACATCGACTACATTTTCATCTGACAGGTTCTCCTATCCACCCTATGAATGGGGGGTAGATTCCTGTTTATGGGGATCCCCTATACGCATTGGGCTTTTAGGTCTATGTCGGCATAATCTGTGCAGACTCGTGGTCTACTTCTACTTAAGAGGCTGAATGTTCTGCTTAACATCTCCAATCCGGATCAAAACTCGAAACGTGAGCGAGGGATTAAGCATATCGAACAGTGTTCGCTTGACGTTGAGTATTGAAGCGTACAGATCGAATTGGAATTTCTTCGCCTATTTATCTGAAGGAAATGACCCGACTAAGACGACACTGTGACAACAACAGATGCTGAACGAAAGATATTCTTCAACATCATCAGCTGGAGGCTGCTATTAGCCTGTCAGAGGTCAGTTTATCTTCTAAGCTTTTCTCTCGATTGCTTACAGGTGGTTCTTCGGTTGATCAGCTGATCAGACACGCACTTGGACAATTGTGTAGCGTATTTAGCGGCGTTCAGACACGAGAATGATTGCATGCACTACTTGGGCAATTATGTAGCGGCAACATATCTCCGTTTGTCACGGTCACAAAGACAGTCCTTCGGTATCCAAACAACTGTGTTGGACAATGTCGCTCAGCGGAGAGTCGAATTGTATGTGGCCTTGTGGAGAGAACGCCAACTGACCGAATCTAATACATGTATTGCATACATGTAGGAATCGCAGATTAGAGAAACGTTAGGAGATAAACATTGGAAGACGAAGACAATCCTTTGCGCTGGATAGACCGTAGAAGCGAGGACATAACAACCCTTGGATTAAACATCAGAGGAGCAATGGATTTGACAAGACCTTGCAAAATGGAGGTCATTTACTGCCTCTGATTATGATGATGATGACGATGAAGACGACGACGACGACGACGATGATGATGACGACGATGATGATAATGATGATGATGATGATGATGATGATGATTATTACGATGATGATGATGATGATGATGATGATGATGATGATGATGATGATGATGATGATGATGATGATGATGATGATGATGATGATGATGATGATGATGATGATGATGATGACGACGACGACGACGACGACGACGACGACGACGGTGATGATAATAATGAAGATTATGATGACGATGACGATGATGATGATAATAAAGATGATTATGATGACGATGATGATGATGATAATGATGATATTTCCTATGCAAAAGAGAGACGCGTGTTCAAAATTGTGCATGCACGCGAGCACTCGTGCGAGTGTGTTTACGCGTGTCATCTAAAAGTAGCAATCATTTGTTACGAGTCTTAGAGAATAATCCGCTAATCCAATTGAGAATGCTTTCGAAATTACTCATCGTCAATTATTCATGCTGATCTACGCGCCCTTCGGCGGAAAAATCAGTCTAGCGTGAAGATCCGTTGCTTATACGACGGAGGATATGTAGCGATGACCATCCCACATGTATCTTTACTGACCGCTTGCCTCTGAAACAATTCAATCATTAGCGGTAACAGTCAGGATTTGAGTCATGTGTTGAACGCTAACGAAATTTACAGCAAAGGAAAAGTGGCTTTGATGCACACACTGCAAACACTTTTGTGCATTGTATAGGCCTATCTATTATCTAACGTTGGAATCCCAAGATTCTTTTATAATGAAATCGATAAATGTATATCTATATAATATATATATATATCGATAGTATATAATATATATCGATGGATACGGGACTTAGATTTCAGTTAATTTATTAATATCTGGGTTGGCTAAACCTTGTTAAGTTCCGGCAATGAAAAAGTGCTGCTAAAGGTCGCAGCTTTAAAGCGTTGATAGGCGCTGGGAAAAGATGGCACGTTTCTCTAAAGTCTCCAGATATACTTGCGTAAGAAAGTGCCCAGGCTCCGTTGATGATAAATAGGGCACAGAGTTTCAATGCGTTGTTAACAGGGCCCAGATTTTCAAAGGCCAACAAAAATATGATACTGTGGTAGTAGTGGGTTGTACTTGGATACTTAACTATCCTAGAAGCCGCCAGAACCCCGTCTCCGCCTACCGAACAAGATGTATAGCGTCCAAATAGGAAGCAACCACAGTGTCGGTCATGGTCACATCCCATATCAAACTATATATACGGTCACTGCGCCGTGGGATGAGAGTGAGCCCGTCAAGTCCTGTTATTATTATTTTCTTACTACTATTACTACTGCTACTACTACCACCACCTCCACCACCACCACAACCACCACCACCATTTCTGTTATTCCTAATGAACTCAAGCCACAATTTGCGTTTGAATTATTAGATAGAGAGGGAGAGACGCCCATGCAGAGAGATAATCTGGATGATGGACTATGAATGCTGTCTTTCAATGCCTCGAACCACCTTCAGCATCGCCTCCATCATCTCTTCGCCTTCTGCAGCCGACGAAGTATCACCTGACTCCCATTTCACATCCCCCATCGAATGCATCGACTGCCCACCCCTGCCTGGCCACTGGAACGACCATCATCTCCCAGTTCCCTGCTGCAGCAGCGGCTACGGTTGCTTCCAAGAAGCGGGCATCAGCAGCGGCGCAACAACCGAACGCAACCACCATGGCGATGCGACTGGATCCGAACTGCGAGCGCTTGAAGGTGAAGACAGAGAAAGTTGGTCTAACAGAGTCAATGATCACAGTAAAAATACATAAAATAACGTGACATAAGCATAAACTAACATGGCATAAGATAGCAGTTTTGTAAACCGTCCAGAGAAGAATCGCCCATATTGAATATAAGATTCCACGGCATGTGTCCTATGCGCCTTCTACACGCCGTCTGATATCGTAGTCGATCTAACCCATGATATTGATGATATTGATGATATTGGCAATATTGATAATATTGATAATATTGATTATATTGATGGTATTGATCATATTGTAAATATTGATAATAATATTATATTAATAAAAATATTAATAAGATCAATATAATCAATATAATCAATATTATCAATATTATCAATATTATTGATAATATTGATTATATTGATGATATTCATGATTTTGATGATGTTGATGAGCACAGAAACAACGATATTCATGGTCTTACTGCAATTATACTTGGAATTGTAATAGCACATTTATATAGCGCCACTTCTAGAGAAACAAATAAGAGACTCTCACATTAATTAACTCATTAACTATAGTTGATTGCTGTTTGACTGTATAGCATATATCGTGACGGTTGGCTCGAGCCGAGAGTGGAGTACGACCTTCCTAAAGACAGAAGATGACTCGAATCGTGGAACTCGAGGACTCCGAAGCAGAGTCTGTGTCACCCAGAACCCCACCAGCGGCAGCGACGAGGGCGTCGAAGAAGACCCTGTGGCTTGTCAGCTGCATCTTCCTCGCCATTCGCCCTATTCCAAATACGTCGGACCGTCACTTCTTGAGTCCGTGAGAGTCAAGTTGCTGATGAAATCTTTGTGGGAGACGTTCAACGCTAACGGAACGGAAATGATCGTAACAAAGGCAGGAAGGTAGGTACGCCATGATGACGTCATTTCCTGTCGTCAACTGTGTGACGTCGAAATATCTGATGACGTCACTTTCTGTCGTCAAATGAGTGATGTGGAATATCTGATGACGTCACTTGCTGTCGTCAAATGAGTGATGTCGAAATATCTGATGACGTCACTTTCTGTCGTCAAATGAGTGATGTGGAATATCTGAAGACGTCACTTGCTGTCGTCAAATGAGTGACGTCGAAATATCTGATGACGTCACCTTCTTTCGTGAAATATGTGATGTTTAATATCTGAAGACGTCATTTCATGTCGTCAAATGTGTGACGTAGAATATCTGATGACGTCACTTTCTGTCGTCAAATGAGTGATGTGAAATATCTGATGACGTCACTGTCTGTTACCAGGGAAGGGCAAATTACTCAGAAAAATGTAATTGAATTATAAATTACTTTAGGACATGCAACTGAATTTGAAATTACAAAATGCATGGCAAAATGTAATTGAATTACACAGTACAAATTCTGTAAATTTCAATTAGGCTACTGCCCATCCCTGCCTGTCATTAAACTGTGTCGTGAATCCCTGTGCGTCGTGCGACGTTGATGATTTGCTATTCATCGGAAAGGTTACAATTGGCTGTAATAATATTGTAATTAGCAACTTCTATTGCGCCGTTGTCCAATGCACAAGTCATCAACCGATGGTGCAACAAAACAAAACCGCAAGCAGATCAACACAGAGAGAGAAGGTCAATCCGCTTAGACAGAGAGAGACAGTCTATGGGGAATAAGGTAAGTCTTCAATTGAGATCTTTATCGTAGCTGTTTTCTTGTAGGGCACGAATGGCGATTCGCGAACCTCTGGCACGCGTTCCCAAAGTGGCACGCGTTCAAATTTTTTGGTCACGAATTGGAGCATCCGCAAAATTTCAAATTTAGAAATACAAAATCACTGTAGGAATACAAATTTTCTTTTATGAAGGACTTTATTATAACACCATTCTAAAACCATATTTGAAATAATGTCTTTTAATTCATTTTTTTATGCTTTGTCAATTAAAACCAACAAGATAAAAACACTAATAGGCCTATACTGTAAAATTCCGAGGGGTACGCGACGGTGTTTTTAAAAATGTTTCAACGGGATTTTGGCACGCACCTTAAAAAAGGTTCGCCATCCCTGTTGTAGGGTAAACTAGGTATCGTTGCCTTGTACGTGTATTAAAGCAACTGGTGCCATCTGCAGATCGTAGATTACTTTATATCGAGGTCCAGGAACACGACTGTGTCTGTGTACGCCGACATTATGTGAACGGGAGAAGAACCATGTCACTGTGCAATTAATTTACTAGCCGAGGAACTAACAAGGGACAAGTTTTACCTTTCTTTGTGAATTTATATAGCTCTATGTCTATCAAGGTTGGTTCACTGGCGAATAGTCATTTGCATCAGAAACACGACTCACCAGCTAAACGGAATCGAACCCCAGACGCTGTGGAAATGAGAGGCTGATGCTTCATCAGTCAGCCACCAGCGGATATAGTAATGCAGTCGACTCGTACATACGTCAGTTGATTCGGAGTGACGTAAATTACTGCTTATGCGTTGCTTCCCTCTTCGACACCAGAGGGCAGACTGAATGGCTATCGTCCCCTCCCCTCCCCCTTTCATGTCTCCCGCTTTAATGGCTACATGGGCGGACTCAATAAACTACCCACCCAACGCTTGAGGGCATAGATCTACACACATATATAGATATATATACATTACGTAGATACAACGTTTACATGTGTATCATAGAATTTTATATCACGCATATATTATATGAATACATTATACAAATAGCTATCACACGTATACAATGCCAAAATATAATAGCCCAAGAAGTTATTAGTTATCCAAACAACTCTGCTAGATAAAGTCGTTCAACGAAGACTCCGATGGTTTGGACAATGGACATGTAGAGAGAGAGAGTGAATGCCTGTTGACCGAATTCGTCATGATGCACAACATGCAAAATTCGAAGGAAAGGAAGCAAAGACCGACGAAGACTACGCTGGATAGACAAACATAAATGAGGACATAGCAAAACTTAGACTTACATGCTATGTTATTTTATGCCATGCTATCTTATTAATAATATAAACGCACAGAAATCTCTGTCCCTGCGTGACTGGCTGACTGCGTGCCTGCCCGGTGTATGCGTGCGTGTTGTTAGTTACGCTGTTTGCCTGTTATGCTATTTTCGCCATAGACAACATGGCTTACGTCATTTCACGTACGTCATCGCAATAATGACAAAACGTTGTCATAGCAACGCCAGATGACGTATGGGTCCTTCTGCATTTCTATAAGGGGATGGGCATGGACTTCTTCTTTAATAGCTTGCTATTATTAAGACGTCTACGGGATGCAGAGGGGAAGCGACGGGTCAGCCACACACGATCGCCGCGAGGGACTACGGGAGGGACGGACGGACGTAGGAGGGAGGGAAGGAGGTATGAACGGCAGGGATGGACGGCAGGAAAGTACGGAGAGAGAGGGAGGGAGAGAGGAAGACAGTGGAGGAGCAAGCACGTTCGAATACTGCGTGGGGTCGCTCGAGACTCGCGCAGCCAGCGAGTACTCACTGTTAGAGGTCGCTGGAGTCAAAATGAAACCGCTAGGGGTCGCTCGAGCCTGGCGCAGCCAGCGAGTACTCACTGTTAGAGGTCGCTGGAGTAAAAACGAAACCTCTAGGGGTCGCTCGAGACTGGCGCAGCCAGCGAGTACTCACTGGTTGAGGTCGCAGTTAGCGAGTAGTCAACGCTAGAGGGCTCAAGATTGATTTCTTTCGTATCTCAGTATATTAACTCCGTCGCCAGGGGCGTACCGTTTCAAAGAGAGCACAGTTAGCAGAAGAGAGGCCTAGCGGTTTCATTTTGTTTCATTTCATAATCGCAGAGATTCAAATTTGCGTGTAATGGAAGTCCGTAGGTTACGAAGCAATCAACTTTTAGCCGTCATGTGTGATGACCTTTGCGCTGCGCGATAGTCTGTTGCCGTGTATGGGTCTGCGAGCCGCCGGTCATATATTTTAAGTGGCTCGCCCGCGCACCCTAAACTCAACTGTCTTAGGACGGGCAAACATCTAGTCATTATATATTGTGCCATGTGATGTTGAATTACGCTACGATAAGCTATGCCATTCATTCATTCATATCGAACATTTATATAACGACCCTTCAAAACAACTACTCTGAAGCGTTATACTAGGTCGCATTATCCATTTCATCCGGTTCGCTTTGTCCCTGTGTGTCTTAGTGTTTCTTCGTGTGTCTGTGTGTACCTTTAAGTGTCTCTACGTGTCTCTGTGTACCTCTGCATACCTTCATTCGTGGTCTTATGTTTGTGTAGACGGATGTTTCCCTGTTTCCAAGTCCAGTTGACCGGACTGAATCCAACATCTGACTACATCATGATGATCGATTTCGTCGCCTGTGAAGACAAGCGGTTCCGCTACAGCTTCCATCGTTCCGGTTGGGTGGTGGCGGGAAAGGCGGACGTCCAGCTGCCCAGTCGGATTCACGTCCACCCGGACTCACCGGCCAACGGACTCCAGTGGATGACTCAACCGGTCAGCTTCGACAAACTCAAGCTCACCAATAATCTGCTCGACGATAATGGACACGTAAGATAATGCGCTAAATAAATTAAATTATATGGCGCAACATTAATGTATGTCTGTATGTATTTATGAATATGTGTATGTATGTATGTATGTTTGTATATGTATGTATGTATGTAGGTATATATGCATACATACGTATGTATGTTTGTATGTATGTATGTATGTATTCTTGTATGTATGTGTGTATATATATGTATGTATGTAGATATATATGCATACATATGTACGTATGTATGCATGAATGCATGTATTTATATGCGTGTATGTATGAATGCATGTATGCATTTATTTACATGTATATGTCTGTTTATATTTGCATGCATGCATGAACAAAGGCAATTACAGTATACGGCTGGCTCCCTCACTTTCCTCTCAGTGGAACTTGTAATGTGCAGCATAGTAGTTTACAGTAGTTCATATAATATGACGTTTTGTAGTCTGTTGCATTGGAATTCGAACCCTGGCCGCAGTGGCAGTATTATAAAGGGTCGCTTAATCTTTCTGGATGCTTACAGCAGAATATTTTCGGTCACAGGTCGTTTGCCAGGACCATTAATAATCCTGACAAAATGCCAGCTGACATTCCATCTCTTCTGCCAATGTCCGCCCTTTCCTTAATACATCGTCAGTCTCTCCAGTTCCAGAAACTTAATCCGCTTTTAGGATGCCAGTCGTTGCTCGTTCTATGGCCAGGGTAAAACGGTTTCACTGTTAATCAACTTCATCTCACAGGGCGTGGTATCAAAATAATATCACACAACCATACACACACGCAGAGAGAGAGACAGAGAGATAGAGAGATAGACACACACACACACACAGAGACAGAGAGACAGCGAGAGAGACAGACAGACAGAGAGAGGAGAGAGACATACAGAGAGAGAGAGAGACAGACACAGAGAGAGAGAGAGAGAGAGAGACAGAGACAGAGACAGAGAGAGAGAGAGAGAGAGAGAGAGAGAGAGAGAGAGAGAGAGAGAGAGAGAGAGAGAGAGAGAGAGAGAGAGAGACAGAGAGGAGAGACAGAGAGAGAGAGAGACAGAGACAGAGACAGAGACAGAGACAGAGACAGAGACAGAGACAGAGACAGAGACAGAGACAGAGACAGAGACAGAGACAGAGACAGAGACAGAGACAGAGACAGAGACAGAGAGAGAAAGACAGAGAGAGAGAATGCTTACATTTTAAACGGATAAAAATCCATAGATATATTATGTAGAGCTAATAGGCACTTTTGAAGAGCCAGGGTCTCCTACATCCAGATCCAATGGCGGAACCTCCGCCTTCCAATTCTTCTCGACCTAAACGACACCCGTCGTAGTAACTCCTCTGGCAAACGAACATGGGTCTCCATTTGATCGCCCTCTGGACAACCCTTCTGATTCGACGCAGCACTCGTGTAGTAGCTGGTGCCCTGCCTCTGCGCTTTGTTTTATATGGCGCTTTAAAACTTTGGAGGTTATGATTACGATGTACGTGAAATTAAAAGTTGACCTTAGACCAGGAAGAAAGCGTTCATATTTACTGACACTTCACTCTATAATAATAATATAATATACCATCGCCCCTTAGGGAGTGGAAGGCTGAGTCAGCCTTATGGGGCTAGCAGATGTCAAACTCTCGTCCTTCTGATCTTCTTGTCAACCATCTCCCCGCCCACTTAAGAGGAGGGAGATGATTAAACCACCATAGAATTTATGCAGAAATTGGCCTTTCCTGTGTTTCCGGCTTCAGGGGCTTCGCCTCTGTGAACGACTAGACACAACGTAAAGGGTATACAATGTCTTCTGGCACTGGATACTTATGTCGATTAGGAGCTCACCTAAGAAACAATGAGTAAGTAAGTAAGTAAGTAAGTATATTCTTTATTATACCAATTGCTAACCGCATTTTGGTTTACAAGAAAGAATGAGAGAATTTTATGAGAGAATTTTATCAACGCCACTCAAAAATCGCGTCAGAGACACTATTATTATTGATATTCATTAACCGAACTCATAACGAATCCAGCATAATCATCTGTCAAACACACACACAGTGATGCATGACTCTTGGTGTGGAGGCAGTGGAGCATGTGAAAAAAGAAGTGCACAAATGTAACATTTAAATGTATACGGTTTCTCTTGCGACCATAATTATGGCCTCAGCCCTGTTCATTTTCAACTAATTTATCGGGTGAGATCCTTCACCGTCGTTCCCCGTTTGAATGGGTGCCATGCCATTTAACGTTTCCGTATGCGGACCGTGCTAGCCCGAGGGTAAAACCGCTTCTATTAGCCACAATCGGTAGCGAACAGGCATCCTCAACACAGAAAGAAGCATAGGACGTGCGCTCTTACCGAAGTAGCTTACCGGGGTAGCTATGCTTCAAGGTGAAAATTTATATAGAACCTCTACAACCAGAATCGTTCATTTTAGATGCTGTGCTTGAAGATAAAAATTTAGTTATGAACTATAGCCACCATGGGACATACCGTTCATTTTAAAACGAGCATATATATTTTGATTATGAACACATTATCCAATCCATATTTACGTATGCAAACATATATCCAATCAATTGTATGCACACATATTATGGTATGCTGTTATTTATATGGGAGGGTTTGGTTTATGCCTACGGGGCGAATGTAATTGACCCTTGTTGGATTTCATGTAGACGTATGGCTTCAGTTGCTCAGCCCACCCCACAAATTGCGAATTGGTAAACAGGTTGTTTTTCGATTAGATGAAATATGCCAACAACCCCATGACCTCCACGACACAAGCGACTCTCTAATATCTCTCTTCTATCCTCACCCAACCCTGCACCAGATAGATTGGGGAGATTCGAGTCTCTTATAAGCGATGGGCGATGCGCGATAGCCTAATTCGCTAATAGTTAATGTTTTGAAATGCTATCCAAGACGTCGGTTCAAATCCCGACCACAGCTCCCAGGAGTATTGTCGACATAGGCGACAATTGTATCATTGTGTCAATGTCTAATTGTTTCATTGTTTTCCGTTACACTATCTTACACTACATAGCAGATGGTACCTTTCATCACCGGTCCCTAACCCCAGTCATTTGGCGGCGATGGGTAAGAATAAATTAGTTCCATTTTTCTTGGTCAAGTCCATTTCTCCCTTAGTGTTCGTGCAAGTTATGTTTATGTCCTAATTTAAATTATCTATGCAAGATTAAATTTTAAGTAAGGGGCCGTCCATAAATGACGTCACGCACCTAGGGGAGGGGGGTCGGAAATTTGTGACGATGTGTGACGTGGGGAGGGGGGTCAGCCAAGTGTGACGTCACATCACGTCTGTGTAATTAAATTTAACAATTAACAACAATTTAATCCTAAAATAACAGCTCTAATTTTGAGTATTAAAATTTTCTTAATTTTTGATTATTTTTATGTATACGGGCACCATTATTAATAATTTTCTAATTATTTAAATATTTGTCACCATAAGATTTTTAAATACTTATTACAATGACAATAAATGGGCATTGAAACATGTTTTATTATAATGTGGAAGTTTCGTTTTAGGGGGGTCAGAGCTTTGTGACGTCATTTGTCAGAGGGGGTGTGACTTTTTGTGACAAAGTGTGACGAGGGGGGAGGGGGAGGTAAAAATCGGCCAAAATAGCGTGACGTCATTTATGGACGGCCCCTAAGGTATGAAAATGATTTACCATACCTGTTGTCTTGCTCCATTCCACAGGTACTCTATGGTCCCTATAGAAAAGCGAGTATATTTATATATACATTATTTTACCTTAGTACCTTTACCCAACCTTACGTTACTTTATCTAAGCACTGACTCTGTTATCTTACCTTACTTCACCTGTGTCTTAGGTACCTCTGATTATATGAGTTGTGTTTCTTTTAGATAATTTTGAATTCGATGCATAAGTACCAGCCTCGTTTTCACGTTCTCTACGTCACACCAGGGAAACAGGAAGCGGAAACGGTGAAATTTCGAACCTTCTGCTTCGAAGAAACGAAATTCATCGCAGTTACAGCCTACCAGAATCACCGGGTAAATTAGCAACAGCAGCAGACAAATAGGAAGCAGGAGATGATGAAGATGATGGTTATCATCATAGCTTATATTATTATTTTTAGTAGTAGGCCTAGTAGTAGTAGTAGTAGTAGTAGTAGTAGTAGTAGTAGTAGTAGTAGTAGTAGTAGTAGTAGTAGCAGCAGCAGCAGCAGCAGCAGCAGCAGCAGCAGCAGCAGCAGCAGCAGCAGTATAGGCCGCTAGGCGCTAGTGGTAGTGTTACTGGTAGAAGCAATAATAATAGTACAATTGTTTAAAGAAGAAAACAGATGATGATGATGATGAGAACTACTCTGTAGATTTAGTGCTTGTTATTCAGTTGTTTTTCTTTTTTTTTCTTTTTAGATAACTCGATTGAAAATTGCCAGTAATCCGTTTGCGAAGGGCTTTCGAGACTGCGACGTTGACAACAGGTAGAGAAATGCTTTTTAACTAAGATCTGCATTCTCACCTGAAATGACACCTTAAGGGTTGCGGCTAGGTTTTTAAAATGTGTTATTTAAATGTTCAGATTAAGACAATTTCACCATGGATACACACTAAGTGGTGCTCCGACGTGTAATCACCGACTCATTCAGGGCACGTTCCTTGTCCCTTTTGCCTGTACAATAATGTACATCCATTACACAGAACCGCCTCCTCCGTCTGGAACGGGCTCCCCTTGGCGCTACGATTGCTCCCGAGGGTTCACTGTAATGCGTTTCAATCTAACCTCGAAACTGTCCTTTTTAGCCGTGTTGGGGTCGGGAGCACTTCTGAGTAGCAACCTTGAAGGGTTGCTGTATAAATCTCCGTAATGAATACATTCAGCAGTGATTACAAGCTGTCTTAATTGGTCACCCGCCTTCTTATGCAGAGGCTAAAAAATTAAATCGCTCAAACTCCACCATACCCAAGGCTGCCTTTCAGGCTAGCTTAAGGGTCTTATGTTTTTTTCTTCGTGTCGCCTATGAAATCCAAAATTGTTGCTGCCAAAAATATCTATAGCAGATCCTGTGGCGCAATTATTTCGACCTGTCAGATAGGTAGGTTATATTTCGACGCCGTTAGCAAGTACAAAGGCGCTAAATAAATATCAAGATTTGTGCATGCGTACAATTATGTAGCCCACCTTATACTTTACTTGAGCCTGATCTTCATTTTCTTTCAAGGCCGGATTGGAAGGTCATCTGACTGATATCTTAAATGGTCGCTATATAAATGCTTTGAATGAATTACTTAATTATTGAATGAACGAACGAAACAAATACTTTATTACACATCTAATTAGTTTGTTAATTAATTAATTAATTAGCTACAGTGAGCTGCGTTGAGCAATGCAGACGTTATAGGTAATGAATTAATTCATTCATTCATTCCGAGCATTTATATAGCGCCCCTTCAAGGAACCTACTCAGAGGCGCTCATGGTTGTTGTCTTGGACCTGCAGGGTGTTGAACTCGGCAACAAGTACTCAGCTGGTCCAGCAGTCGTCGCATCGAAATGGTCACCGACAACAACAACCACAGAAAGAGCAACAGCAACAGCAACAACCAGAGAAACAACATCGACAACAGTTGTATGTGGAACGACCAACGACGTCTACTTCCGATGATGACCAATTCACAAAAGACCTTTCATCTGGCAACGATCCAGAAAACTACAGTAGGTCTCTGTCTGTCTGTTTGTCTGTCTGTCTGTCTGTATGTCTGTCTGTATGTCTGTCTGTATGTCTATTTGTCTTTCTGGCTGACTGTCTGTCAGTCTGTCTCCCTCTGATGTCCAATGTGGTAACTGTCTCCATCTGATTAAGCTGTTTGATGGAAATAAATGTCCCCACTCAGACTTCTTTGTAAATCTGAAGAGGCGATCATTGTTTTCTTATACTAGAAGGCTAATCAAGCTTACGTGGATAAGTTTAGCCAGTCAATCAGTCAGTTGGCCAGTCAGTCAGTCAGTCAGCATTGAGTCAGCCACTCAGTAAAATCAAGAGATTGCCTAATAAATAGCCTATTGATGACGATTTTATTAAGCCTACCTACACCTGTTTTCAGAAACAAGACGTTTTTGCGAAATCGGTCTCGTGCCACGTGCAACTGCGCTTGAAAGCAGCCAACATCCGGGAACTCTGCTTCCGGCCAGGTATCACGTGACTGGCGTCGATGACCGGATGTTGACCGGATATGAGCGGAGATGGACATCGCCGTCTTCCTCCTCCACTGGACGTTACCTCACTGTCGAAGACTGGTCCCAATCCTCCAGTCGAAGACGAAGGGCGATTGACTACCCTTATTACTTTCCAGGTGCAGCTTTTGGGGTGAATTCCAACCCCATCGCATATCCATCAAACTCGTCGAACTCTTATGAACACTAAGAACAGAGGAATAGTGAGACAGTCATCCAAGATGCCTTAAGAGTACTGATATTATATTGCAGGGAAATTAGACAACAGGAATCTGCATGCGGTGTTTTGGAAATACTGATAGTACGGGAAAATTTGATGATCAGTGTTTGCAGTGCCTTAGGTGAAATAATACGGAATTTACACGATCAGTACGGGGGATGTCGTAGAAGTACTAACAGTGTAGGGATGATCAAACGTGAAGTATCTGGAGTATCCTCAAGGATACACGAAAATTAGACAATCAGTATATCGAGTATTTTTTGAGTACCGACGGTTTATTTCGAAATTTAGAAGATCGATATAGGCCTATTATACTATATGCCTTAGGAGTAGGGCTTACTGGCAGTGCGAGGAAAATTAGTCGATAAGTAATCGTAATCGCAAACTCCAAACTTCTAAAGCGCCACTCGTAAGCCAAGCACAAGGAACCAGCTTATTCACGAGCGCTGCGCAGGTCGGAGGTGATTTTCAAAGGGTAGTCAAAAGGAGGTCCAAGTTCGGTTTCCGGGAGGTGGCGTCCAGTTTAAAAGAGCAGACAGCGCAGTTGCTATGGTGGTTGTCGTTCAGGTCGAGAAGAATTAGAAGGGTAGGAAATCTGGAAGTGGTGACACTTTAGTTTTGAGTGGAAAGCCTGGGGTGACAAACGGCCTGTGGCGAATGATAAGCACATGTGCTGAAAGGGTTGACACAATTAGAGTGCTAGGGATTACCCTAAGTTCTGACATGCGCATGACAAAGCATACTGAAAAAGTCCTTGCCTCAAGTTCCACTTCTCTATACGCCCTCCGTGTTTTGAGAGATCATGGCATGTCTACTTACGCATTGCATGATGTTGCTATGGCAACCACTGTTGCACACCTAATGTATGCCTCCCCTGCCTGGTGGGGGTATGTCAGTGAGACTGATAGGAATAAATTACAGAGTATGCTAAATAGGATGAAACGTAGAGGCTTCCTCTTATCTACTACCCCTAGCGTTGTAGATATGTCCCAAGCTGCTGATTCTGGCTTATTTCGGGCTATTTGTGGGGAATCATGTCATGTTCTCCGAGGAATTTTCCCGCCTACACAGCAAATCAAATATAACTTACGACCCAGAATTCATAATTTTAATCTCCCAATCAATGATAAATGTAATTACATACCAAGAATCTTGTTTAAAGATACATATTAATTGTATTATAATTACTTGTATCTGTTTTGAATTATTATCTTTAGCCTGACTCTATTAGCTAATTTGTGTTGCTTGTAACCTGTTGCGTTTTGTCAACTGGATTATTTTGAAATTAAACGAATATGATGATGTAACTGGATGTCCCATAAATGATGAAATGCGAAGGCAGAACTGTGTACATAAGACTGTGATAGCTGAAGAAGAAATAGAGGACGAAATCTGTAACACTTCAGGAAAGAATGAAATAATGTTACATTATTTTACGGCCAGCCCGTTGAGTTCCAATGCAGCCGTTGCCCAGCGATTAATGAAGATGTAATCTATGCATAGATCTATACACACTGAACAGCCAATCACCAAAGCGTGGCGCAAGTGTGCTACCGCCATCTGCCGAATAACTCCGCTGGCAAGTGGCAACTGCAGCAATGGCAACTGCTTTTGTCGCCATCTGGTGAATATCGTGTTTCATCATCACAATCCATGGCGGGAGATTTTAACGGCAGTGACTAATAATTGTTCTGCATAATTAATTAGAGAAAATCATCGTGCAGACGCTATACATGCATGTGAGCTGAGATTATTATTATTATTATTATTATTATTATTATTATTATTATTATTATTATTATTATTATTATTATTATTATTATTTTACCCGAGGTATCAAGGATCCCTCAGGTGGCCTAAAAAGTCCGGAGACTGCTGGAGAAGATTATTATTCTGGAATGGTGTTATTATTATTATTTTTTTTTTATTATAAGACAAATTTATTTCTTCATAAAACCAAAAAACTTATTACAGACTGATTAAAAATGGATGTTATTATTATTATTATTATTATTATTATTATTATTATTATTATTATTATTATATTATTGTCATTGTTAAAACACGGTAAGGCTTAGTGTTGTTGAGGTGGTCGCTCTTCAGCGCCGGGCAACCTCGACATGGTGCCCTAGAAGGCAACCGCGTTGAAACGCTGGACCGTAACCGACAGGCGCTGGAGGATGAATCCTGTCTCTCGGGTGTCTCCGGATATTTTCGTCAGGCGGCGACCCATCTCGGAGATGAAGTCATTAATAATAATAATAATAATAATAATAATAATAATAATAATAATAATAATAATTATTATTATTATTATTATTATTATTATTATTATATATATATATATTTTTGTTCGTGCTATTTTGGATTTTTTAAGGTTTACTTTCAAGACATTTTGGGCAGCTTTTGTGCATTCTAAGTAATGGATCAAGTATATCTGCCATTTAGTTAATTATTGCTTATTTTTGATTTAACTGAGAAAAAATATTGTTTGATTTTAATTTAATTTAATTGAAGAGATCGGAATAGACTAGTTTCTCAACTTTCTCTACCATGTAGCACGAGGGGTTCAAATCCCAGCCAGGGCAGAAATTTCGTTCGAGATTTCTGTTCCATCTGCGCCCCCTAGCCAACTCAGCTATAGTGAGTACTCTGACGATACACTGTCGATGGGAAGAATAGACGGCGAGAGAGAGGACTGGCCACCCGCCCTCATATGCCGAGGCTAATAAAATGAAGTCGCTAACACTTCATACACTAATTGTCTGCCACAGGACTAATCAATCAATCAATCAATCAATTTTCGTTTATAAAAAATTAGCTGAGTGTATACACTAGCTTAATGGACTGCACTTCTATCTAGATGGACAACTAAAGATTGGATGCAATGGATAAAACCTTAGATGGATCTGACGCATGTAAACTGAGAATTTGTGAGCAGTTTAGTGGCGCTATATAATTTCTCAGACTTATTCTAATTAGGCCTTCTACTACAATTTCAAAATATCGAAGATACGTTACATCATAATACGGTTGCAATTCCTTCAAACTCGAAAATGAAAATGACGTCTTCATCGGCATGGAAACTATATTTCATAACAATACATAATACGTCATCCAATAAAGGGCATTGTTGTTCATGGTATGTTATAAAACGCAACACCATCATCAGTATTTTTTAACTGCGTGTGACAGCAGTGTGTCTACCAATCACTTACTTGATCGAATTGCGGAAGGGAGGGGGTAAAGCCCTCTGTACGTTGGGTTTGAACTCACGTCGATTGAGTGTATCACTCCGCGAGTAGTGTATGTCACATGACACAATTCGTCAGCGAGTTCCCGGGAAGCATTCGATTGCAAGTCGTATTCAAATACAAGAATATCAGAGATTAACAAGGTCTGGTTTCGCCGACATTTTGCATTGAGCGGTTTGAGCATGCAATTTCTCAAAGGTTTAGACCTTCAACCCTGGGAAATACTGTACGGTATACTGTACATGTATTATGGGATAGCATGGCATAACGCTGAGGCTGCCATCCGCCAGGACCTTAGAGATGCAATTTGTCGGTGAAGTTCGCGACCTACAAGACTTAGTCATCGATGTTCAAAGTGACAGTTGGCCGAGCCACAACCCAATCTTTCTTTTCTTATCGGTCTAGATACTTTAAAATTTCTACAAATCTGTCGGACAGTGAAGTGAAGTAATAAAATAAATGTTAGATTAAAAACAAGACTAATGTAACGCAATGCAATGTAGATCTTCGAAAATTTCTCAGCGCCCGCAAGAGCCGAGTCAGAAGGATACCAGACCAGCCTATTTCGATGGCGCTATATCAACTCGAGTCCGCAATGGTCAGGCTGCTCTGTTCGATCCGATGCCAGGTCAAAATCCGGGGAGTTAAGTAGAGGACTAATGGCACGGTTAAACGATTCTGATTTCGCGCCCTTTGTAGTGCGTGTACAAGTGGCGTAAGATATGAATGACCCTCTGCATGGCCTCTTATGCAATACGTGATGAGCTTCTGTTGAGCTGCGCACTGTATGACTCCCTTAACGACTAAGCTCCGAATCTCTGAATCCTCAAACCATTCCTCACACGGTCTTCCACGGTCTTCTACGATTGGACAAAAAATCTTCTTCTGCGTCTTGATCAACTTTCTATAATGCAGTCAATCATCACCGCCTTGAAGCCGTTCTACTTTTAATCCGTCTTGACGACTGCAACTGTTTCCGAATGAAGTCGAGAGTCTTAAGTAATCGACCTAAATTCAAAGTCCCAGCAAAGCATCTCCTCTCGCCAGCATACACCGAAAACATTGCAAGACAGTTTTACTGGCACCAATTGACTCAGAGACACATAGAACATAGCCCTGTCTCTTACTATTACTACACAGACGGTGAGTAGCCAGTCCCATAACTTTCCGGGGTTAAATCCAGTACCAACTACGTACAGCATAACAGCAAGTAACCATATAGTTCCTCATCTCTGGATTTATAGCCTCGCCAGTTTAATTGTACTTTTAATTGTAATTGAGCATTTATAAAAGCGCCACTCAGTGACTCAGAAGCGATCCTGACCCAAGGCAGTGCTATCGCTAACAAATAAAATGGACTTCAGGCGTTTCCGAAACAGACGAAAACGAAAGGCTGATGAGCTCAATCCATAATTCCCGTGGAAGGCGGTTCCAACTGGAGGGACCAACATAAGCAAAGCTTCTAGATTTGAGCAGTAGCCTCGTGCATGCAAGGGGAAAACCAGTAGGCCCTTGACGGCCGAGCGGAGTGACTACGGAGTGAAGAGACCAAGATACAGAAGGTCCAAGGTATGAAGGAACTACCCCAGACAATACAGTTTGCATAAGAGTTAAACTTTTGAACTGGATGCACTGGGGCACAGGAGGCCAATGTAGGAGTCCTGAACAAAGACAGATATGTGGGCAAACTTCGGGAGACCACCAATAAGGCGGACAGCATTCTGTTTAGCACTACATGGTGTTATGCACTGAAAGCTATTATCATTCCATATTGGTTAACGCACAATGCAAGAACTGCAGTGTAGTACTAAATATAGATTATCAGCGTCATCCTATTTTACGCATTGCCTGGTTTACATGTTGTGTCATAAGGCATGTCCCACAAAGACATTGCATCAACAAGTCTATGCATACCGTTATAAGTAAATAACAAAATGACGTGTCCGGTGGTTTACAAGTGTCTTGTTTAACTAGTGATGATGCCTAAACTTCGTCGAGCAGAACATATATACACAAAAGGACAACATCATACCTTCGAATCCGATTAATTTTCAAGTCAACCAAGACTTTCCGATACTAGTGATCAAATTGAAGCCAACGGTATAAAATTACAGTCTGCACTCAGTAAAAAGAAATCCCATTCAAACGAAACGCTACTCCTTGGCTAGAAGAACCAGATAACTAGAGCAAGTGACATTGCACAAATCCTACAGTTCCAGAGAAACCTGTAAATCAAATGTAATTACCGGGTAGGGGGCGTGGGGGCAAGTTGGTTGTGGGGGCAAGATGGTTTTTATGCTATAAAATTATAATGCGTGGCAGGGAAACAGCCTAACAGGAAGTTTATCGATGAGCAAGCCAAGCCTGTTCTTTTGTTAAATGGCGGCTACGTGATACGGTGCTTTCTTTCCCGTTTATCGTTGAAAAATAAGTTTCTCTATTTACCTCTAAAAATATTTCATTGTTATAAAATATCGCATATCTTAATCAACATGAATGCAAAAATATTGACAAATGGGTTGTTTTGTTAAGCATTTATTGTGAGTTGTTACTGATATTACTTTTTTCTCCAAAGTCACGCTGTACAAATCATAGTCACAAGATTTTGTAGTGTGGACCTGTTGGGGCAAGATGGCGGGGGCAAGATGGCGGATGCAACCAACTTGCCCCATCGGTCAACCAACTTGCCCCGTAATTAGAATAATTATTGTTGTGCCTAGTTTTTTATAATTAAATTGGTGTGTATTGAAACCTGTTCATTTTACGTTGGATCATGAACTGGACATAACTTGGTTATCGGCTGGTTTAATCGCAATCATCGGTGAAGTTAAAGCGGGCAGCAAGCGTCCAAGTTAAGCTAGTCAGGCTTACAATATGCAACGCTTCGTCGCTATCTCAAGCGAACAAAATGATCAATTCCCATTTCACAAGGGAAGATTTCGACACGTGTTCCCTGCAGATGTTCTTGAAGAACTGTGTGAATACGCAATCGAAATGAGTGCAAGGGAATTTGGCATGACCTGGCAACAAATTTGCGCCTTTGCCCATGAACTGGTCATTGCATTTTAAACATTGCCGTTTTAATTAAATAATTTTAATTTTTGTGTGTGACATCTTTATTAAGACTAAATGTTTTTAAATTGAATCAAATTTGATCAACCATAATGCATTCATTTCCCATTATTAAAGATAAGATTTATGTGCATTCTATATAGCCACCATCTTGCCCCAAGCAGGCAACCAACTTGCTCCAGCATAGGGGCAAGTTGGTTGACTTTTAGAAAAAATTTTAGATCATTTTTTGCAAACTTACAAAATATTAGGATGCCTGATTTTGTGCTAGAATGTAGCTATTAGTAATAGATACGCTGTGGACAAAAACTAATTCTGTTGGCATCATCGTAAACAATCATTTGTAAAAAAACCTGATTTATCAGCCAACTTGCCCCACGTCCCCTATATTATAATGCCTCACATATCTTAATACGATACGACTATGATTTTATAATGCCCTATACTTACAAAGTTCCGAACTGCTCAGACAAGAAACAGCTTGCAACTAAAATAACTTCATGGATAATGTGTCTAGCTCAAATCTCAAGTGACAATAGACGACCACGTTTTTTAAATCTGACAGTAAATACCGCAACTTAACAATTCTGCAATGACCAAGTACATGTAAATAAATCCGACAACCCTGAACGAGCATAATGCAGGATTTACACGCATACCGGTACTGTTGAATCAAAAGCCATCACAGATTCTTATGGAGTTTCTTATAAAGGAGCTGAAGGTTCTCCAAAGTCTGTTTGCTGGTCGGCTCCACGGTCAAAGCACGGAAAGCAGTCTTGTACGATTTCTCTGCAAAATCCAACTTATCCAACCGATGGTACAGCACTGCCAAATCAAGGAAAAAAAGAACATCAGCCTGAAATCACCACTTATTATTTATACGTTAGCCGTCATTCATTCATTCATTAATTCTGGAGATATATACTGTAGCTCGCCTTCAAAAAATCTACTACTCAGGAGCGCTCCCAGCCCAGCCACGGCAAAAGAAAAAATATATTTCTGCTGCACGGCACACCACCATCTCTGACATTAAGCGCTTGAAAACCATTCTTTTCGATCGTGGTTTTGTATTGTCAAGTCCAGAGCGCCTCTTATTTGTCTCTCTTTTAAAGTGGCGCTATATAAATTGGCATTTACAATTACCATTGTAATTACAATAACAAGCAAAACAAAGAGATGGCAGGTCACCATTTGCCTCTGGCCAGTGGTGCGTCTTCAAATTCTGAACCCCAAAATTTAATTAGCTTTAGAATATGACTTCATTTTAGAATGATGACTCGCGAATAATAGCATTATAATGATGTATCGTTGAAATTAGAAATTCCTCTACAAGACTACCAAGAAGTGGCAGAGGTATTTTAAATATGAGATAATAAGTATAAGTCTAATCTGATGCTGGTTCAGTAAAGCTATAGGAATGTAGAATCAACAGAACATTATTTTAGCTTAAATTGGCTGCATTTGTTACTAAATACTAAATAATTTTTATATGAATATGGAGGCGTCATATCGTTCTCAAACTGTCTTCATGCAGCAACATTCTATACACAGTCTGTGTTGATGCTTTAGATCAATGTAAAGTTAAAGTGCATGGACAGAATATCAACTGTCAGTCGTCACACGAACAACGAATCGTACCGTACATTATCAGTACAACATGCTACAGCAATAAGACTGCCACATTAGATATTCAGAACATGATGGAACACCTTACCAAATATTCGAGTAGTAGGCCTATGTATAGCGACTCCGCTGTTGTGCTCGATTGCCAACACGAAATGCTGTCCACTCTGCTCAAAGAGGCTTGCCTTTCCAAGGGCACTGGCATAGTGAAATCATTCGGATTGTGACGAAGGACAACGAGAACCACCTTCTCAAGGTCACTCAGTCGTCGTGTTAAAGAAGCAATACGTTGACTCTAAAGGACTTTGCCATTGAAAAATCTATGACAGTTCTATGTCAGTAACAACTAGCAGTAATGATAGTGGTAATGCAGATGAAAATGTAGATTTTAGTGTCAGACTCTCAGTCTACATGTTCAGAAGGGCCCCAAAATGTTTGCGCCTAGGGCCCCGTTTTCTGTAAACGCGCCTCTGACTATTTGCTGTGTTTTCCGACCAAATCGTCTTTCGATCCCTAGGGAAGAATAATTACATTGGAAACGCAAATCAACCGTCCTCACCCCATCCACGTAGGTTCATTCCGACCATTTATCTAGCTTCCGATCAAGATCCACACTTGGAGGCACTCCCAGGCCGCCTGGCGAATCCCATCGAAAAACACCTTCAATCGTTGATCTTCGTGAGATGCCGCCGTCGCCAGAGGGCCGCAGATCAAAGGATCAATAAAAGACAACGCGTAAGTGTTTAGAGAAGAGAGAGTCCTCTCTTATTGAAAGTCAGTGAAGATTGATATAGCGCTGATATCAAGAAGGATCAACTGAAGCGCCACCTATCGTCCGACAAGGAAAACAGCTTCGTCGAAGAATCTTATCTCTAGAATCGATAGAGAATGGAAAACATGGAACGCCCTTAAATATTACCAAAGAAGCCAACTCCAGCGGAATCCATTGTTCGATATCTCTGGGGTTTTCCAGGTGTAGTCCTTCCCATCATGCACCCGGAGACAGAGAGGGAAGAGCGAGAAGTTGAGATTTTTTTGCAAGGGTGTGGCACTGGCACCTCGTGTCTGAAACTGACTGCAAGTGAAAGGAATTGGAAACCCAAAATAAATTAGGCCTACGCATATACACTGTGTCCTGAAAAAAGGGACTCCTTATGGTAATACGAAAAAAACTAGTAAATGTTCATCGATTTTTAAAATTCCAAGACCATTTTAATCCTGACACAATTATCAACAAATTTGTAATTTATGAACGGCCCAGTTAAAAAAATTACGTCATAATGACGTCTTGAAATAGCAAATTGTAAAAACAACACGGTCAGAAAATGGCGTTCAGCCACGAAGACAAAATTGTTATAAAATTTTTACGGAAAAACAAACATTACGGAGCAAAAAAGTTCATTAGAAAATTTCAGGACAAGGGTTGGACATTAGGTGGTCTAAAGAAGCTTCTAAGAAAAATTGATTTAACCGGACCGTCTCAGCGTCGCGCGGGTAGCGGTAGACCGAGAACTGCACGGATACATGAAAATATTGAACAATAGAAATCCCGGATTTCATACCTCCTAATCTTTGGCCGCCAAACAGCCCGGACTTAAATCCCGTTGATTACAAGATTTAGGGACTAATGCAAGCGAAGGTTTACAGGATAAAGATCAGAGACATTGAAGAACTCCGTGCGCGTATTGTTAATGCCTGGGATGAATTTGATCAGCTGGTTATCGATGCTGCTATTGGCCAATGGCGCGCTCGTCTTGAAGCTTGTGTTGAGGCCGAAGGCGGACACTTTGAGCACGCCTTGTAGTCTAATATTATTAAAATATAAAAATTAAATTAAACTAAAACTTATAATTGATAAATGACAGGTTAAAACAATATTGAAAATTTTAGATGATTTTTGTGCCGTCCTTGACACTTGAATTTTGATGAAAATGACGTCATTATGACGTCATTATTAAATAACAAAAACTTTTATACTTTAACCAGTAGTTAGCAAATTATGTCAGGATTAAAATGGTCTTGGAATTTTAAAAATCGATGAACATTTACTAGTTTATTTTCATATTACCAAAAGGGATCCCTTTTTTCAGGACACAGTGTACATTGCTATGCAGTACATATCCAGCAGAACACCCTCTGCTCGTAGATTGAGTCTAAAAAGCAATAACAACAACAACAGCAACAGCAGCAGCAGAAAACTACAGCAACAAATAACAAGACGATTTATATACCGCCGTAGTTCAGTCAAGGCAGAAGAGGGCGCTGCATACTTGAGTTCATAAAAATCAATGAGTCGTATCAATGGTTAAAGAGATTGGTCTTCAGCTGTGATTTGAATGTCTCCATTGAAATCAGTTAAACATGAAATAAGTAAGTTAGTAAGTGTATCCCTTATTATACCAATTGCTAGCCGCATTTTGGTTTACAAAGCAGTCACTTTTGTGGTTTAGGGAAAAGTCGAAATATGCCAACTATCCCTGGCGTTTAACTACATCATAAATCATCCGCATTATAAACGCGTGGAAATATCTCGTCGATCATCGTAAGCCACTGTTCGCACCAAGAGGTAGTTTGGAAATCGTGCTTTTGCTGTCTCTGGACCCAGAGAATGGAACAGTCTTCCAGCTACAATCCGTCAATGTTCATCTGTTACCAAATTTAAATCAAAATTAAAAACTCATCTGTGACGCCAGGGGTCAAAACCCGTCACATGTCGGTTTCTGACTTTTTTATTCACTCATATTCTACAATTAATTTGCTTCAAAATACTTTTTACAGAATGAAAATATCTTTTTTCTAACTGTAGTGATGCTCGTTTGATTCTTTCAATAGTATCGAGTGAGAAAATCGAATAAAAAATTTCAGAGAATTCCTGTCATCAAAGTCCTCATAATCCAGTACTTGATTATGCTGCAATTTTTCTAGGCAATAGCGGGCTATATTCTGTATCAAATAAAGCAAACGGCATCAAAATCGTATTATTACTTTGCAAATAATGGCAAATATACAGGCAACTGCTGAATTGAAGAATATTCTATATTTTCGACCCCTCTCGCCTATTTTAGCTTCTATATATAGCTCAATAACTAGGAAGCGACAAGCGACGGGTTTTGACCTCTGGCGTCACAAATTATTATTCTATTCTCGTTAAACTATGACTAAGAACACAGCGCAAACGCGCTTTCGTGCAAGACTTGTTTTGTTATACCCTTCACTGGCTCCCTATCTAACAGCGGGTAAACTTCAAAATCCTTTCCCTCATGCGAAACTGCCTTGTTGGGGTGGCCCCATCCTACCTGAGGTCGTTTTGCACCTTTGTCTCCTCCTTACCTGCGAGGGCCTCTTTGCGATCTTCGACCCGTGGCCTTATGGTTGTCCCTCGCATGCGCTCTGCTACGGCCCACTCCTGGTGCTTTGCCCGTGTTGGCCCATCAGCTTGGAACTCTCTTCCCCAGTCTCTTCGCCTTGAGTTACTAGTCCTCTCTCCTTCCCAGTTCCGTAGACGTCTAAAGACTTTGTTGTTCCCTGATGCGGGCATTGACGCAGGCCGAGAGCGCTGCTGATTTTTGAGCGGCGCTATATAAATGTTCGATTACAATTACAATTACAATCACAATTACAATTAAAGCGCGCTATAAATTTCTAATTGTATTGTTGTATTGTATATAGAAGGGAGACTGGAGAAGACTTTCCGATAAGTAGTCGTCTTACCTTGAAAGAACCGAATACTTGGAAACTGGAAACAAGGCGCAGATCATCCAGAAGCAAATTCAAATCAAACACGGGGCCTTAATCGATCCATAGCTTCGCTTCATCCTTAAACCTAAGAGCAACGATCGCTCTAGATCCATCCACAGCCATCGACACTGTGACCAGTTAGCCCAACGCATGCACGGAGCTCAAAACGCCGACCTCATTACCATTCAAGCATTATTTATATTATGGCCAATTACGACGGCCGTTTCATGCATTATTCATCAGTCGACGACTATGGCTCCACCTCCAGCCGTGTATCGTACCTTAGTTAATGCTACTACTGACGTGTCAATCAAAGCGGCCGAACGACTCACGGCCTTCTAAATCTATATTTAGAAGGCCGTGAACGACTCCCGTTCAGAGTAATTCGTCACGTCGACGTCACAATTGAGTTTAGTATCTACGATTACGATGTTAACGAACTTCTCCGAATGGACTCAGTAAAATTAATATTGGGAATTCAAATAACCGAGGATGTCTCTCTGAATGTGTCTCTGTCTATCTTCCATCTGTCTGTCTGTCTGTCTCTGTCCATCCTTTTGTATGTCCCTCGGTATCTCTCTCTCTCTCCTTCTTTATGTATGTGTCTCTGTCTGTCTCTATCTGTCGCATCTTCCTAATAGACTTCCTGTCTTTTTTATCCCTCTAGTTTAACTTGCGGGAATCTTGCTTGCTTGCTTGATTGATTGATTGCTTGCTTGCTTGAGCCACAGGCTAAATAGTCAAATCTTGCGACGACTAGTTCGATCACTTACAATCATTCAATCGTCGTGAAACTTGGCACATAGACTCGCCCTCGCACACACTTCATTCTATCAAACTTTCACCTCCCCCAAAAAAGGCTAGCTTATAGAATCGGGGACTAAACTTTTCGAATCGGGGAATCCCCTTTTCCGATACGGAGCGTTGTGATTGGCCAGCGTTGCCATTGGCCGCAGTCGTAAAATGAACGCGGACTATATATTTGTAGAGGTAACTGCTTAATATGACGGATTATAGGATACTAGATGGATATAGTAAAAAACTTTGTTTTTACTATTGGTTCTTTTTTTATCCATCTAGTTTAACTTGCAGGAATCTTGATTGATTGCTTGCTTGCTTGAGCCACAGGCTAAATAGTCAAATCTTGCGACGACTAGTTCGATCACTTACAATCATTCAATCGTCGTGAAACTTGGCATATAGACTCGCCCTCGCACACACTTCATTCTATCAAAATTTCACCTCCCCAAAAAAGGCTAGCTTATAGAATCGGGGACTAAACTTTTCGAATCGGGGAATCCCCTTTTCCGATACGCAGCGTTGTGATTGGCCAGCGTTGCCATTGGCCGCAGTCGTAAAATGAACGCGGACTATATATTTGTAGAGGTAACTGCTTAATATGACGGATTATAGGATACTAGATGGATATAGTAAAAAACTTTGTTTTTACTATTGGTTCTTTATTATCCATCTAGTTTAACTTGCAGGAATCTTGATTGATTGCTTGCTTGCTTGAGCCACAGGCTAAATAGTCAAATCTTGCGACGACTAGTTCGATCACTTACAATCATTCAATCGTCGTGAAACTTGGCATATAGACTCGCCCTCGCACACACTTCATTCTATCAAAATTTCACCTCCCCAAAAAGGCTAGCTTATAGAATCGGGGACTAAACTTTTCGAATCGGGGAATCCCCTTTTCCGATACGGAGCGTTGTGATTGGCCAGCGTTGCCATTGGCCGCAGTCGTAAAATGAACGCGGACTATATATTTGTAGAGGTAACTGCTTAATATGACGGATTATAGGATACTAGATGGATATAGTAAAAAACTTTGTTTTACTATTGGTTCTTTATTATCCATCTAGTTTAACTTGCGGGAATCTTGATTGCTTGCTGCTTGCTTGCTTGCTTGAGCCACAGGCAAAAAAGTCAAATCTTGCGACGACTAGTTCGATCACTTACAATCATTCAATCGTCGTGAAACTTGGCAGATAGACTCGCCCTCGCACACACTTCATTCTATAAAAATTTTCAGCTCCCCAAAAAAGGCTAGCTTATAGAATCGGGGACTCAACTTTTCGAATAGGGGAATCCCCTTTTCCGATACGGAGCGTTGCCATTGGCCAGCGTTGCCATTGGCCGCAACAGAAACGGGCGCGGTGCATCATTAAACGGACGCTATGTTGTAAAATGAACGCGGACTATATATTTGTAGAGGTAACTGCTTCGAAAGACGCATTATAGGATACTAGATGGATATAGTAAAAACTTTGTTTTTACGGGCTGTATTTTATATCCATCTAGTTTAACTTGCGGAAATCTTGCTTGCTTGCTTGCTTGCTTGCTTGAATGTTTGTTTGAGCCACAGGCTAAAAAGTCAAATCTTGCGACGACTAATTCGATCACTTACAATCATTCAATCGTCGTGAAACTTGGCAGAAAGACTCGACCTCGCAGACACTTCATTCTATAAAAATTTCAGCTCCCCAAAAGGCTAGCTTATAGAATCGGGGACTCAACTTTTCGAATCGGGGAATCCCCTTTTCCGATACGCAGCGTTGCCATTGGCCAGCGTTGCCATTGGCCGCAACAGAAACGGGTGCGCTGCCTCATTAAACGTGCTATGTCGTAAAATGAACGCGGACTATATATTTGTAGAGGTAACTGCTTCATAAGACCCATTATAGGATACTAGATGGATATAGTAAAAAACTTTGTTTTTACGGGCTGTATTTTATTATCCATCTAGTTTAACTTGCGGAAATTCTTGCTTGCTTGCTTGCTTGCTTGCTTGAGCCACAGGCTAAAAAGTCAAATCTTGCGACAACTAATTCGATCACTTACAATCATTCAATCGTCGTGAAACTTGGCAGATAGACTCGACCTTGCAGACACTTCATTCTATCAAAATTTCAGCTACCCCAAAAAAGGCTAGCTTATAGAATCGGGGACTCAACTTTTCGAATCGGGGAATCCCCTTTTCCGATACGCAGCGTTGCCATTGGCCAGCGTTGCCATTGGCCGCAACAAAAACGGGCGTGCTGCCTGATTAAACGCACGCTATGGGGTAAAGAGGACGGGGACTATTTTTAGAGTACACGTTATAGGATACTAGATGGATATAGTAAAAAACTTTGTTTTTACGGGCTGTATTTTTTATCCATCTAGTTTAACTTGCGGAAATCTTGCTTGATTGCTTGAGCCACAGGCTAAAAAGTCAAATCTTGCGACGACTAATTCGATCACTTACAATCATTCAATCGTCGTGAAACTTGGCAGATAGACTCGACCTCGCAGACACTTCATTCTATAAAAATTTCAGCTCCCCAAAAAAAAGGCTAGCTTATAGAATCGGGGACTCAACTTTTCGAATCGGGGAATCCCCTTTTCCGATACGCAGCGTTGCCATTGGCCAGCGTTGCCATTGGCCGCAACAGAAACGGGTGCGCTGCCTCATTAAACGTGCTATGTCGTAAAATGAACGCGGACTATATATTTGTAGAGGTAACTGCTTCATTAGACCCATTATAGGATACTAGATGGATATAGTAAAAAACTTTGTTTTTACGGGCTGTATTTTATTATCCATCTAGTTTAACTTGCGGAAATCTTGCTTGCTTGCTTGCTTGCTTGCTTGCTTGCTTGCTTGCTTGCTTGCTTGCTTGAGCCACAGGCTAAAAAGTCAAATCTTGCGACGACTAATTCGATCACTTACAATCATTCAATCGTCATGAAACTTGGCAGATAGACTCGCCCTCGCAGACACTTCATTCTATAAAAATTTCAGCTCCCCAAAAAAGGCTAGCTTATAGAATCGGGGACTCAACCTTTCGAATCGGGGAATCCCCTTTTCCGATACGCAGCGTTGCCATTGGCCAGCGTTGCCATTGGCCGCAACAGAAACGGGCGCGCTGCCTCATTAAACGCACGCTATGTCGTAAAATGAACGCGGACTATATATTTGTAGAGGTAACTGCTTCATAAGACCCATTATAGGATACTAGATGGATATAGTAAAAAAACTTTGTTTTTACGGGCTGTATTTTTACATCTCCTACTCTTTAGTTTGTCAGTTGTCAGCCAATTCAAATAAATACGTGTATTATATCGCATTGTATTGTATTGTATATTGTTAGTGTATTGTATATTGCATTGTATTATATGTATTGCCCTATATCATAACTGCGTTGCATTGTAGCCTATTGTAACGCTCTGGTACCACCTCTAACCCAGGCGATAAGAAGAGAATTTATGGGCTCGATAACAGCTCGGAGATGTTTGAAGCCGTAGTTCTATAGCGGCTTCTGGAGCATGCGCAAACACAAGGTCAATGGGGTGACCAGAGGAAAGTAAGGGTGCCGGCGATGGCGACATATCATCGACGTCTCCATGGTTACAGCGGTGTACTGTGATGGAAGGGTCTCCAAACGGAAGTAGCGTTTTATAGCGCATTTAAGACGTGGAATGAGGGGTTGATGGGGTTGATGGGGTTGATGGGGTTGATGGAGAAGACAAAAAGAGGGAAGGTGGGGAAACTGCATCGGTTGATTCGGGAGCGATTCATTACACGATCCACTGACCCAGACAGTAGCGTCCTTTAAGGAAATGCTCAGTCACGCGTGGTTTCTAGCGCTATACGGTTCCAATGCAACTGATCCGTGAAAACGGTTTATGATTGCGACGAAATGCACCAAGCATCAGACAGACAAACACAGACACACAGGCAGACACACAGAAGGATAGAAACAAACAAACACACACACACACACAAAGGCAGACAGACACACCAACATAGATTGTATACAACAAAATATACACACAGACAGAGAAACGAACGGTTATTGGACGGACATGTTGCTATACAGACAGACAGACAGACAGACAGACGAACGAACGGACGGACATGTTGCTAAACAGACAGACAGACAGACAGACGAACGAACGGACGGACATGTTGCTATACAGACAGACAGACAGACAGACGAACGAACGGACGGACATGTTGCTATACAGACAGACAGACAGACAGACAGACGAACGAACGGACGGACATGTTGCTATACAGACAGACAGACAGACGAACGAACGGACGGACATGTTGCTATACAGACAGACAGACAGACGAACGATTGGACGGACATGTTACTATACAGACAGACGAACGGACGGACATGTTGCTATACAGACAGACAGACAGACAGACAGACAGACAGACAGACAGACAGACAGACGAACGAACGGACGGACATGTTGCTATACAGACAGACAGACAGACGAACGAACGGACGGACATGTTGCTATACAGACAGACGAACGGACGGACATGTTGCTATACAGACAGACAGACAGACGAACGAACGGACGGACATGTTGCTATACAGACAGACAGACAGACGAACGAACGGACGGACGGACATGTTGCTATACAGACAGACAGACGAACGAACGGACGGACGGACATGTTGCTATACAGACAGACAGACAGACAGACGAACGAACGGACGGACATGTTGCTATACAGACGAACGAACGGACATGTTGCTATACAGACAGACAGACAGACAGACGAACGAACGGACGGACATGTTGCTATACAGACAGACAGACAGACACACAGACAGACAGACGAACGAACGGACGGACATGTTGCTATACAGACAGACAGACAGACAAACAGACAGACGAACGGACGGACATGTTGCTATACAGACAGACAGACAAACAGACGAACGAACGGACGGACAGGTTGCTATACAGACAGACAGACAGACGGACAGACAGACAGACGAACGAACGGACGGACATGTTGCTATACAGACAGACAGACGAACGAACGGACGGACATGTTGCTATACAGACAGACAGACGAACGGAAGGACGGACACGTTGCTATACAGACAGACAGACAGACGAACGAACGGACGGACACGTTGCTATACAGACAGACAGACAGACGAACGGACGGACGGACGGACATGTTGCTATACAGACAGACGAACGAACGGACGGACATGTTGCTATACAGACAGACAGACAGACAGACGAACGAACGAACGGACGGACACGTTGCTATACAGACAGACAGACAGACAAACGGACGGACAGGTTGCTATACCAACAGACAGACAGACGAAAGGACGGACAGGTTGCTATACCAACAGACAGACAGACGAACGGACGGACGGACATGTTGCTATACAGACAGACAGACAGACGAACGAACGGACGGACGGACATGTTGCTATACAGACAGACAGACACACAGGCGAACGAACGGACGGACATGTTGCTATACAGACGGACAGACAGACGAACGAACGGACGGACATGTTGCTATACAGACAGACAGACAGACAGACAGACGAACGAACGGACGGACACATGTTGCAATACAGACAGACAGACACACAGGCGAACGAACGGACGGACATGTTGCTATACAGACAGACAGACAAACGAACGAACGGACGGACATGTTGCTATACAGACAGACAGCCAGACAGACGAACGAACGGACGGACATGTTGCTATACAGACAGACAGACAGACGAACGAACGGACGGACATGTTGCTATACAGACAGACAGACAGACAGACGAACGTACGGACGGACATGTTGCTATACAGACACACAGACAGACAGACGAACGGACGGACGGACAGGTTGCTATACAGACAGACAGACAGACAGACAGACGAACGAAAGTTCGGACATGTTGCTCTACAGACACACAGACAGACAGACAGACGAACGGACGTACGGACAGGTTGCTATACCAACAGACAGACAGACATACAGACGAACGAACGGACGGATATGTTGCTATACAGACAGACAGACAGACAGACAGACGAACGGACGGACAGACAGACAGACAGACGAACGGACGGACGGACAGACAGACAGACGAACGTACGGACAGGTTGCTATACCAACAGACAGACAGACAGACGAACGGACGGACGGACAGGTTGCAATACCAACAGACAGACAGACGAACGAACGGACGGACACGTTGCTATACAGACAGACAGACGAACGGACGGACGGACGGACAGACAGACAGACAGACGAACGGACGGACGGACGGACATGTTGCTATACAGACAGACAGACGAACGGACGGACAGACAGACAGACAGACAAACGGACGGACGGACAGACAGACGAACGTACGGACAGGTTGCTATGCCAACAGACAGACAGACAGACAGACGAACGAACGGTCGGACATGTTGCTATACAGACAGACAGACAGACAAACAGAGGAACGGACGGACAGACAGACAGACGAACGTACGGACGGACAGGCAGCTATACAGACAGACAGACGGACGGACGGACGGACAGGCACAGCTATACAGACAGACAGACAGACGGACGGACGGACAGGTTGCTATACAGACAGACAGACGAACGAACGAACGGACAGGCAGCTATACAGACAGACGAACGAACGAACGGACGGACGGACAGGCAGCTATACAGACAGACAGACAGACGGACGGACAGGTTGCTATACAGACAGACAGACGAACGAACGAACGGACAGGCAGCTATACAGACAGATAGACAGACGAACGAACGAACGGACGGACAGGTTGCTATACAGACAGACAGACGAACGGACGGACGGACGGACAGGTTGCTATACAGACAGACAGACGAACGGACGTAGAGGCATCAATACAGAGAGACAGAGAGACGGACAGACAGACTTGTGTTAGTCTGTGCATGCATACATTTATGCGTATGGTCCTTTGTTTTTTCCAATATCATATTTTACTGTACAAGGTCACGTGCTCAGCTAATGGTTTGGTCATGATGACGTCATTCGTTTTGTGTATTATCTTCTAACGAGTTGGGTGCAATCAATTTTATCTCTAAATAAAAGTGTGGTTTTAGGATTTTAAATCGTGATCCAGACGGTAATGGAGAAGAGACGATCTTCAGATAAGTTGGGAAAAGGGCCCATGAAAAAGAAGGCTCGTGCAGCAGTCACTGGTGATGCGAGTCCCCGGTATGCAGTAACAGAATTATTACGCATCATTCACACACACAGTCATACACTCTGAAACTCTTCTCTTATCCGATTGTTGACCGTTTCCATAATGCGATGTAGATATAATATATGTTACATGTAGAGAAATGGATGCCTATACAGAGTATTTCAAGTGATGTAATTGTAACTGTTATATATAATTATATACACTGTGTCCACGATAAACTAGAACAGTAGACTTTGTGAAATATCTTGGTCAATTGTAGTATTATAGGTACTAAATTTGGTGCACATGAACTTCAGTCTATTCTATCTGCACCCTACAAATTTTATTACAATTGATGCAACGGTTACGAGGATATACCCTTATGAAATTGGGTGGTTAAGGAACCAAGTTACCGAACAGTAAAACGCTTAGAATGACGTACGTCATTTTTCTGGCTACCGCAGGGGATACATAGGCTGTTGTTTATAAGCGTCATTTTCGGAAACAGTTACACTACGAGACCTGTTTTACGTAACAGAAGTTCATTCATTCATTCATTCATTCATTACGAAGTTTTATATAGCGCCCCTTCAAGGTTACTACTCAGAAGCGCCCCCGACCACAGCACGGCTGAAAAGGACAGTTTTGAGGCAAGTATAGAAAGATTCAGAGTGGATTCTGGGATGCAAGCGCAGCGTCAAAGGGAGCCCGTTCCAGAGGGAGGGGCCAACCACTGAGAAGGCCCGACTCTGTTTAGTAGCTGGCGGGCAAAAGGGACTAAGGGCACGCCCCGCTCAGTAGAGCGGAGAGAGCGACGACCCGGAGCACCCAAGGTTGGGCAGCAGAGGTCGCGTAGATAGGCAGGGGCTAGGCCCAGCAAGGACCGCCAGACCAAAGCGATGATCCGATACGAGATCCGCTGCAGTAGGGGAGCCAATGAAGCACATCCAGCATATAACCTAGTAGTTGGTTGTAGAGAAATGGTTTTCAGCGCAGAGGACAAGATTTTAATCAGGAGTTGAGAGAGACGAAGGGGTATGGCGCAAGGAGACTCATTACAGAATTTCCAATGAAAAATTGGTCCCTAGCTGGTGTCAGCAAGCTGTTAAAAAAGATTGACACAACCGGAACAGTTGCAAGGAAACCACGAGATCGGGTTTTACGAACGCAAACAAATATCAATACTGTAGAAGAACTGGTGCTGAGTCAGGATGATCAGCCGCGCACGCATCTGTCGATGCGTTTTACTGTTACGTAACTTGGTTCCTGTATATTCGTTTATCCAATTCAAACTGACAAGTACGCAGTAAAATTACATGATATACATGTATTAGTAACAGATGATAACAGTTTAACATGAGTCGAATTTTACTGTATGGCAGCATGCAAGGCGCCCATTTTTACTACTGCTCATTTTACCAACGCCATCTGGCGAATGGAAGGCAGACTAACATGGCGGAAGCAGTCTGTTCTCTTCTAAGTAGGCGACGAGCTGCATTGCAACGACCTTTCGATGGTTTTCGAGAGGAAGGTGACGTTCGCTATTGGTCTGTAATTCACTGGGTCATCTGGATCCAGTACGTCACTCTTCAGGACGGGAATCAGGATGGATCTCTTCTGCGTTGGAGGCAGGATCCAAATAGTAATTTGTATAGCGCCAATATAATATTGCACAAAGAATCAACTGCAAAGTTAAGCAGCAATCAAGTCAACATCCTTAAGATCAATCCGCAAGCAAGATAGAAGGCATCTATAGTGTTAGAGCTTAATAAGCAAGGCATCAACCGATGACGCTTCAAACCGCGCAGTCGGAATATGGGTAACGTCCTTATGATCAGAATATGTATACAGCACCCATAAATTTCTGTTCTGTCCACAACTGACTTCTCACTTGATTGTCGAAAAGACAACTATATGGAGTTTATGGACTAGATAGCATTTAATTCTTATTGCCTAATGCTCGTAATCCAAGTAGTAGTAGTGGTGGTGGTGGTGGTGGTAGTGGTAGTGGTAGTGGTATAGTGGTAGTGTTAATGGTAGTGGTAGTGGCAGAAGCATTAGCAGTTGCAGTTGCAGTTGCAGCAGCAGCAGCAGCAGTAGCAGTAGCAGCAGCAGCAGCAGCAGCAGCAGCAGCAGCAGTAGTTACAGTAGCAGTAGTAGTTACAGTAGTAGTAGTAGTAGTAGTAGTAGTAGTAGTAGTAGTAGTAGTAGTAGTAGTAGTAGTAGTAGTAGTAGTAGTAGTAGTAGTAGCAGTAGCGGTAGCGGTAGCGGTAGCGGTAGTGGTAGTGGTAGTGGTAGTGGTAGTGGTAGTGGTAGTGGTAGTGGTAGTGGTAGTGGTAGTGGGTAGTGGCAGTGGCAGTGGCAGTGGCAGTTGCAGTGGCAGTGGCAGTGGTAGTGGATATTGGTAATGGTAGCGGTAGTGGTAGTGGGAGTGGTAGTGGGAGTGGTAGCAGTAGCAGTAGCAGTAGCAGTAGCAGTAGTAGTAGTAAACTCAACACTCTAGAGCGTTATTTAAAGGCAAACGCAGGACTGCAGCTTATTTTAGGTCGTTGCAGAAGTGTTGTCCAGAGCTGCACAATGAAGAACCAATTAAGTCGAGTTGCAGAAAAGCAGAGATAGAATGAGGCATTATAGCTGCTAAGGCGAGTTTCGTTTTCACTCTATGACCAATTTGGTCATCGACATCCATCCTTGCGCTCTCTCCTGATTCTGACCTGGCACAGAAGCTGCTGAGCAAACAGTTTCGTTCGTGTGCACTAGAATTGATATAGAGCCGGCAGAAAGCTGATGTATGGCACTACGTGGAAGTGCGAACCTGTCGGTTAATCTATGCGTGATGAACTCCGCTGGCTTCCCAGCGCGAGTGAATAAGCTGGTTCTCTGCGCTTTGCTTTAGAGTGGCGCCTTAGATATTTGGAATTCACAATCACGACGATTACGAATCCCCTTAGCCATATATAATGAAGTACAAAGACGCTGGTGTCACTCATCCACTATTGTCTTCAGCATTTCACCCTATGCTATCTGTCTTGCCTCACATACTATAAATGTCATTGAATAGTTTAAATAATCTGTGACTTTGGCTCACATAATGTACACCTACATGTAATCCATACTGCTTTGCGGCCTGCTGTGTATAAATATGCGAATGAAGCATGGTCATGCAATGTAACAACGATAGTTAATGTCGTGCAAGCTACTGCTACGGTGTTTTAAGGCAACAAGGTGTTACTTTCGCAGGACGCCACAAATGATTGGCACGACTTCTTCTGCACTGTGCATGAGCTCGAGTGTTGGCCAAGCGACTGGCACGACTTCTTCTGCACTGGGCATGAGCTCGAGTGTTGGCCAAGCGACTGGCACGACTTCTTCTGCACTTGGCATGAGCCCGAGTGTTGGCCAAGCGACTGGCACGACTTCTTCTGCACTTGGCATGAGCTCGAGTGTTGGCCAAGCGACTGGCACGACTTCTTCTGCACTGGGCATGAGCTCGAGTGTTGGCCAAGCGACTGGCACGACTTCTTCTGCACTTGGCATGAGCTCGAGTGTTGGCCAAGCGACTGGCACGACTTCTTCTGCACTTGGCATGAGCTCGAGTGTTGGCCAAGCGACTGGCACGACTTCTTCTGCACTGGGCATGAGCTCGAGTGTTGGCCAAGCGACTGGCACGACTTCTTCTGCACTTGGCATGAGCTCGAGTGTTGGCCAAGCGACTGGCACGACTTCTTCTGCCCAGACAAATGGTAGGTGCAATTCTGTTTTATTTCTTAAACTGAGGGATTGATTATCCTAATGCCCGAGGTACTGATTTCTGCCTTCTCTGGCCAACATAGCGTCTTGGGTTCAGCTCCTCGCTACTTGTGCACCATCTTCACTCTCTCTTCTTCTCTTAAGGGTCGCTCAGCCCTCCGTTCCTCTTCTCGGGGTGACTTCTTGGTTCCACATTCCCGCACTGCTACTATGCAGCGCCGAGCATTCTCTGTTGTTGGTCCAACAGCGTGGAATGTCTTGCCATCTTTCTTTCGTTATCTCCTCGCATTCACTCGGCTTCCTTCTACGCCCAATTGAAGACTTTTCTGTATGATCAGGCCTGGCTTGGGAGCGCCTCTGAGTAGAGCCCTTGAAGAGGCGCTATATAAATTTTATGATTGATTGATTGATTGATTGATTGATAGGATTTAGCCAACGGATGTTGATTTTCCAGTACAGCTACACACGATTAAGGAACCATCGACTCCTTGTGTATAATGATGTCAGAAAAACTTGAATAATCGATTGCAATCTAATGACTTATATAGCGCCGTTATCGTAATGCCCTACACATCAATAGATGTTCTCTTCCAGAGATATAATAGACATCGTCGGAACCTATTGGTCAAGAAACGGGAGAACCAGGTTACGATGGGACTCTCTAGAACGGAAAGACGACAAAGAACTAACTATTAGATCGGGATTAGAATAGAAATGATTATACCTAATATTAGCTCAAATGAGATTAGGTTAGTATTACATGTAGTTGAGATCGGATCGGAATAGATTAGTGATTTGTGCCTCTTCTTCTTCCTTCGAACTCGTTTTTGTTAAGCACAGATGGATAGTGTAAAGCCTATTGTTGCATGTCAGACTCGTCAGTAATAACAATAGGGAAACATTGGTATGATTCCCTATTGTTATCACTGACGAGTCTGATATACGAATCGACCAGGAGCACGTAGCCCTGACTCCGCCTACTATATAGGCACCTCTGGCGACAATCGATTGATGGATGCATCGGACGTTAGTATAACGGTGCTAAAGGAGCTGCTGATCCAGTTGGGAGATTCGGCAACCGTGACTGTTATCCATGCTTTCATTTATTCATTCATTCATTCATTCTGGAAATTTATATAGCGCCCCTTCAAGAAATCTACTCAGGGGCGTTCAAACGCTTTCAACGCTGCATCTACTAGATCGTCTGAGGTATCAGTTAATTCTGGTGGCAGCATGTTTGCCTTGAGTTCGCTTGTGCTCGCAGCAGATGCCATTGCAAGAAGGCAGAAAGTGCCAGGGTTGCAGCACAGCCTATCCCAAGGCCACCATCCTTCACCCGAAGGGATGTCTGACACCAGGTATGATGTCTGATACCAGGTCTCATCCGAAACAAGTTACGATCTGTCAGTTTGATGCTGAGAATAAACGAAATTGATTGATTAATTGATAGACCCGCATTCAAAATTATTATTTTATTATTGTTATTATTGTTATTGTCGTTGTTGTTGTTGTTGTTATTATTATTATTATTATTATTATTATTATTATTATTATTATTATTATTATTATTATTATTATTATTATTATTATTATTGTTGTTGTTGTTGCTGTTGTTGCTGTAGTTGCTGTTGTTGTTGCTATTATTATTATCATTATAGCCATTTATAGGTCGTTTGGATACCTGTGTTGTAAATGTGCTTATGTTAGTTACCAATATGATGAGCAAAATGGATGAGTCATATTTTGATCTTTTAAAGATTCTACAACGATATAAGTCAACGGAAATGCTTTGTTAGGTTCGTGCAGAGGATGGTGGTTTGTGAGGCTGTTTAACAAACTGGTGGATGGAATCTACAACAGAAAACCCTCCACCGCTCCAGTGCAAGTAAGTTCAAAGAGTGTCGTTATTAAAGATGGAGGCGACTTCAGTGCGAACGGACTTATGGATGTCGAAAGAAAGGTGGAACAGCAAAACAGGAAATGGAAAATAAGGAGGACGGGTAGAAATTGGGAGAAAGAGGAGGAGTAGGAGGAGGGAGAAAGAAGGGAGGAGGAGGAGAAATAGGAGAGGTCAAGGAGGAGGAGCAGGAGGAGGAGGAGGAGGAGGATAAAACCATATGACAGACCACATCAGGGTCAGACTACGGCAGACTAAACTAACTTCCATAGCGCCATTTAGTATGAATATGTGGCTAATTTTGATTAGCCAAGATAGGGCGCTTCGCTGCGCTTCCACGATGAAAAGCTATTTGTGAGGTTTTGATAATGTGACACTCGAGAGAAGGGTCGAGGTGAATATTTACTGTATTACCGGAAATTTATATTATAGATAACTGACTTTGCCATTGTTTCTGTCTCTCCGTCTGTCCGTCCGTCCGTCAATCTTTCTGCATGTGTGTTTGTTGTCTGCAGTCCGCGTTTCGGTCCGATTATATGTCTATGTTAAAAGAGTCATAATGCACCTTGCGTTGTACTTACTGTGTTAGCTAGTAAGAAGGAGTGGTACATACTTTTATTCGTGCATGATTATGTAAATTACATTGAATTATCGCGAGAACAGACACTCTACTGTGATAGGACGCTATATTTAGAATAGGTGCTAATAGAACCAATCAGAATGTATACGAATGGTTTCTGTAGGGTTTATTTTATGTATATGCAGAATCTTATATTATACTAATAAATTTAGTCGTAATCAGTTCGTGTTTGGGTGACGACTCGTGTGTGTGTTGTGACAGATCACAGTGGGTGTCAGTTCACAGAGAGTTTTGATAATTGTCTGTCTGTCTGTTGGTTGGTTGGAAGTATGTTTGTCTACATGTCTATGTCTCTCGCTGCAGTTTTTCGTTATGAGAATTTGTCCATATTTATTAATTTTTAAATAATGTGTTTATTGGTTCTAGGTAACACCGAGGATATTTTTTCTATTTGATACAAACATGTTCCTCCAGCCTGACGCCACGCTTATGACGACATTCAAACAACTGCTCACTCAGAGTAAGAGATCCTTACCCTCAAGCACCGCCTGTTGATGCTGTAGAAGTTGTTAATGAATATAATTAATGTCTCTGCTGCTCCATCCTTCTCTGCCATACTTTATAATCTCTACTTCGAAAACCTACCTCTTCCAGTGTATTTAATGGTTTCTTAAATTCAGTGTACACTTCTGAGCTCTGTAAGGAGGGCATTGTCGAATTGCAATTGTATCGTATTGTGTTACGTTGTGGGACGTGGTATGCAATTGGTTAAAGCGCTCTCCTTGTAACTCGGAGTGTACGGGTTAGATTCTCCTGAGCGCTTGCGAATAAACAAGTTCTGTGCTTAGCTTTAAGTGTTTAGAGTTTAGATTACAATTACGATCCGCTGATTCCTCTCCTCAGACGGTTACTGTGTATAGGAACCTTGAGCAAGTCGTTCAGTCACAATTGCTCAGTGCCATCGAATTATGCTTCGTCACTAGACCGTGGCGCTTGATTAATGCATAATAATGATTATCCAATGCTAAGTTCGATCCTTCTCCTCTGAGACGTTTAATATGCTGACACCTTACACAAGTCCTTCACTCACAATTGCTCAGCGCCACCGATTATAATTCAGTCAATAGATGGCGGCGCTTAATAAATGCATAAGTGTCTGACTTCAGTGCATGCATGGTTCTGCTCTTCACCAGGCGACTGACTAGCCACGCCTCAGATTCGCATTTCTTTGTGACATTGCACACTATAAAAATGTTCCCAATAATACGAGTAATTGTAATAATGGTGACGATGAGACGAGGACGACAACGACGATTATGAAAATATTGATAATGATTACATTACCTCGTTGAGCTTACTTTACATTGTATGCTTATATTGTATCTATCAATTTTATTTTATTTATTTATATCATAACTTACTTTATCTTGCCTTATACGCGTGTTACCGTTACGGTATTCTATGATTGTATAATGTATAGAGTAGCTCCTTGTAGCTGCTTTTGCGGAACCGTGCAGGGGAGTCTGAGATTAGAGTTGATTGAGATGTTTTTGCGTTTCTGGGCAGAACTCGGAGACCGTTTTTTTCTAGCGATAAGCTGGGTTATGCATCATGAGCTCATGTCGATAAAAGATAACAAATTTAACCTGAAGGTAAGTTACCTACCTTTCGTCGCCTCTTTACCTTACCTTATCAAATCGTACGATACTTTTTAACCTGTCCTTACTTTACCATAATTTAAAACTGTATTTCGGATGAGTTGTTTTGTTCAACTTTAGAACTCGAGACTTGCTTTTCAAAATTGATAGGCTGCCTCTCTGTCTTAAGTCTTAACGAACTGATTTTCTGGATGTTGACCTGATTACGGATGAGTTTGGCGCGCCATCTGTTGATGCCTTACTTACCTTGCCTAACCTTATGTTAATGCAAAGCTTTTCTGTTTTGCCGTTCTTTTCAAAGCCGCTTGTTGTGCAGAATCGGGCGATTGCCGCCATCAACCTGATTAAGAGCTGGGTCGAAAGCGGCGACAGCCATCTAGTCGGAGAGAACCCTCTCGCAACTTCGGCCGTAAGATCAGAAGATCATTTCATGCTTAGACTATGAGTTATTGGCCAGTAGATACTGGCACTTTGAAATTCAGTTTTCTCACTCAAGTCGATTATAGTTATCATTCAGGCCTAAATTTAAGACTCATCTCCATCTATTTCGACTTTCATATCTCAGTAGACTGGCTTCTGATTTTATCTGATCTATCGGATTTCTCACCTGGCTTCTCCAATGAATTATGTATTATTGATGGTGGTTTCTCTCGAAACGACCATAGACTGATGCTACTGAACACTGTGGTCATGGCGCTATAGAAGTCGGCAAATGTAATCACAAATTGATAGTCTTTAAGAGATACTCATAAGAGACGTTCCCTATACATGACAATGTATACATGTATATTCGTTTATTATTGAATCACACGGGTTGACATATCGCAACCAGGTACCATAGAACTGATTTTGCCTGGACAGAGAATTACAAAGTAAATAAATGTAGTTCAACTATAATATAGGGGGTTAAATAGAAAGTAGGCCATCGGAATGCACTTATATAGGCCTAAAACCCGCGTGTGATCGAATAGAATGTTCTAGAAGCGTTCACGGGAAAGACCAAGAAGGAAGCCAAACGTTCAAGTGCCACATTTAACGATTTTTCTTAATTTTATTTGTGTACATGTATTGTGTTTAATTTGTTTTTCATTTTTGATTTTCTTCAGTATCGCAAGAACTTGCCACAACTGGAACTTGACGGCAATGACGATAAGATCTTGGAATACGCAAGCCACTTGAAGCACAGACGTAGGAGTCTATCTATTTATTAAATTGTTTTCTTATTTATTTAGAGGTAGACTAAACGATGGTCCAGTGTCAAGTCAACCGAAGGGCGTGTTCAAATCCCCACTAAAAGATCATAAAAGTTTTTTATAGCGCGTTTATTAAGGGTCAAGTCCCAATGAAGACGCATCAGTCGATGGCGCTGAGCAATTGTGAGTGAAGGAATTACTCAAAGTCTCTACACACAGTAACCATCTCATGGGAGAAGGATCGAACGCGTGCGCTCCGTTACAAGGTGACCGCTCTAAGCATTACGCTACAATGTCACCCAGACGGCCGCCGTGTGTCAAGATTTCTGTTCCACTATAGCACCCTTATCGTGTACATGATAAACGAGTAGACTTTCCGAAGAAAGACCAGTGGACGAGGAATAGAACCGGCCAACCGCCTTCAAATGTGGAGGCTAACAAAATGAAGTCACTAACACTTCATAACCGTGGCTTCCTTACGAGGACAGCTCCAGTGGCCTCCGTTTGTCCGATAATGGTTGGAGGGCGAAGTATTAACCCACCCTTCTTTTCTTTAACTTCAAAGATCCGTCAGCGTCTCTCATATGCCGCTGCTAAGAAAACAAAGGCGCAAACAGTTTCAAAGCTATCCTGGGATTGGCGTAAATAGACAGGGAAAACGGTTCTATCCTTTTAAAAGTTATTCTTCTGTAAGAATTTCCAGATTAGAATTGGTTTTAATAGATTAGATTAGATCATTCACGCTCGAATTGATTAGATTATATGCAGATAAGGCTATGTAAATTTCCTGATTTTACTCGTGTTTTGAATCAACAAATAAGATGAGGTAAGATTCAAAGCAAAGATGTTGTGTTTCAGATGGTGAAAGGAGTGTCGCGGTTGTAAGCCAAGATCAAGGTTTCCGCACCAGTTCTTGGGGACTGGTCATCAAGGCTTTCTCTATTCAGGTCAGATTCTCGGTTACTCGCTTTGTCGCGTATGATGTGTTGAATAAGTAGGCCTATGTGGGTTAGGGATAATTACGGTACTATTAGGTTAAAATTATTAGGCATTAATTAATTAATTAATTATTAAGCTATCAGCTATCGGTTTAATTAATTTCAATTCGTTCTGATTACATACACATAACTTAGTTTTTGCATCTCTTAAATTTTGTAGGATCTGATGGATTGGATCAACTCTCCATCGACAGAACTGCCTTTGGTCCGTCGCCCGGTTTATGCTTAAAACTCTGTGAACTCCCTCTATGCCTCAGTCGACTCTTCTCAGACGAATCTGTAAATAGAACGATTTGGCCAGTTGGTAAAGAAAGGTCGGACATAATGGCCATGGATGCTCTGAAGAACTGAACGGTTCTTGATGCTTCGATGCATAAAAAAATATAAAATGAGTGATAGAATGTATGGAATCTTAAATCGTTTTTGAGTTTAATTTGATAATAGGTTTTATGAGTACTTTCTTGGCATTTCCTCGACTGAGTTTATGCTTTCAAGGACCCTATACTCAACTTTGAAAAAGATGGAATCGCAAATTCCATTGTTCTCGTATAGGCCTACCATCAAGTAATACATCACTACAGACGGTGCACGCGACGATAACCAACTAATTTGCTAAGTCTTTTGCCTCTTTTAACTACACGTCTAACTGTAGTGTTGCTATAAAGACATCAGTTGATGGTCGCTCGGGTAAATTCGACATATAAAAATCATAATCCACTGTCTTCGAGATGTAGTTCGAATGCAAATTTAATAATAATAATAATAATAATCTTTTCTTTAATAATCGCCTGACAAACGCACTGCGATGTACATTTACATGTTATGCAATTTAAATCTTAACTACTAACAGAACAGACAGCTTGCAATACAACGGCGCTAATAGCAGCCTACAAACATATCCGCCCAACGGGGGCTCGAACTCGGTACCTCTCGGTCTGTGTGCCAGATGTTATCCAATGCGCCACGGGCATTATATTATATTATTATTATTTACATAACGACATAAAGAGAAAAAGAAACCAGGGTAGCAAAAGGGAAACCCAGAAGGGATATGATCCCGCTTAAGTAGGGTCCCCGTGCCTTTGTATTCTGCAACCTAAATTCATTATTGGCCTGTGAAAGAAAAAGAGATATAATGGTAAGGGCCTAATTAAATCAAATCATTGCATGAGAAGAAAAACTTAATTATAATCTTAACTAAGAACTTAACTAAATGCGGTTTTGTGCCATTAACAGTAATGTGTAGATGCTATACAGATAAAAGAAGGTGTGTACGTAATCTTTTTTTAAAGATGAACAAATTATTAGACATGAGTATATAGGAAGGGATTGCATTCCATATCAGTGTCCCCTGAGACTTGATTGTATGGAGCCGAGCGTTGGGATGAACCTTAACAGAACGGAAAGTGGAGGCATTTCTAGTATATCAAGTGTATATCATAAGCGTGGGGCAAGAAATCTTTGAATATCGGTGGGAGAAGTCCGTGCTCCAATCGAAAAAAGAACTCCCCGACTTGAAAATCCCTAATTTGGTCGATTTAGCCTAAATTAGCCTAAGCCCCTATAGCGAAAGACGTTGAATGTCTATTTACTAACTGGCTTATTGTCGAAGTGCCTAAAAGGCTTTAAAGTTCCCGGACTCAAGGAGCTGCCCCATGAATTAGTTTCTTCAAATCCAAGTAAAAAATCAAAATCAAATCATTTATTTGTATCTATACAAAAATATTAAACCAGTACGCATGTAAATGTTATGCTTTCGGTTGCACAGGGGACCCGAAATGGGTCTTACGACCCCGCTAGTTGGGACAACCTGAGCGGAGGCTTAAAATGATGAAATAGCCATTTGGGGTGCGATTGAGTGGTCCGGTATATGATGCATTTAAATAGACAACAAAGAGGAGAAAATAACAAAACACCTTAACTCATGGCGAAGCTTCACACTCGAGGAAATACCGCTGGCAAGTGGAAACTGCAGCCATGGCAACTGCGCTTATCGCCATCTAGTGAATATCGTGTTTCATCGTCGCAAATCGCAATCGTAATCGTAATCGTAAACTCCAAACTTCTAAAGCGCCACTCGAAAGCCAAGCGCAGGGCACCAGCTTATTCACGAGCGCAATCAGTGGCGGCAGATTTTAACGGAAATGCCTAATAATTATTATTGATCTGTACTATTATATTAATGAGAACGTCGTGTAATCTGCTGACGATATACATACATTACATATGGAAATCATATGTATAATTTGTTCGTGCTATTTTGGATTTTTAACGCTTACTTTCAAAACATTTTGGGCATAAATGAATTTATGCAAAGCTATGTGCATTTTAAGTAATGGAACAAGTATTTGCGAGTTCATTATTTATTATTATTATTATTATCATCATCATTATCATCATCATAATCATCATTATCATCATCATCATCATCATCATCATCATCATCATCATCATCATCATCATCATCATCATCATGCAAGTGGCAAATGTAGCCAGTACATGTCAAACCGTTGCCTTATCGTTTCATTGTTCGTTTTCTCTTCTGATGGTTACAGAAATAAATAAATGGGAAAAAGAAAATGATCATCATCATCGTCGTCGTCGTCGTTGTGGTCGTCGTTGTTGTTTATAAACTGACTAGGATTCTAAAGAAGAAGTTGACAAGGGCAAAGAGGACAGCGTCGTTGATGGTTGGCGTAAACTTTTCAGATGAAGGAGTCGATACAAAATGGGGGGGTCTATAGGGAGACTGGTCTGGGACAAACAATTGATGAATGCCTGTGGATCAGAAGGGACGCTGAATGGATCTAAGCCGCATCCCTGATTCCCTTTGTTGTGGTCCGTAGAGCAATTATCAATCATTTCGCCGTATGTCCGATGCGACCAATTCTTCAATCATTTTTCTATAGAGGTTTTAGATGGAGCTGACAAATGACCAAGGACAATGGAGATCATTTATTCGTATCCATAACCGCCAAAAGGCAGGGATTAGGGTAGGAAGGATTCGACGGATCCGGGGTAGCAATTCTTGAAGAGGTGGGTCTTTAATTTGAAATGGAAAGGCCTAGGTTAGGCTACCATGTTGATTGTGCAGAGCAAACTGGGACACTGGTTGGAGTCCTTTGACATCGCTCTGCCCAGCAGAGGAACTTTAATAAGGTATACGAGGCAGTGCATGCCGTCTGCATTTGAGCTTTTAAACACAGACTATATACCGACACAACTGTACATGTACGTAGTACTACGTACATAGTTAAACGCGGACGTCCGCACTGGGCATAATCCCTCCCCCTGTCCGCATTTGTCCGCATTTGAGCGAACCCTCTTCGTCTTCTTTACGGACGTCCTTAACGGACGATCCCTATACATAAAGTGTTGGACTCTAGATACAGAAACTGTCTAGCTCTAGTATAAGACAGATTCTACTAATAGACAATAAATGCCTGAATATAAAAGTAAACACTAAATGCCTGATTATAATAGTAGACACTTAACCACCTTACTATAAAAGTAGACACAGTAACGCTAAACACCTGACTATAAAAGTATAGACACCAAATACCTTACTATAAAAGTAAACACTAAATGCCCGACTATAACAATAGACACTAAATACCTGACTATAACACCAAACACTAAACGCTTACTAGTGTTTTACCATACCTATTCCGAGTGCTGCTACGGCACTCCCAGTCCTTTTCCATTGAGCTACAGCCGCCTGTTATTTCGCTTCATCGAAGCAGAAAGCGCGCCACCGTTTTCGCGCCAAAGGCCACGGAAGGCACACGACCGCGTGTAATAGGATGACGCAAGGCAGGCTTCACCGGAACTACCCCCCTCACCCCACCCCCACCCAAACCCCAAGGGCCAGTGGGACGTCCATAAAACACGCGATGCCGATGCAAACTCGCCGGGCGCGATAATCGATATTTGCAGACGAAACTTATATATCGCCTTTTGTCTGAAGATTTCCCGACTGCGCGATCGACTTGGCTCGTAGCAGTGCATTGCGGGAGAGATGGCCAGCTGATACGACTCCATGCATAGATTGGTAAATACTTTTACGTATACCGTCCTCTAGCGGCGGTCGTTGGCGTAGGCAGTCGACCTCCAGCGGCAGGCACGCGAACGATTCCAGTCCATTAGGCGGAAGCGAAGCTCCCAGAGGTTCCAGATGAGATTCATGAACTAACGGAGACATAGAGAGACAGACGAGAGACGAACAGGGAGACGTAGAGACAGGCAGATGGACGCAGACAGAGTGACGGCGAGGCGTGCAGAAATGTAATAAAGTAGCGAAATTTATACAGCGCCCAAAAGAAACCCGTACTTCCATGGATTCTTGACAGAGATCACTATAGTGGAAAGAGGGACATGCAGACAGACAGGCAGACAAATGGGCAGACAGAAAGACAGACAAGAGACAGACAGACGGACAGACAGACAACCAAAGGGGCAGACAAAATGGCAGACAGAAAGACGGACAAATAAGTTCAGAGACCCCTATATCCGGAAATTATTCTGGGCGATTCAAACGCATGGATGTTTAATCTTATCGTCAAATAAAAGTTCAGAACCAATGTGGCTTGCAATCAGACTCAGACACTTCGGTTCAGGCCCGAATAAGGGGGGGGGGGTGCTAAGGGTGCTGCAGCATCCGTGCCCGCAGTTTTGAGGGGCCCGCATTTTATAAATATGTGCGTGATGGACCGGTGGTCGACAGGGGCCTTTTCGAAGGTAATCACAGCACCCGGGCCCGCTGCTAGCCTCAATGCGGCCATGCTTCGGTTCTCTTTTGTGTATTCAGCGACTGTCTGAAATGGACCACAGCGAACTCAAATAACTTTATATTGTATTGTTTTGTATTGTATTATTTCTATAATAAATTAGTCATTATTCTAGGACTGGGTCAGTAAGAACAAAGGAGCTGGACACAATGGCTCCCGACGAACAATGCCTCATGGATTGACGATGTGCAAAGAAAGTCTACTTTCTGACCGACAGAGTGGACAGAGTGACCGCAGACCAGATACAAAGGACGGTGCGTGTCCAAATGGAAAGAGAGGAAAGAGAGACGGAAGCCTGGAAAGATCGAAGACACGAGGAAGGAACTGACAAAGTAAACGAAAGGACAATGGAGAGACCGAGGAATAAAAGCAATGGACCACTGGACAAATGACCGGAAACGATGACCGTCATTCAGATAGACAAATGACGCTATATCACGATCATAACGATAACGATGATAATGATGATGATGATGACGGTAACATGATGATGATGATGAGGATGTTGACAATAAAGTTGATGATGATAACGATGACGATGATGATGAGGAGAAGGAGGAAGAGGAGGATTATGATGATGATGATGATGATAACAATTATGATGGTATTGATAACAACGATGGTAATAATAATGATCACGACGACGATAATAGTGATGATGAGGATGAGGATGATGGTGACGACGACGACGATGATGATGATAACAAAGAATACGATAATGGTAATGATGATGATAGCGATGATGATGATGATAATGATGATGACGAGGAGGACGACGAAAATAACTATCGACGATACTGATAATGATGACGAGAGTGATAATAGTATTAATGCTGCTGCTGCTGCTGCTGATGATGATGATGATGATGATGATGGTGATGACAGGTCAATGAGGTCATCAGCTCTTTCAGTGAAGGCAGGTAATAGACATTGCAATCTAATTAATGTAACTGATGCAATGCGATTTAATGCGATGCGATGTGATGTAAAATATGGGACGACGTGGTGGGAGGCAATGCAAGGGTTGTTTAGTGCATCCTAATGATTGCGTGTTAGGAATAAATGTACGCATGAGAGTGACAGCCACTATCAACCAGTCAGAAGGACATACAGACACACAGACAAACAGACATACAAACAGGCAGACTGACAGACAGAAAGACAGACAGACATACTGGCAGGCAGACAGACAGACAGACAGGCTAACATACAGGCAGACAGGCAGACAGACAAGCAGGCAGGCAGACAGACAGGTAGACAGACAGACACACAGACAGACAGATATACAGACAGGCAGACAAACAGACAGACAGACATGCAGGCAGACAGGCTAACAGACAGACAGACAGTTAGACAGACAGGCAGCTAGAAAGGCAGAAAGGCAGAAATGCAGATAAGTAGACAGACAGATAAGTAGGCAGGCAGACAGACAGACAAACATACAGGCAGACAGGCAAACAGATATCCATACAGACAGATAGAAAGACAGACAGGTAGACAACCAGACAGAGAGACAGACTGATAAATAAAAGCAATTGATAGGCTTTTAGACAAAAGCAAACTAAATGAAATATTGACAGACTGATTGACATGCTGAATTATACAGAAGCTGGGCTTTAGAAGCCACGGAAACGGAGACAAGGGGATTGTCATGTCCGGAAAATGATGAACGAGATAGGCAGACACACTGACGCAGACAGACAAACAGACAGACAGATCGATAGATCGATAACGATGGAACACCCCAAGGACACAGACAGACAGACATATGCATCGAGACTAGGACAGCGATGTGCCTCCTGAAGAAGGCAGACACACACAGAGACACACACAGACACACACACAAACACATCCACAAACACACACATACACAGACACCCACAAACACATACACACACAAACACGCACATATCAACCGTCACTCATCGGAACTAGATTGATTAAATGAGGAAATGATTCCATAAAAGATTGAACAAATGAATGATTGAAAAAATGAGTGATTGAAGCCGGAGTAGTACAAGGAGCTGGCTCCCCTTCGGACCTCAGACCAAGGAATTGACGGACTGACGTAAAGAATTAGGGCAGATATGAATGACTGACAGTGACACCAATGTCCGACCCACAGAACACCCACCCTCATTCCAAAAACCAACCAACCAACCAATCAACATATCAGTCAAGTACCAGCCTCATAAAAGCAACCAACCAATCTAACAGCTGTATACGTGCGTGCGGGAGCACACAGTGATGACTTTTTCGAGTTATATGAGCGCCGCCGATTAGCTTCTACTGAAGCGATACTACGCAAATTTCTGATCCGGTTAAATCACAAAGACTAGCACAGACAGCGCTTTGTGAGGCACTTCAAAGACGTTATGGTAAGTGTACAGATTCATACATACAAACATACATGCATCCATGATACATACATACATGCAGTGGTTAAATTCGTCATCCAGAGGTTCCGGATCGTCATATCTTTACAAATCTAAAACTTAAGCCTAACGGTCGAATCTATAACCGATGTATTCGCTATTTGCTATTCGGATAAGCATAAATGTATGAGACAAAGACTGGCGCATATTATCTATTACTGTAACAGAAAAACATTTAGGTAGCGGATCTCATGGTTCAGGTGACAGATCTCAAATCCGAGGTGCCGGATTATCAGACCCGGTGAGATTAGGCTGAATTTCACCACTGCATACATAGATGCATGCATGCATACATAGGCCTACATAGCCTATATAAATGCATACATACATTAATAGATACATGCATACATATATACATACATACATATATACATACGTACATATGCACACATACGTACTACTGCGTACATACTTACATACATACATACATACACACATACATACATAAATACATACACATACATACATACACACGTACAAAACTAAACGTACATGTACATACAATACATACATACATACATACATGCATACATACATACATACATACATACATACATACATACATACATACATACATACATACATACATACATACATACATACATACATACATACATACATACATACATACATACATACATACATACATACATACATACATACATACATACATACATACATACATACATACATACATACATACATACATACATACATACATACATTGGACTTGGACGAGTCCATTAGGCGCCGATTTCTAATGGCGTGCAGACAGTCCGTGCATCTTTGATGCCTAACGAGAGGCACTGGATGGAGTCCGCGTAAGTCCCTTTGGCTGGTGACTGGCTAATCGTCTTCAGAGGACAGGAATTAGCACATGTGGTGACGTCCGGAATAAAGGACCGACCAACTCTCGACTTTTATTATCTGTCCAACTGAGACAATTTAAGACTCGCACAGACTCGGTGACTCGATTAAAATGGTAATTTGCTAACCATGTTTTAAGCGTGTAAGTTTCGGACCGATTGTCTGACTGTCTGTCTGACTGAATCATTGACTGACTGATTCATTGACTGACTGATTCATTGACTGACTGATTCATTGACTGACTGATTCATTGACTGACTGATTCATTGACTGACTGATTCATTGACTGACTGATTCATTGACTGACTGATTCATTGACTGACTGATTCATTGACTGACTGAATCATTGACTGACTGATTCATTGACTGACTGATTCATTGACTGACTGATTCATTGACTGACTGATTCATTGACTGACTGATTCATTGACTGACTGACTGACCGACCGACCGACTGAATCACTGACTGACCGAACGAATGAACAAACGAACGAATGAATGAATGACTCATTGACTGAGCGACTGACTGACGGATCAATGAATGAATGAATGAATGAATTACCAAACCCCAGACTGTCTCGAAATTGATTGAAGAAGAAGAAGAGTCCCTTAAAAGCTTAATTTCGAGACAGACTAGAAGAGTCCCTTAAGCTATTTCTCATGAGGCAGCGATAGGTATGATTTGTTAGCGACTTCATCTTCTTAACCTCGGTATATGAGGGCGGTTGGCCAGTCCTCTCCCTCGCCGTCTCATCTTCCCACCGACAGTGTACGGCCAGTGTACTCATTGTAGCCGAGTTGGATAGGGGCGCAGGTGGAGCAGAAATCTCAAACCAAATTTCTGCCATGGCGAGGATTTGAGCCTCGACCTCTCGACTGTCAGTCCAGCACACTAACCACTCCACTATGGAGCACCTTCGATTGACCGATTGTAAAATAAACCAAAGGAACGCCGACAATAAACAAGAATATTATCCAGTACTAAAGTCCGCAAGTCTCCTTGGCAGCACAACAGCATCATCCATTGTCATATCGTGAAGAAGCGATCTCACAGACGCCAGCTTCACCGGAAGCGATAGGCATTATGGGAAGAACGGAGGCACGGAAGCGATAGGCATTATGGGAAAAGCGGGCGGCACGAAGGCACGCACGCCCCGACGTACTCACGGCGACTGATATGGAGAGAAATGATTTAGAGTGGAGCAGAGGCAGAAACGGACTCTGGGCCTGGATGAAGCACTCCTGACGCTAATCGTTCATCAGATCGGCTTAACTCCTCTTTCAAGTACCATGGCAGATCGATGTAAAAAGTCGTTTGAGGCGATCGAGAAATCCGTCTCATCCTCTGTTTCTTGTCCGTTGTCTCTGTCTCTGTCTCTGTCTCTGTCTCTGTGTCTCTGCCTCTGTGTCTCTGCCTCTGTGTCTCTTTCTCTCAGTCTCTCGCCCTCTCTTTCTTTGTCATTTTTTCTCTGCCTCTCTCTGTCCCCCTCTCTATATCTCTGTCTTTCTCTGCAACTCCACTCTCTCTCTCTCTCTCTCTCTCTCTCTCTCTCTCTCTCTCTCTCTCTCTCTCTCTCTCTCTCTCTCATCCTCCTGTTCCTCTTTTCGTGGTCCTCCTTCATTCCTTCATTATCCTCCGCCTACGTCATTTCTCTCTTAATCCGAATCTTTCTATTATTATTA
>JACEVL010000248.1:225000-252500 GCA_020284085.1 Aporrectodea caliginosa | reverse complement strand
ATCTATCGCTCTAAGTGAACCAGTAGTGTCTGATGCGAGCAAACCTCATTTTCAAAGAAGTGTATTTCCAACAAGATTTTGAGACTTTGTTTTCCCGGTCACATTAGACAGAAATGTCTAGCACAAGAATGCGGAGACGGAAGCTGTGTTCATCTCCATCTATGCCTTCCTCCTCCTCCTCCTCCACCTCCTCCTCCTCCTCCTCCTCCTCCTCCTTCTCCTCCTCCTCCTCCTCCTCCTCCTCCTCCTCATCATCATCATCGTCGTCGTCGTCGTCGTCATCGTCGTCGTTGTCGTCATCGTCATCGTCGTCGTCGTCATAATCATAATCATCATCATTATCATCATCATCATCATCAACAACAACAACGACGACATCATCCCTGGTCATCGTCATAATCGTCATCACATCTTCGAGTTTGAGACTCTCTTTGGCTATTGTCCGCTCACCACTAAATCTGGATGGAAAGGCATCGGTTTGAAACACAGTTAAGACAGATGGACGTCTGACTGATGACCGACAGTCGTAAGCTACATACATTGAGCGATCGCCTGACATCGTGTAACACGATTTTGGGCAAGCGGTTAACGCACGATTGACTCAGTCCGTATCATTCCACACTGAACGAAATCTGAGTAACAATCAGATACTACGCTCGTCTCCTCTTCTATCCTACCCTATTCTCTACTACTACCCTATTCTCTACTACTACAACCTCTACTACCACAATTACTGCTGCTACCACTACTGCTGCTGCTGCTACTACTACTACTAGTACTACTGCTGCTACTACCACAATTACCACTACTACTGCTGCTACTGCAGCTGCTGCTGCTGCTGCTACTACTACTCTCTTCTATCTTATTCTTTATTCTCGTCTCATCGCCCCTTTCTTATCTCCTATTCTCCCATTTTTCAATCGCTCCTTTCCGACTCTACCGTATCCTATCCTATCCTATCCTATCCTATCCTATCCTATCCTATCCTATCCTATCCTATCCTATCCTATCCTATCCTATCCTATCCTATCCTATCCTATCCTATCCTATCCTATCCTATCCTATCCTATCCTATCCTATCCTATCCTATCCTATCCTATTCTCTCTTATCCTATCCTATCCTATCCTATCCTATCCTATATTACATTCTTCTATCATATCTTATCTTACATTGTCGTCTCCTCTCTTATCATATATCTTAACCATTCCTCTCATGTTCTGTCTTCCCGCCATCTATTTCCCTCTCCTGCATCCTCTCTTCTCCTCCCATCTCCTCTGCATCCCATCCCTCCCTGCTGCAGACGCAGACGACGCAGGTGGTTGGATACTTTGATTCCTGTCTAAGACCTCGTACATTATACGGTTGTCTGTGCGTCGTCTAATGCTTTCGATCGGGCTTCGAATCACGTCTTTGCGATAAAGATGACAGGATGACAAAGGATGGAGCAGCGGCCGACCAGCGATAGATCCAGATAGATCCAGACGAGATGATCTAGAGCATTAGGAGACGACGAGTGTCTTCTTCGCCGATGCAGAGCAATGCAGAGAGCTCTGTGTGTGAGGCCGACCAGATTAAGACAGCGCCAGAGATACGATTGTCGCGAAAGAAATTCAAGGCCCTTAATCTCCGATTTAGCCGCTGTTCTGCTGCTGCAGGAAGCGTTCGGACTCAGAACGAGTGGGTTGGATGTTTTTGCTTTAATCCGGACCCATGCACAAAACTAGCTATGACGATGTTAGAAATAATAGTATTAACAACAATAACAACAACAAAGATGGTAGTAGTAGTAGTAGTAGTAGTAGTAGTTATTGTTGTTGTTGTTGTTGTTGTTGCAGCAGCAGCAGCTGTGCTGTTGTAGTAGTAGTAGTAGTAGTAGTAGTAGTAGTAGTAGTAGTAGTAGTAGTAGTAGTAGTAGTAGTAGTAGTAGTGGTAGTGGTAGTGGTAGTGGTAGTGGTAGTGGTAGTGGTAGTGGTAGTGGTAGTGGTAGTGGTAGTGGTAGTGGTAGTGGTAGTGGTAGTGGTAGTGGTAGTGGTAGTGGTAGTGGTAGTGGTAGTGGTAGTGGTAGTGGTAGTGGTAGTGGTAGTGGTAGTGGTAGTGGTAGTGGTAGTGGTAGTGGTAGTGGTAGTGGTAGTGGTAGTGGTAGTGGTAGTGGTAGTGGTAGTGGTAGTGGTAGTGGTAGTGGTAGTGGTAGTGGTAGTGGTAGTGGTAGTGGTAGTGGTAGTGGTAGTGGTAGTGGTAGTGGTAGTGGTAGTGGTAGTGGTAGTGGTAGTGGTAGTGGTAGTGGTAGTGGTAGTGGTAGTGGTAGTGGTAGTGGTAGTGGTAGTGGTAGTGGTAGTGGTAGTGGTAGTGGTGGTGGTAGTGGTAGTGGTAGTGGTAGTGGTAGTGGTAGTAGTAGTAGTAGTAGTAGTAGTAGTAGTAGTAGTAGTAGTAGTAGTAGTAGTAGTAGTAGTAGTAGTAGTAGTAGTAGTAGTAGATGTTGTTGTAGTAGTTGTTGTAGTAACTTTTCTAACGCATTTAATAGTCTACACAATTACAATTTGTCAATTACATTCACAGTCACATTTACAATTGCAATTACAATTACAATCTGAATTATACTAACAATCACAATTATATTCACAAATAAATTCACAATTACACATCGCTTGGAAGAGAGGATTGATGTTTTGCCTTTGGTCCACAAAATGTTCTGACGGCAAGTATTGACGAGCGATGCCACAAAACCCTAATCCATTAGAAAAGCCAGGTCAAAATTTGATAGATTGGAGAATCCAGAAGCCAGGCCATGGAGGCTATCATGCGCATATTTAGGGGGGTTTAACGGGTACAAACAAACCCACCCGAAATAAAATATGCATTACTGTTATTAAACACAAAAATGTTGAAAAATACGCCCTTTTGACGTTGAAATGGTCCATCACTGCTGAAGGGATGACGTATTCCAGATTAACCGTCACTACTCACAACTACAGATCTATCTACGCCGTCGAAAGCAAAGGCCTCGGAGGGAGGTATGCTGTCTGTCAGGTAGGCCTGGTAGGGTTTCCCCTACCATCAATATATTGGCTGTCCGTCAAAGATCGACCTGCTGGCTCGAGTAATGTCGTGGCGCCGCGTCTTATGAATCACCAACGAGGGAGGGTTGTATGGTGCTGCTATCGTGTTTCGCGAGCGCTATCGCATGTGATCGTTCTACTAAGAGTTCGATCCATGGCTATCGAAAGCGTCGTTCTATTTCTGTGATGCTGCTCCGTCAAGGAACTCTGACTCCAGAATCATCCGTCAACCACGGGACACGGTCGCCGATTAGTTAGAGCAGTGTTTCTTAACCAGTGTTCGACCGAACCCCTGGGGTTCGGTGAGCCAGTGCCAGAGGTTCGGCAGAGGTCCTCTGAATTTCTGAAATATCAGGGTCAGTGAGTGTGAGTGAAAAATCATTTGCTATTTAATTTTTATTTTTCGACTTTTATTTAATAAATTTTGTTTGAAATAGATTGCCTACCATTGAATGTATTAATATTGTATCACATTTTGGTACAATTTTTTATGGATAAATCTTCTGCGGCGGAAAATTCCGCCGCAGAAGTAACATTTTCGACACAATTCTGCGGCGGAAGCGCTTTGCGCATGCGCAACCTTCGGCGCATGCGCGTTGTTCAAAATGCGGTACTTCCTATAAATTGGCGTCGTGAGGGTCGGTTAGGGTCAGGTTTGGCCTCGTCAGTGTCGGTTAGGGTCAGGTTAAGCGGTGTGACGATCGGTTAGAGTCAGTGTTAGGGTTAGAGTTGTTTTTAGATCAAATGTCCAAAAAATTCCGCCGCAGAAGTAAATTTTTCGCGGGTTGCGTGGCGGCATTTTCCGCCGCAGAAGCACCACAATTTTTTATTTCCTTTTGTTCCCATTAGTTAACAAATTATTGTTCAAACTTGAGGGGTTCGGTGAGTGGTCATGGATTTCTCTTGGGGTTCGGCTCCCTTGAAAAGGTTAAGAACCACTGAGTTAGAGCGTTCGCCTTGTAACACGGAGAGTACGAGTTCGAGTCTCCCCTAAGACGGTTACTTTGCATGGACCTTGACCAAGCCTGCGCTTACAATTGCTCAGCGCCTTAATAAATGCAAATAATACTAACAACAACTACGATAACAATGACCTCAACGGCAAGTCCAACTCTGTATATATTGCATACATACTGCTATATATAAATAGACATATGCGTCTAAGCATGCATACATTTACTTAAGTATGCTTGCATTCATCTCCGTATGCAGGCAAAGACATACGGGGACATCTATATGACACAGGTCACACAGCATCATATATATATATATATATATATATATTTATACATGTATATATATATATATTTGTACATGTATATATATAATATAATATAAAATTATTATATTCAAGAGAGACAGACAAGTGCCCGTGCTGGTGATTGATTGATTGATTGACAATAAGCAAGAGGAGAAGCAGAAGAAAGAAGAGGCGAAAGAGGAGGAGGAGGACGAGGACGAGGACGAGGAGGAGGAATAGCAGAAGGAGGAGGAGGAGGAGGGAGACGAGTTGCGATGATCTAATGATGCGAGTGGGATGGTCAGTGTTGGTCAGTGTTGGTCACGCACCGCAAACACGAAATACAATCAACTGACCGTGAAATATCGATTCCGTTCCTCATCATCCGCAACCAGCCACTGACTCACTGGACACGCCAACTGACCACTCCCTGCCCCTCCCTCCCTCGAGCCAGACCGACTGACCCGACGTTCATCTGCAGTGATGACCACCCTCCAGTACCCCTCGCCTCTCTATCAAGTTCTCAGCTGTACTGTTACTTTACGTGGTGTTTTATAATACTGTCATAAAAATTCACTCATAATTAAGTAGTTATTAGAATGATAAGTAAGTAAGTAAGTAAGTAAGTAAGTAAGTAAGTAAGTTAGTTAGTTAGTTAGTTAATTAGTTAGGTAGTTAGTAAGTTATTTCGTTGGCCATCCAAACACTTGATATGGGGGATGCACGCATTTTCCGTAGAACCATTAGACAATAAGGGTTTATCGGAACAAAGAAAAGGGTGAGCAGAGAATCCTCTTCCTGAACTGCCCTCGTGAATATAACGCATTGTCATGTAAATCTAATGTAAATCCCCATACACGAGTGACGCCAAGGAGTGACCGACCAGATTATTCACAGTCGCTGATTGATGAAGATGGATAACGGTATAAACCTGTCAGACTCTTATTAGAGACAGCTTCGTCCACCAAGGAGACCACTCCCAATTGACGCTTAACAGAACATAACATAACAAGGTTTTTAAGTGGTTCAAAGGACGTTTGTTGTGTGTTAAAACCACTGCAAATTAACGTGGAATAGGCTTAATAGCCCAATTTTTCCAAGCTTCCTGTTAAAAGCTGTGATAGTGTCCACTGAGGCAGTACTATCATCCCAACTATTCCACAAATCTACAACTCTTGCACCGAAGAATTTCTGCCCTATAATATTCCTTCCGGTTTCTTGAATAATTTGTACCTGTGTCCCCGAGTCGCCTTGTTTCAAAGAACCTCTCCCACTCTATATAGTGCTTCCTCCCCAGTGATAATATTACACGCTTTGATTAAATCTCCTCTGCCCTTCCTTCTCCACCATGTTATTTAGTCCACACCTTTTCAACCGTTCTGCATAACTCAAATCCTTGTTGAGCAGGAGTCCTTCACAGGTCTGAGTACGATTATGAAGAAAAGCGATCATGCGATAACCATAATGTCGAAGGCCGACAGATGATCTTTCAAAGACTCTGCCGTCTTCCAGTTTATCGATTCGAACTGACATGAAGTCATGAACGCAATGTGATTACAAGTCATAGTATGAACGGATGATCACAAGTTATTACAGGAGTAGAATTTAACTGTATGGTAGCCATGCAAGGCGCCCTACTGCTCATTTTACCAACGCCAACTGGCGAATGGAAGTCTGAGTGGACCTTTTGGAGGGTAGCGGGAATCGATCCCGCGTCCATGCTGATCTTCTGCTCTTCATGCCAGAGTGTTACCGTTACCCGAAACCCCCTCCAAAATATTAATTCCGTAAATGGCGCATTGCAATACAATACAATACGATACAACTGCATTTGATATTGTCCTCCTTCCAAAGAGGTTCAGAAGTGCACGCACGATCATACGACAGAACATCGACGATGCTGAGCAATTGTGAGTATCAATCAATCAATCAATCAATCAATCAATCAATCAATCAATCAATTAATCAATCAATCAATCAATCAATCAATCGTTTATTTGTAGCCAAACAACAATAAACAATAATATTACAAATCAGATTGCGCTTTTAAGTATATACCCACACAGGGAAGTGTACTCTCCTGGAAGGATCGAACCCGTGCTACATGCCGACCACGACTGTCCATTGAGTCCTTTTGGCTGAGTATACAAAGGTCATTCGTTAAAAAGTTAGTGACCGCCTCAGCGAAGTAATTCCTCGTCTGAATTATTGATAAACGTTTGTTCAGATAAACGCAGTAGACAGATAAGAAAGCGACCTTCAGAGACTCAGATTGATTTACGAGGGATGGACGTCCCCCGAAAGGATCCAAAAATTATCCATTGGTCTGAACTATACGCACGTCCCACCCACGCACACACACACACGCACATTGTCAGTCTGCCTGTCTGTCTGTCTGCCTGCTTGTCTGTCAGACTCTGTCTACCTGCCTGTATGCTCCTGTATTTCTGTCTGACTACCTGCCTGTCTGTCTGCCTGTCTGCCTGTATGTCTGTCTGCCTGTATGTCTCTATGACTACCTGTGTGTCTGTCTGCCTGTATTGTCTGTATCAGACTGTATGCCTGTATGTTTGTCTGACTACCTACCTGTCTGTCTGCCTGCTAGCCTGCCTGTATGCCTGTCTGTCTGTCTGACTACCTGCCTGTCTGTCTGCCTGTATGTCTGTCTGCCTGTATGTCTGTCCGTCTGTCCTTCTGTCTGCCTGTCTGTCTATTTGCCTTCCTGCCTGTATGCCTGTCCGTCCGCCTGTCTGTCTCTATCCTTGCCGCCTGTCGGAAGTCACTTTTTCATAGCGACCTTTCTAGTGTGCACGACATCAAACACCCTACGTAGTACTCCGCATAACTCTGTCGTCTTCCGCTGGGAAAACGAGTCCGATCACTCCGCGTCCTACTTTACGATCGACTCAAATGACAGTAAACTTGAAAGATCGATGATGAGTCGAGGGGGGATTTGACGGTGCCCTGCGTCGAAGCCTTGGGTCACCGCGCACCATAAATTCCACCCTAGAACGGGGGAAAGTGCGGTTTAATAGGAATTCATAAACGGGCGCAGCATCATCATGATCTCGTGTAGAGATATCGGCCGTGAATAGATGGCGGCAGAGGCGTATTTGCATTTCCACGCAGCTGCAGAGATGACTCTTCTGCCAATCAGTCTTCATTCTGCCCATCGCCCATCGTCAATGACTCGATCTCTGTCTGTCTGTCTGTGTGTCTTCCTCTGACTCGACCTCTGTCTGTCTGTCTTTGTGTCTGTCTGTGTGTCTGTGTGTCTTCCTCTCACTCGATCTCTGTCTGTGTCTGTGTGTCTTCCTCTGAGTTGACCTTCTGTCCGTGTCTTTGTGTCTGTCTGTCTGTGTCTGTGTGTTTTCCTCTGACTTGACCTCTGTCTGTCTTTGTGTCTGTCTGTCTGTGTGTCTGTCTGTGTGTCTTCCTCTGACTCGACCTCTGTCTGTGTGTCTGTCTGTGTGTGTGTCTGTCTGTCTGTCTGTGTGTCTGTCTGTGTGTCTTCCTCTGACTTGACCTCTGTCTGTCTGTCTATCTGTCTGTCTGTCTGTCTGTCTGTGTGTCTGTCTGTCTGTATGTCTTCCTCTATGTCTGTCTGTGTGTCTTCCTCTGATTCCGTTCTGCGTCTTTCTTCCGTTGGCCAATACTCCTCTCTTTGTCCTCCTGTCATGATGTCTTCCATCCATCTCTTGATCGTCTCATCTCTCCTCTGACTATCCCTCTGCCTCTCCTCCGTCTTTCTTTGTGTGCGGATCGGAAAGACAAATCGACGAAATCGTTGTCTTTCCCCGCGTCGGCGTCTGTCTGCGTAGGTAGATCTCTCTCTCTCTCTCTCTCTCTCTCTCTCTCTCTCTCTCTCTCTGCCTCTCTCTCTGTCTGCGTGTTTATCTGTCTGTTTGTGTGTCTGTCTGTCTGTCCATCTGTCTGTCTGTCTGTCCATCTGTTTGTTTGTATGTCTGTCTGTCCCTCTGTCTGTCTGTCTGTCCATCTGTTTGTTTGTCTGTCTGTCTGTCTGTCTGAAACGCCAGATTCGACCTTTAAATTTCATTAAACCTTCATAATATCGTTATGCAGTGAGAAATGAGACTGTCAGCTGACATTTTTAAACACGACGCGGTAATAGACCGAGTTAAAGTTTGAAAGTGGATTATACTTAATCATTTCGTCTGAAAGTGAATTATGATTAATCTTGTCGTGCGTTAATTATCTGTGTAATTACTCAATTGCTAATTGCCGTTCGATCAGAGTCCTTTGCGAGTGTATGCGTATTTCTCTGAATCCTCTGGTTCGATGACTTCCGGTGTTTCGTGCTGACGCAGAGGTCAGAGGTTAATGTCTCCACCAGACGACAGTTTACAAGCTGCGCTTTGACGATAGCAGCCGTCGTAACAGACGTCCATCCGCCTCGATGGATGCCTTCCTATGTGGCTGTCTATCTATCTGCTTGTCTCTCTGTCTGTCTGCCTGCCTGTCTGTTTGTCTATCTGCTTGTCTGTCTGTCTGCCTGCCTGTCTGTCTGTCTGTCTGTCTGCCTGTCTGCCTGTCTGTCTGTCTGGATGCATGCGTGTTTCTATGTCCGCCCATTTGAGCTTCTCACCGTTTATTTGTCTGCTAGCGTTCCTGTATGCCTGTTTATTCGTCTCTATTTCTCCATCTGTTCGTCTGTGTCCGTCTACTTGTTTGTCTATGTGTCTCTTGTTTACCTGTCTTTCACTGTGTTTGTGTTTCTCTTTGCTCTGTTCCTCCTCTGCGCTTCAGCCAAAAAAACCTGAAAACAGGACTGAACAATACAGAGTAGAGATCTATACGGGGCGCTATATAAATTTCGACTGATCTAGCCCTGAAAACGATCCAAACGAAACAGTTTTGGTCAAATAGAAACAATAATTTATTTATTTAACCTATTTATAGAGCGTTGTTTAATTGCAAAGCATCTCCCGATAACAACATTCCATCTGTGTGAATTATTTGCTTTTAAAGCCTTAACTGAATAAAGTCTGTCGCTTGAGACAGGGCCCTAACCTTCATAATCCGCATTAAAAGCGAGCACTCAACCAGTCGGCTCGTTCGTAACAACTGACCTTTGAACCGGTTTTTGACCGTAATTTTTCGATTGGAAATGGCTCGGTCTTTTTAACAGACGGCTTTGTCGGTGCCCTGCGGCGAAGCGAGGTTCACCGCGCACCATTAAATCCACCCTCGAACCGAGGAAAGTGCGGTTTAATAGGAGTTCATGAACGGGCGCAACATTATTAGGATCTCGTGTAGAGATATCAGCCGTAAATGGATGAATTTTGTGAATTCCTATTAAACTGTTTTAATTTCTCTGAGATAGCCTCCTGCTGTTATACCTCTGTTTTATTTTACAGTAGGCTACAACAACAACAACATAGCCTTTATGCTATTGTATTGTATTGTATCTGATTATTTATAAAGCGCTTATCACAGCACATGCCTTTCAGAAGCGCTCCCAGTGGGAGGTACTCCGAGAGAAAAGGAAGGTTTTAGGGCGAGAAAAAGAGGTAGAGATGCCACCAGAAAGGATGGTAGCGCGTATAGAGAAGTCCATTACATAGAGAGGAACGTATGCTCAGGCAAAGAATCTGGACTGAGCCATTATGGTCCTAACACGGGGAACAAAGAGGCAACTTGAAAATTAAGTTCAACTTTTGAAGACTAAGAAAAAGACTAAGCAAGACGGAGCAGAGGCACCGTTGTGTGCACACGAGTAACGCTCGCACGTTTATATTGTATTTGTACACCACTAAAGTAAATGACGGTTGCTATTGTTTATAACAAATCCTTTATGAAATTCACAATTTACAAACAACGATATAACCTTCCTGCTTCTTTGCTGATAGTAGATGCTGTTTAACTACAGGGAAGTTTGGACATAACCACTAGATAGGTGTAGATGCAACACCGCATAAATGTCAACCTAGCACTATATTTACATAGACATTCTTGCTACTTAAGTACAGCCAACATGCAACATTAATGGAGACGTTGTTTATCTATAGAGTTGTTGCAACGTGAGTCTAATCTCTCTCACCGATTTTAACATAGTATACCCTGGAAACAATATTTAAATGTAATTTTTAAAATAATTTTAGCATTCATTAACACATAGGCCTAAAACAAAATTTGTTTTGAGGCCTCTGAGGATTGTGAGGCCCTAAGCTGTTACTTTTTTTAGCTTAATGGTAGATCCTGCACTACGGACACCACAAGACCTTTGGCTGAGTTCCTTCTGGACTACATCCGTTGAAACTGAAAATACCACAGATGCCTAATAATGCTATGATTGCCTCTTCCTGTTTTATAGCGCCATCGACAGAAGCATTCCTGAGCAGACGATTATGATCAATTTCGCGCTCTATATAATTATAGTAGTCTGGTAGTTATAATCGGACGCATGTATATTTCGGTCCATCTGTCGGTCCGTCTATACATCAGTCTGTCTGTTTGTCTGACTGGCTGAATGTCCGACTAGATGTTCGTCTGACTGGTTAGCTGTCTGTCTTGCTGAGTTTCTGGCTTTCTTGATCGTCGTCTCTGTCTGTCTGTCTGTCTGTCTGTCCATCAGCACACTGTATATCTGCCTGTCTGCATGTCCTTCTGTCTGTATGTATGTATGTATGTCTGTCTGCCATCAGCTTACTATCTGTTTGTCTGTCTGTATGTCCATCTGTCTGTCTGTCTGTCTATCTGTATGTATGTATGTCTGTCAGTTGGTCTGTCTTTCTGTCTATTTATCTGTCCGTACCCCATTTGTACGTCTATACGCCAGTCTCGGTGTGCCTTCGTTGGATTTTAACCCGATGGCCTCCATTAATGCTGATGAGGGTCTGCGCTGAAGAAGTCCGCTCTTCCTGTGCTGCCTCCTGGCGGGCAACATAAGAGGAAAACCAAGAATCAGAATAAGACGACAGCAGAAGAGAAGGAAGCTTCCGTTCCCACGTATACATCACATGGAGTTAGAACGGAATTGGAAGCAACTGCAGAAGTCCGTCAATGCCCGTTGGAGCCATTGGCTGCAGAGCATCGGTCCACAGCAGCAGCAGCAGCAGCAGCAGCAGCAGCTGGCACCAGGAGGCACGCATCCCTATAACTACATAAGCGATGCTTATAAGCGACGACAGTGGCGCTAACTGGTGACAGTAGTTCGGATAACCGTCGTTCGCAGACAACTTCCGTCTTCATCGTTCTCATCATCGCTGCTTTCGCACTGGACCTCCTTTCTAACATTGTCTGTCTTTGACGCCTTGGCTTCGAGCACCTGTCATCCACATAACGTACAGGTATGTATTGTATAGGCGACTTCCTCTGGTGGGTACAATAGCCAAGTGGATTGAGAACTCAGCATGAAACCCGGGGAGTGCGGGTTCGAGCCTCCATCGAGGCGGTAACTGTGACATGTAATGTAACCGTCTTCGAAATTTCTTCCGTCACACAAAATCCACCTCATCATCGCCGCTTTCGCACTGGGCAAGTCCTTCACTTGTCTGTCTTTGCTCATGCGCTTCGACGTGAAACTCTGCAGCGTTCGCGCAGTAACGTACAGGTATCTATCTGAATGGGCAATCTGGTAGGGGTACTATAACAAGTGTTCAAATACAATACAATACAATAACCCGGGAGTACGGGTTCGAGTCTCCTTTGCATCGGTCACTGTGTAATGTAATGTAAAAGGTTTTTATGAAGGCCGCCAATGCTGCGAACTCTTACAGTGCCAATCCAAGACTGGATAAAGGAGGAGGGCGACGCTAATGTCACCGGCGCTATATCAAATCAAGTCTGCAATAGCCGCTTGGTAGGAATCCGAGGAAGTCAAGTCGAGGAGACAGCATGGTGCTACGGTGGAAATCGGCGATGATATTAGTCGTGTGGTGGCGCAGGAGTAGAATCAGGATAGTAGGCCTATAGCTTGCAGATGAATTTTTCTTAACGAACTCTAAATGTATCGCCTAAAAGAGAGAATACAAGCGTACATGGCCGCCCGCACATAGGGGCAAGAGGAGGCACTTGCCCCTCCTGGAAAATTTATACCTATTTTTTAACTACTACTTTTTGGTGTTTAACAAATTTCCTTGAACTAAAACACTAATTTAAAACAATATCCAACTAAAATTTGTTTGGATATTATTTTCAATATTATATTTAGAAACCTCCATGAAAAATACCTATGTTTTTAATTTCTTGTTTTGCATTTTTCAAGCTCTTGCTAATGCATTTAACCGTAACCATTATGTTTTGCCCCGTCCTGCAAAAATATCTGCGGGCCCATGCAAGCGTAGGCCTATAGGTTCATGACCCAAAGACCCACAGAGAGCGAGACAGAGATACGCTTAGCCTTAGTCTATTCTGAGTGGTATGCTGGTAGGCTTAGTCTATTCTGAGTGGTACGGTATGCTGGTATAGGCTTAGTCTGTTCTGAGTGGTATGCCGGACCGTTGAAGTCGACGTCGACCCTGTATACTTTCAAACGAAATTAAGTCGCTTTTATGACTCATAGGAAATTAACAGAAGAATATCGTAAGAATACCAGACGCTGAGCAATCGATTGTACGAAATACGACACATATGGGTCTAAAATAACAGATTTAAAGGTGTCTAGGCTAAACTGAATCTAACAGCCTATAATTCGTAGCATTAAAATGACTAACGACATCTTGCGGCAGCCACGACCGGGAACGTTAAGGTTACCTTGGACGAGGTAATATACATTATGCTGTGTTTAACGACCCCTTGTGGTTGACGTTGACCCTGCTGTAGCAGTTGCTTATCCCATCTGCATGATACCTGACGCATTGCGGCGCTGAGAAATTTCGAATATTCACATTACATTACACCAGGGTTGTCCAACCTTTTCGGGCGAGGGGCCACATTGCCATTTTCTAAGACCTCGGGGACCGAAGAAAAAAATTTCATCAATGATTTAAAAATTCGACGCATATACCTAAGTGCAGGAATGGACAGATTTAGAAAAGCCTCTTAGTAGTAGGCCTATATTCCTTGTTTACCCCTATCCTTTCTTGACAGATTATGCAAACAACACCCCAGAATGCTCAATGACGAAAAATTCCTCGGTCTACAATTTTTGTTAAACTCCACATTCGGAGTCAATTTTTGCTTTTTGTTTGCACTTATTGACTCTGCCATGGTTATTTGAGGCAGAAAACATCATGAAGTATTGCAACACAGAGCTAGCATTAAAACTTCGTGTGTCTTGTGAAGCAAAAAATTACAGGAAATTTTCAATACGGCCAATTAGCAACGTAGTATGCAATTCCCAATTTTAGACAGACAAACAAATCAATATTTTTAGAGACTCGGCGGGCCGGATGAACTCATTCGGCGGGCCGGATTGTGGCCCGCGGGCCGTAGGTTGGACAAGCCTGCATTACACCCACTGACCGATACTCCAACTTGCCTCAGCTAACAAGTTTTACCGTTGACGTGCACGGGCGAAAATTCTGGGAGAATGCAAAAGGCGCCATATAAATGTCTTCCAACATTGCGCTAAATTAATACGACTGTGGAGATTTATGATCCCGGTTGTCGGTTGTTTCGGGTGTGGCAAATTTTCTGTCGTAACAGTGTAGAGGACGCTTGAAACTAATTCCCTGTCTGTGGAAATGCCGCCAGATTTTACTGCCAACTTTCGACGGTGTACACTGTACAGCGTATGCATTCCCTGCTTATGTTGTCCGAGTATTATGTCCGCTATTTGCATGACAAAACTACTGCATGACGGAAGTTCTGCGGTATATAGGCCTACATGTCCCGTGGTCATTAATTTTCCTTTGGCGCGTGTTTTCCAATTACGTTTAGCCAATCGCTTCGACCGATGTTGTGTACTGGCTTCTGTCAACGGAATCTGTAGATCTTGTTTCGAAGGTGATGATACTGTCCGTCGTCTGGCAATCCCATCCTCAGCATCCATCAATTTCTTGCTCTCTGCTGCCTGGCTTCGCGCCATCGCAAATGGTAACGCCATGATTCATCTGGATTCGTGCGATACAAAGCCAACGGGATCATTGTTACTTGGTACGACTCATCTGGATTCAGATGGCTTTATGGCGATTTTTGCATCTATGTATTTACGTAAGCATGTGTGCGTGAAGGTATAGGCATATGTATGTATGTATGTATATATGTATGTATGTATGTATGTATGTATGTATGTATGTGTGTATGTATGTATGTATGTATGTATCTATGTATCTATGTATCCCTCTCCCTCTTCCTCTGCCTCTGCCTCTGCCTCTGCCTCTCCCCTCCACTCCACTCTACTTCCCTCCCTCCCCTCCTTCTTCCCCCTCCGGCATTGGCTTAGAACGTTATGTTAGCAATTCGCAGTCAAACCGAAGTCAAAGGTATGAGGAAACACAAACCAAGTAAACCAAAAGTTACCTATTTATACGTCCAACTAAACCTTTCAATATAAACGTACTGACGTCCCATTAACAGAGGCTACAGAAACAAAAATGAACCAACTTAACATACGCTAATCCTGTAACAAAGTCATAAAGAAAACAGTTCTATATGAACCAATAATTACCGTAAGATTTTTACAATCTTAACACGTCAACAGGATGTCAACAGTAGCAACATTATATATTCAGAACAATCTTGAAAGGGCATCACAGTTCTTGTTCGAAGTTCCACTTCTATGCATTACTCCAATGCGAAACTTGCAAACTAAATGCCCAACGGTTTAATTTAGAATATTATTGTTAATTATTGTTAAGTGCACATGCATAATACACTTAGGCTAAGTATTTCAATGGATTGTTATCAGTATACAAGAGTAGTTTAGCACCTTAAAATAATGTTCAAACCTTTCCAAAGCAGATAAAACGCAAACCTTTCTTTTTCAACAGTGCTTCACATTTTCTGCGAGCACACAATTTTCGTGACGTAAACGCAACTGGCCTGTCAAAATAATCTTTTACCTGAATCAAACGAACTGCTACTGCATAATCGGATTAATCTTTCTGAATAATTAAAGGGTTCTGAAGATTAGGCGCAATCAACACTTGAAAACCACTCCACGTTTGCTTCGTAATTTTACCGTTGGTGTGAAAGAAAAAGTCATCCCTTTACTTACCACAAAAAAGTAAATGAAGCCCCTAATGTCTTGATCAACCCTGACAGACCGGTTGAAACCAGTCGGAGCTGGTATACTGTGGAGTGTGGACTGTATGTGTAGAAGGAGGAAAGTAATCGATTGGCATTGGTCTATCGTGTGCTCTGTTGGTAGCTGAGTTGGACATTTTAATTAGGCCTGAGTCCGCCATGGATATTGCCATGGCTCGGAAATAGTGACCAATATTTGGCTAATGAACGTGGCTGTGCGGACCATTGTACTACGCCAAACTGCAGATGACCTTAAATCGTTCAGTTGATACATATTGATATTATGAAGTTATCACTTGTTTCCGTTGGGGTGTGGCTTCAGCCGTTCATCATCCTTTGTAAGTGATCGTTCCTTCGAGTAACCAGTCGTCTCCGATCACGGGAAGATCATTTTTTCTAAGAACCTCGTTTGCCAGACGTTCCGATTCCGAAGTCAAAGGAGGAACTTTGTGCTTTGCCAGTCGCTCATGCGAAATGCGCGAATTGCGTTGTGAATCGAATTCCAGACCGTGAAGAAACTCTTGTTCAAGTGACATTGGAAGACCACAGAATTTCAAGATAGCTCTGGCGGCAAAGTGTTTATCATTCATGACGTCTTCGTAGCGTACTGCGCTGATTTCGAACCCTTGACGTCGAAACTCCAAGTACAACCTGCAGTTGACTGTCGCTATCACGACGCCCAGCGAGATATCATCCCAAAACTTGTATCTGAAGTCCTTTCCTAAGAATTCCACATAATCGAAGCATTTCTCAGTAAGCACTGGCGAAAGTTTTCCGATCGTGGTCAGCATCAACAACGTTGGTGATTCTCTTGACAGCCGATAAAAGGATTGACCAACGTTTATTACGTTACGATACATGAAGAGACATTTACTATGAGGGTAGACTTCTCTAAAGATAGGAAAAGCGTAAGAGTAAAATGGCACGATTTTTAACATGTAGGCCAGTGGAGTGAAGTTCTTGTATGGTCTACAAGTCCAGCGAATGACATCTGAACTGAGCTGGCGCAACTCGGGTGAGTCGCCTTTGTTCTTGAACCAAAGTGCCAGAACACTGGTGGAGTCTGGTTCCGAGATGGAGATGCACTTTCCCGTTGTTTGCATCATCTGTGTCAATAGCGTCGATCCACATCTGCCAGTGCTAACAAGGAAAATCAACTGTCCTTTCGGATCTCCAAGTTCTTCCGCCATACGATGAAAATGATTCAAAGGAACGAGTATCAGTTTATTGCAGTGTAACACCTGAGCCACCCGCATGAAGGAACAGTACTCAAATTTCCACAAGTGCATGCTCTTCTGTTTAGCTACCCCGAAAATGGCGTTCCCTTCGTTTATCGTTATCAGCGATACGTGATCGTTGTCGAAGATGTATTGCGGACTCTCGAATCTGTTGTGCAACAGGATGTAATCTTTGATGCAACCGTTATGCGCATAATCAAATTTATAGAAGAGAACAATATCAAGGATGTGTGCGCATCTGTTGTAGTTTTCTGGTATTCTTGATTCTCTGATTCTGTATGCGTTTCCATTGATATGCCAGTAGACTTTCTGTATCGTCATATAGATGAAGCGCAACAGCATGAAGCCGATTAGAGTAACGAGGTGCTGCAAGAACAGCGGCCAACCGGACAGGAGACCCATCTATAACAGCTGAACAAAGATATAAGTTATAAATCGTGCAATGTTTATCAAAATGATGTTTAATGGTGCAATGTTGATTAATGCTGAGGTCACCAATCAGCTAAACAATGTTTGGTGGTACCGTAAAACGGGGTTACTTTGACCCGAGGGGTGACTTTGGCCCAAATTGAAAAATTAGTTTGTAAAGCTCTGGCCTTCCGTAGTTATCACATCATTTCGACATGTTTTATGTATAACAATAAGTAATCATGTAGCCATTATTTTAGCCAAATTTGAGATTTTTCATTGTAAAATTTTTTGAAATTTTCCTGAAATGTTTGTAAGCCTATAAAAACTTCAAATTTGAAGATGTGCAAACTTATTTTTTTTTTAGAAATACCGTTAATAACACCGTGGGTGATAAAATTATAATATAACTTTTCAATGTACATTATAAGGGCATGTGTATGGCGCACCGTTTGTTCCACTATGTCACCAATAAGTAATTTAAAAATGCAAACAAAATTTTTGGGGTGACTTTGACCCACAGTATGGGGTCACTTTGGCCCACATTCTAAAGTACTGCAGGTGATGTTTAGAAAATTTATTTTTAAGAATTAATTACCGTGGTAATGTATTTGCAATGTATTTAATGGTCCAATTATGTTTAACATGTCTATAGTTTTAATTTTATCCAAAAATTGCCTTAATCTAATCTTTAAACATCTAATAGGACCTTATTTTATCAATGTGTAAGTTGCGTACTTGTCAACTTATTTGTATTAAAGGCAAATTGATTGATTGATTGCTAAGTTTCACTTTTTAGGATATTTTGACTGGTCGGTGCATACCAATTCGTTTTATAGTCATGCCAAGGTCGTATTAACGTGTTCCTGGAAGTTGGCTAGCACTAGGCCTATTTGGCTTATTCTAATGACCCTTTGGAAGCAGTCACAAGTGGACGCTAATAATATCACAAAGAGTTGCAGCCTTACATTACAACATCCCTAGATCTATTCTAACAAAAAACCTTAATGGCTAACACTCCAATAAACATGGTGGACCAACAATCTTCAGCAAATATATAATTAAAACATCCTAGTCCTTTACTAATCTTTCACTAGTAGGGGCCTACCGGTTCAGTACCGTAGTCATTATAAGTGTTAGTTTTATGTTGAGATATTCTTAAAACACATTCTATGGGCCAAAGTCACTCCAGTAACGGGTTCACTTCGTCTAATTACTGGAAAACCATTGTGGGACAAAGTCACCCCCACCTGATGGGGTGACTTTGGCCCACCCAAAACTTTTTTTAAAAGTGTTAAAATATTATTACCCAAAAATATTTGTCGTATACTTCTTCTCTGTAACCCTATGCACATCTAATAAAATTATTAAGTCAATTATTTTCAGTCACAGTATCGGTTTATTATTAAAAACAAGTTTAAAATGGGCCAAAGTAACCCCGTTTTACGGTAGCGGTGCAATCAAGCTGTTTGGCTTAGTTTGTTCTCAAAGGTCTTGTCGGGATTTTCTCGACGTCTCTGGTGCGGGACAACGATTCACATTATGAGACTCCAGTTCTTTCTACAATCTATTTTCAAAAGCAGTCTATTCGCAAGTCGCCCTGGCCCATGCATGTGACTAAATCAATCCCATCCTTCTGATGTACGATCGAGTCCGAGCCATACGGGCCGTTTATACGCCGCCTGTAGCCGAGTGTTTTCGACTCGGTGGAAGACGACTGACGCTGGCCATTGGAGTGACCTCGACCTTCAGTCATTGGAGGCGCTTCAATCCACCAACCGACACACGACGAATGCCTTCCTTCGTGTACCCATTGTGCCTCGACGAATATCCAGGCGTGCATCATCTTCTATCACTGAGGAACTACTCGTAAGCAGCGTCATCGTGTTTGCGAACGCTGTCACGTGTGGCCGATCTACTCTACTCAACTTGGTTCAGAGACTCTGAACTTCCATGCCATATGTTAGCCTTCGACGGGAATCCGCTGGTTGGTTCCAGGTGTGTGCGTGTGTTCAAGTTGCCTAAGTACTCTAAGTTCTCTTAATTTTCTGAAGTTTCTAGTTTTCTAAGTTCTCCAAGTCATAGGCGTAGCTACATTGAGGCACGAGGAGGCAGTTGCTTTTTTTTATATACAGGAACTTCGATTGACCAATGACCCACAATGACCCGGATTTTGCCAATGGTCTGTGAAGTTGCCTCCTCTTGAATTTAAGTCTCGCTACGTGCCTGCTCCAAGTTCTCTAAGTTCTCTTAGCTTTCTTAAATAAATTCTTAGTGTACCGACTTTTCCGTCAGTCTGCAGGCGCGGATAAGTGTGAAGGTCCATATTCAACTTAGCTGTTTCAAAGATCAATTTTCTGCGTGTAGCACTCGTATGTGATGATCTAATGCATTTGTCTGCGTTATCGTGTAGCAAGCAACACACCAAACATGTTGCAAACTGTTATTCTCATCTTTCCTTGACCCTCACGCATCCACACTTACTTATTTACATGTAAACTTATAGATTGAAGGGAACGCACCTATGTTTACACTATAAACTTTACGAATGTAACTAAAATGTATTAAATTAGAAAATTTACTAAATACTAAATAAACTAAAATGTTCCTCGTTTACACGTCTTCGTAGGCTCATGATACTTTGATCATTAGTTTTCATTTTTCTTAATAAATATTTATCGAGTTCGGCTAGAATCTAATGAGTAGATGGCACTACGTGTCCGCATTCAACCAGATGAATAATACAAACCAGTAGCGCATTTAAAACACAGAAGTTTAACAAATTGGTGACTCTTCACGCTTGCATTCCATTTAAAGAACCAACCAATATCACGTCTTTCTACGTTTTGCAATTGAAACTGTGTTGAATATAGATTTGTAAAATGTAAAATCTTCACTGGTAACATGTGAAGTCTAAGATAATACTCCAATTGCAATGCTAATGTACCAGAATAATATTATAACAAATCAATCGATAGGGCCACTTTAGGGAGTAAACGCTGCATTCATGACCTCGAGTAAAGATTTGATAGATAGTGGAGGTCGTACGCAGAGTGAATAAATTCAAGTTCATTGCCAATATTCGATGCGCGTTATGACTTCGGGTAACGATTCAATAGATAATGGAGGTCGTACGCACCTGTAATGCTTAGTACATAAGCATAGACTCCTAGTCATTGCAAGGCTAATGACCACGTCTTCACAGAATTCGTATGATTGTTTAAAAAGCCTGAATTTTATCTTTTCGCTAGAATATAATAAATCGACGGCAACCTGGGTGGGAGGGTAGGTGGGTGGGCGGGCGGGCGGCTTTGGGTGGGCGAGTGGGTGGGTGGGTGGGCGTATGATGCATAAATGGATGGATGGATGGATGGATGGATGGATGGATGGATGGATGGATGGATGGATGGATGGATGGATGGATGGATGGATGGATGGATGGATGGATGGATGGATGGATGGATGGATGGATGGATGGATGGATCATTTGAATTCTCGGGTCGTAGTCTTTAACTTTTCAGTCTCCTTGGTGCACATGCGAACAATCTGGACTTCAAAGATGCTGTCAGCCAATGGCAGCTGCTGCTACTGCTGTTGCTGCTGCTGCTGACAAGACTTGGCTTCATCGTGCATTAAGGAGATAGATAGTAAGATGAAGAATCTGCCGCCGACCTAGTATCCTCCCGACGCGCGGAAGCTGTGCCATTAGGCGTCGGCCGTCCCTCCTTAATGCGATAATCCGTGAGACTTGGAGGATGGTCGTCTCTCTTCCAGCGATGAACAAAAAAGAGAAATTCCGTTTCAGAGTAATCATGGATTAAATCGTTGGTCACAGGAGACAATGCAGAACAATTCATTTAGTTTAGAATTGTAGTTCGTAAACTGCTTTTAAAATAAACTACGTCTGTATGAATTTTTTATTACACGATGCTATATCGCAATATGCTGTGTGTACCGACATCTTATGGTTGAAGTTGACCCTGCTGTAGCAGTTGCTAATCCTATCTGCATGTTACCTGACGCGGCTTTTGTGCGGCACTGAGAAATTTCGAAGATTTACATTACATCACATCCAGCTGACCGATACTCCAACTAACAAGTTTTAGGCCTACTATGGACGTGGACAACTGTTCTGGGAGAATGCAAAAGGCGCCATATAAATGTTTTCCAACATTGCGCTAAATTAATACGACTGTGGAGATTTATGAGTAGAGTTGTCGGTTGCTTCGGGTGTGGCAAATTTTCCGTCGTAACATCGTAGAGGTCGCTTGAAACCAATTCCGTCTCTGTGGAAATACCGCCAGATTTTACTGCCAACTTTCGACGGTGTACAGCGTACACATTCCCTGCTTATGTTGTCTGAGTATTATGTCCGCTATTTGCATGACAAAACTACTGCACGACGGAAGTTCTGCGGAATATAGGCCTACATATCCCTTGGTCATTCATTTTCCTTTGGCGCGTGTTTTCCAATTACGTTTAGCCAATCGGTTCGACCGATGTTGTGTACTGCTTTCTGTCAACGGAATCTGTAGATCTTGTTTCGAAGGCGATGATACTGTCCGTCTGGCAATCCCATCCTCAGCATCCATCAATTTCTCGCTCTCTGCTGCCTGGCTTCGCGCCATCGCAATTGGTAACGCCATGATTCATGTGGATTCGTGCGTTACAAAGCCAATGGGATCATTGTTACTGGGTACGATTCATCTGGATTCAGATGGCTTTTGGTGATTTTGTTGTAAATGTAGCTATTTATGTATATTTTTGTGTGTCAATGTATGTGCATGTATGTATCTGTAACTGTGTATTATATGTGTAGATGCATGCATATGCATGTGTATATGTATGTATGTATGTATGTATGTATGTATGTATGTATGTATGTATGTATGTATGTATGTATACATGTATGTATGTATGTATGTATGTATGTATGTATGTATGTATGTATGTATGTATGTATGTATGTATGCATATGTATGTATATATGTTTGTATGTTTGTGTATGTTGTGTATGTATGTATGTATACATGAATGTATATGTATCTATATGTATGTATGTATGTATACATGTGTGTATGTGTATGCATATGTATGCATGTATGTATGTATGTATGTATGTATGTATGTATGCATGTATGTATGTATCTGAAAACTTATGCAGCGCCTTTTCGAAACTCGAAATGTATGTGTATATGTATGTATGTATACATGTATGTATGTATATTTGTATGTATGCATGCATGCCTGCATGTATGTACGACACGAATGAATGTTGTTCTGGGCAAAAGACCTTATTCGGTGACTCAAACTTGTTGCCGGAAATTCGGAATGCACTTACCGACCGGCGACCTCGCTCTTTTAAATTTTTATTTCATTCCAATCTCCATCCTATATCTATCTGTCCCGTCAGAATTGCTTCCAAGAATTGACCGAATCTGGCGCATCATAAACAGACCCAGACGCGCCATCGACTGATAGATACGTCGTGCATTATTAAAACGGCGCTATATCAGTTAAAAGATTTATGATGTCATCGCCCTCCTCATCGTCATTGTCATCAACAACCACCGCAGCAACTGAGTCATCTGTCATCGTTTCGTTGTTGCATCTGGATTCTGTATATTGCCAATTCTCTCTTGAATAGGCGCTGTATAAATTTCCAGTTATACTTACAGTTTCAGTTACGATTTAAAAATTCAACTCGTAATCATCATCGTCCTGGATTGGCTGATGACATTGACGACCGATGAGTTGTTGACACGTGACGAACATCGACAAAAACATTTAGATTATTATTGTGCATTTATTAAGCGCCAATATCCAATAACCAGATCGATTGCGCCGAGCAAATGTGAGTGAAGGACTTGCTCAAGGATTTTCACTTGGCTGTCTCGCAGACACGCTCTATGTGCCTCTCTCTGTCTCTCTTTCTCTGCCTCTCTTTCTCTGTCTCTCTTTCTCTGTCTCTCTTTCAACTTTCTCTCTTTCTCAGTCTGTCTGTCTGTCTGTCTCTCTCTCATTCTCGCTTTTTTCTTTCTCTGTTGTTGGGTCAAACTTTAGAACTTTCGCCCTGCCTGCCTTTCCCCCTTCCTGTCTGACCTTTCAGCCAGCCTTCATCGTTCCATGCCCCGTCCCTGACTTGTGCACCATTCCTCCCTAATTCTCAGTCCTTCCTGTCTGCATGCCTCCTTTTTACCTTCCATCCTTTCTGCCCATCTTAATCCTTTGCTTTCTTCAGCATGCCATCCTCCCTACCTACCTGTCTCCCTCCACGCCTGTCTCTCTCCACGCCTTCCTCTCTCCCTGCCTTCGTCTTTCTCTGCTTCACTACCGTTCTGCGCCACCTTCCTTCATCGTCTCCCTGCACGCCTCCCCTCTGTCCTCCTTACCCATATTCGCTTTCGCAGTCTCTTAGAAGTTCCTTCCGTGGTCTTGGCGACAACAAAGACGCTTCGTGAAGAGGTCATTCTGCCCCAACAGACGCAACAAAAGGAGCTGAGACAGTGTCGCAAGAATAGATGGCACCAGGAGATCATCTATTCTTCTTCTTCTTCTTCTTTGCAGAGAGACAGACACCTCAACGGCAGTCGACCAAACACCCTGCAGTCATCCATCTTATCCACCGACGATCCACCCAACCCAGGCCCCAAGTCAAGGACAATCTCTCTCTGTCTCTGTCTGTCTGTCTGTCTCTGTCTCTTTCTATGTCTACTGCCCGATGTGTATGTATGTGTATATATATCTTTTTCCATGCCTTGGTTATGTCTGTGACTAAGCGATCAGTGTAGGCATATGTAGAGAGAGAGAGAGAGAGAGAGAGAGAGAGAGAGAGAGACAGACAGACAGTCTCTTACAGACAGACAGACAGACAGACAGACAACAGACAGACAGAGACAGAAGAGACAGACAGACAAAGAAAGCGACATATGTCTTTGTCTTTGCCTGTGGTTATGCCAGTATCGACGTCTGTGTCTTTGTCTACAGAAAACAGTGCCAACTGTCAGCCCTGAACTCCGGTGGTTTGGTTCTACGTGTATGCGAATAGCTGCCGCCAGTTCCTTCTCAAGCTATTGGATCATTATTTCCCTGTTTTTCTTAATGAAGTCTAATATCATGCAGACTTTCAAGGAACGCCCTCTCATCTGCATCATTCTCTCTTTAACTCACTCACTCACTCACTGTCTGTCTCTCTGTCTCTGTTTCTGTCTCTCTCATGTCTCTGTCTCTGTCGGTCTCTCTCATTCTCTCTCTATCTCTGTCTCTGTCGGTCTCTCTCATTCTGTCTCTGTCTGTCTGTCTGTCTGTCTGTCTGTCTGTCTGTCTGTCTGTCTGTCTGTCTGTCTGTCTGTCTGTCTGTCTATCTCTATTTCTCGCTGTCTCTGTCTCGTCTCCTGGCAACCGGGTTTGAACCTTCACTTGGTATCTCTGGACAACCCCTCTTACACGACGCAGCGCTCGTGAATAAGCTGGTGCCCTGCACTTAGTTTTTAAGTAGCGTTTTAGTATTTCGAGATTACGATTAGCATTACGATCTAGAGACTATGCGCATTAGAAATGTTTACTTGCATAATATTACTTCCCGTATCAACCTGTGTATATTTTCTACATTTTACAAATAGATATACACGGTGATTCAATGAAAAGTAAGCCAAACTTTGTATTTCATATAAGTACTTCTAACGTGAAAACAGTATCTAATATTTTTGTGAAGAAACTCTCAGTAGTATGGTTTGATTATTTAATTAAAGAATATGATCAAAATGTCCTCCTTCTGCTTGCACGTAAGCCTGGAGGCGCTGGCTCCATTGGGCAACGTTTTCTTCAGTGCGCGATGACCTTCGTCTGACACTACCAATGACGCGGCCGACTGATCCTGTTTCGCTAATTTTTCTGAAGCAATTTATCTAATCCGTTTCTGGTCCAATGTTTTTTCTGGAAACTCTTGTAGAAATTGACGGCTTCTGTAATTCTTGGGTATCCCTCAAACCTTTTATCATGTGTAAATCTTCTTTACTAAGGCAATTTTTGGGAAATTGCTAAGTTTCTTGTTAGTGATTTCAATTGTATTATCGTCTGCTTTTTGATAGGAAATATAAACAGGAAGTCATTAAAATAAAAAATCGATGTGCATATTTTTAGTTTGAAAATATTATCAATAAAGTATAGTTCAAGTTTTAATATTTGTTTATAAAGTTTGGCTTACTTTTTTTGAATCACCGTGTAGTCTGTAGATACACTCGTGACCGAAAACAGAAAAATCTTTTAAAATATCATTCCTCTAAATATCGTAAATTAATACTCAAGTTTCTATTAATCGAAATGTGAAGAATTTTATTTCAAACGTCGTAATTTAACTATATAATTTATGTTCGAAATGTCACCGGGCTTGAACACCGGTCTTAAGGTGTGCAGGCCATTGACTTATAGCACATCAGTTACCTATTATTGCCTCTGTAGTAGATTGCATTTATAGTCAATTAATTAATCATTGGAGTTCACTGAAGTATTTTCACAGCGTCATCTGACGTTATTTTCTTTGTAGGGACTGCTTATAATTTTAAATGTAGTCTGTGATACACTCGCGATTAATTCTCCAAAAGTTTTAGTTTATTCAAATTTATATTTTAGTGTGAAAACAACAGGCACACCTAGAAGGGAGGGTTCGCTCCCGTCTGTTTTAAGGGCTTCCAAGTTGGATATACTGTGGATGCATAAGTATATCATTCATGTAAGATTAATTGATCCAATTGAAGAACGAACAGATACTTAGTAACGCACCACGCACTGTTGAGTTACCGTTGTAGAAAGACGCTACAAAATCTCTCCTACAATAGCCTATAGCCTACTTGGGGTATTTATAGACGTCCAGAAATAACATCATACATACATAAACATATACATATACAATGCATAAATATAGAAATACTTATACCCATAAACATTGACATGGTCTACATACATATACAGATACCGCTGAATAGACATAGATATATATGTGTACATAATTTGGGATACGAGTAAATGAGCCAAGGGCAACCCATTCCAGGCCGACGGTCTGGACTCGGCTGCAGCCCTTGGAATTGCGCCTGCCTCCCAGAACGCTCTCTGACATGTTCCATAGTCTATACTAACCTATAAACTGTTCTTTTTGGCCGTGCTGGAGTCGGGAGTACCTCTGAGTAGTTCCCTTGAAGAGGTGCTATATAAATCCCCTGAATGAATGAATGAATAATGTAATATGCGCATATACTTACACATACTGTGCATGCAGACCAAGACAACGCTGGATAAACAATATAAATGAGGACATAACATCACTTGGACCAACACTAAGTGGAGCAATGGACTTGACAAATGACCGAGGACAAAGGATATCATTTACTCGTACCCATCGCCGCCAAATGGCTGGCTTCAGAACTAAGGCAAGCACACTGCAGCAGCAGGTATCTATCTATCTATCTATCTATCTATCTATCTATCTATCTATCTATCTATCTATCTATCTATCTATCTATCTATCTATCTATCTATCTATCTATCTATCTATCTATCTATCTATCTATCTATCTATCTATCTATCTATCTATCTATCATGCGCTTCTGTCTGTCTAGACTGTCTGTTTGTCTGTTTGCTTAGGCTGCGTGCGTCTGTGTTAGAACTGCGGATGCTGCCTTATTTAAGAGATTTGTATCTCCGGTTATATCACACGAGGACCTTAAATGGCGTGGCGCCCAAGGATCCAACGGGTATCTGACAAATGTGCAGGGTGGAGGCCGTACGGTAGCTATATAAAATCGTGCGCATTTACATTTTACATTTAATATATTATTAGGCGAAGGAAGGCGAGAATCGATACGTACAAAGGGCAGTTGATCACATATCACAGATGGCATGGCTAAAACAGTTGCCTCCGCGACAGTTGGGTCTCAGCTGAGCCATGTGAATGCTGTGCTGCATGGTATACCAGAATACCAGCCTTCAATCATATCTTAAAGCATAGTTAACTCCTGCACTGCCGGATTTACCATTAGGCTAAAAAAAAACTACGGCTAGGGGTCTCACAATCAGGAGAGGCCTCAAAGACATTTTGTAGGCTATTATATTATGAATGTTAAAATTATTTTAAAAATTACATTAAGGTATTATTTCCAGGGTATGTTATATTTTTTAATTATTTTAAAAATTACATTAAAGTATTGTTTCCGGGATATGCAATATTAAAATCTATGATAGAGACCAAGCCAGCCAAATGCTAAATTATCAATAAATAAATTCATTTGAAAGTAATTTGAACCAAACTCCTTGCATTTAACTAATTAAAAGGCACGTATGTTTTCAAGTTTTGTGAGACCCTCTGGTGTGATTTGTTTAACAAGGGCCTCCAAGCTTAAATACGGCACTG
>JACEVL010000248.1:220000-222500 GCA_020284085.1 Aporrectodea caliginosa | reverse complement strand
GTTTGCATGCATGTATGCATGTGTACATACCATGTTTTTATGTGTATGTATGTTTGTATCGTATTGTATGTATGTGTGTATGTATGCATGTATGTATGTATGCATAGAATTGTTAATGTATCAACATATGTATGTAAATCTACTTGCTGTAAACGTGCTACGGTGCTACACAATATTTGATAACATCTTGAAATCTCTCCTTTTCTGCCGAGGTCGCGTCGGGAGCTCCTCTAAGTAGACATCTTGAAGACGCGCTTTACAAATTTTCTGAATGAACGAATGGTTATTCTGTCTAATTAGTTTAGACTTTATATATACTGTATTGTTCTTGGATGAACTTGGATGAGCGGTAAGCGCATCACAATCCTGCTCGTAACGATTAATCGTTAAAATCCGCAGCCCATATTGTTTTAAATAATATTTACTAAAAACAGCATCATATGAAAATTATACTGTGCTCAAGATATAACGTTCCTAATAATCGTTAAAGAATCAAAGCTCCTTCATTGCGGACAGATGAAGATCCTCTTCCGTGTCTTTCTTTCGACCGTAGAAGGAGGACTTGTGATATTGGGGGATGGGGGGGGGGGGGCAAATCCGTTGATGAAGAGCTCAGATTATTCTGAGGCAGGCCCCGAATCCGAGCTGCGACCGACATGATCGATGCATTTCTGGAGTTCGAGGACCTATCCGGGCGACACCCACACCCCTTCCAACCACATACACACACAGACACATACACAGACATATACACATACATACACACAGACACACACACATACACAGAGACACTTACATACACACAGACACATACATACCAACATATACACACATACACACAGACACACACATACACAGTACACATAGACATACATACACACAGACACATATACACATATACATACACACATATACACATACACACACGGGCATACACGCAGACACACGCATACACACATATACATATACATACACACAGACACACATACACACACGGACATACACACATACACACATAACGTCGCTTGCTATTGATTTGCACTGTTTTTTCATTGCATCGCATTATTGATTGGCATTAGCGAGAGCGGGTGGTCGACCTCCCTCTCCCCATGCAGAAATAACGAACGGTCGCATTCCAGTGCCGCCCGCCCGCCCGTGTGGTCTACCCCCCTCCCCCGCGTATCCTGACCCCTACAATCGGCCGAGGTCAGGTCTCGTACTTCTTCTTCTGCCCGAGATTAATAAATCAGAAAAATCGCAGCAAATCGTCGCTGGGTGCCGCCAGAGGGCACACCTCCGAGTGAGCGACCGGAAGTGAACGACGCCCCCGATTCCGATGCAAGCGACGACGACTACGCCTGGCTGCCCCACTACTACCCAACCCACCCTTACCTACCACACCCCTACATACCCCGCCTCATCGCTCCCCACCCGAACTCCGCGGCCATAGTTGAAAATGGCGGCAACTCGAGATTTCCCTTCCCCACCCCACCCCAACCCTACCCACACGTCCTCATTTCTCCCCCATCCCTTCCCATCCCTCACCACCCGAACTTCGCGGCCATAGTTGAAAATGGCGGCAACTCGAGATTTCCCTACCACCCACCCCACCCTTAACCCTACCCACACGTCCTCATTTCTTCCCACCCATTCCCATCACTCCCCACTCGACCTCCCCGGCCACAGTTGAAAATGGCGGAAAGTAGAGATTTCCTTGGAATGGAGTTCTCTGGTCTTAGCGTCAGTGCTTCTTCCGGTAAAGAAATATCGCTTTAGTCTGAGAGAAACGACGATGACGACGAAGATGAAAAAGAGACACGAAAAAGAAGAAACAAGAAGAAGAAGAAACAAGATGAAGAAGGAACAAGAAGAACTCAGAAGAAGAGGAAATAAGAACAAGATAAAATAAGAAGAAGAAGAAACAACAAGATGAAGAAACAAGATGAAGAAGGAAATAAGAAGAAGAAGAAACACAAAGAAGAAACAAGAAGAACTCAGAAGAAGAGGACACAAGAACAACAAGAAAAAGGAGGATTATAAGAAGAAGTAGAGGAATATGAAGAAAAAGAGGGTGGAGGAAGAAATATAAACCAAGAACGTAAAGAGGTCCTAGGAGACAGACGCATAATGAATCTGGACAATTCTGACACTCTGAGAGTGTGTAGGGTTAATGAATTTCGGTATGACCATAACCCTGGAGGCTTCTCTGGTGGCCTGAAAGTACCTTCCACTTGCCTGCTGCGGAAAGACGATTTTCTACTTCTGTAGTGCATGTAAAATAACAATAACTACTTTTCGGTTTTACAAGTGATGCAATGGGACAAAGTTCCATCGAATTTAACATGTATGTATGTATGTATGTACGTATGTATGAGCACTCGTTATAGCGCCCCTTCATGATTTCTACTCAGAGGCGCTCTCGACTACAGCGCGGACACTGAATCGGAGTTTCACGCCGAAGCGCACGAGCAATTGCGAGTGAAGGACTTGCCCAGGGTCC